>OZ014438.1:87663054-87896318 GCA_963966035.1 Acleris laterana
CGACTTTGACTGGGGCTTGACTGACGGCTGCGACTTGACACATTACTAGGACTGGACTGACGGCTGCGATTGGATATGCGACTGGAACTTGACTGATGACTGGGATTTGAGCGATCACTGCGACCGGATGAAAATCTGGAGTTGTAGTGGTGACTACTTGGTTGATAATTGAGATTTTCTGACCTGTTGACTGCATTAATTTCGGTTGTAGCAGTGTGACTAATTGATTTGGCGTCTTGTTTAGTGTTTCGTACCATTATGGCTAATTCCAGTGCCTTATCAAAGATTTCGGGCTTATTCAATAATATATTTTCTTTTATATAAGAAGACGTTTCATTGAGATTCCAAGAAAATATATCTTTAAGTATGTGGTCTGCTATTGTGGCAAAATCACATTGTAAGCTCATTTTTTTGAGTTCAATTGCGTAAGACTCGATGTCTTCGTTTGGTTTTTGTTTTCTGTTAAAAATCTTGTGTCGTTCCACCGTTATATTTACCTTGGGTAAAAAATGTGCTTCGAATTTCGACAGTAACTCTTTGTACGTGATTGTTTCGATTTTCACGTCAAATGAATAAAATATTTGCAGGGCGTCAGGCCCAATGCAATGCAACAAAATGGCTACCTTGCTTAGGTCGCAGACTTCGTCGAGGCCATTTGCTAGTAGGTAGATCTTGAGCGACGTCTCAAAAAATTTCCATGCCAACGTCAAGTTAGACGCATGTATGTCCAGTGTAAAATTTCACGGTATAGGCATTGACGTAAAAATAGGCGGCTTTCCAATATCTCCATCTTTTCCTTTGCGATCGTCTGCCATGTTGTTACTGGCTATGTATGCCGACCGGCCGGCAAGTGTTTTGTATATTGACGTGAACTTACTTTTTAGTGAGATAGTTTAGATGAGCGTGTAGTCCCGTTTCCACACCTGATACCATGTTATGTTAGGATCTAATATTTTAATTAAATAAAACTCGGAGTCTCGGATGCCGGTTACAAGCGTCTGCCATCTTTATTGACCACAGATACGAGTACAGATAAAGTTACTTAACAGTAATCTCCTCCATCCATCGTTCCCTATCCTTCAGCCTCGCCATCTCCAGCATGTGCTCTGCTTCGGTGTCCACTTGGGATTCGCTGTGGTCGTGTTCACGGAGGCAAGCTCTTGAGTGCTGACCTACGGAGTAGCTCTTGCCCCCCCAGAATACAAGGGGCAGCCCGTGGCCTCAGACACGGGGAGGGACTCTCCCGTTAGGGTACCCTCCTGGGGTAGTTTATTTTTAGAACTACTACTCATCATTCTCGTTGGCTGCGTTTTAAGCCCTGCACCAAAGGCCGTGTTTGGATTTTTTATAGAGGTTGTCTCCTCGCGGCCCTACGCGACGGCCATCGCCCCAGACGCCTACGGGTCCGGATTACGATTTGACCGACGGAAGCCGAAGCAAACCGCCGTTCACTACCCACAAGGGTCTCCCTCTGGGCGCCCTCTGCAAAAACAGAGGGCGCAGTTGCACTCCGCTAACTACTCTCCAAGGAGAGTAACCGGGAGCAACTTCCTCCGCAAACGCGCTCTTTTGGGGAGTATTTAATTCTCCGGGCCTGCGCTGGCCCTTGAAAGTGGATATCCCGCCACTGGTTCGGTGGAAGTGGGAAAGGATGGATGGTGGGAAGGAAAATTAAGGATTAGGTTGGTGGGAATAGAAGGGAAGGTGCCGCTCTTAGTCTGGACCTTCACCCCGACACTTCCCGGTATGGGAAGCCCTATCCGGTATAGCGTCGGGGATCACTGAGCCACGCAAGCCCCGCCACCACGGCAAGGTGGCAGCACATTGGGGAGTGTGCCGCACCCCTGACTCAACGCGTCAAGAGTCGTGTCATAAAAGATAAGGCCCTGGTCTCGACGGGCCCTGGCCGCGCCCCGCCGGCGCCTGGCGGCGGCTGCACATTGACTATATGACGATAGGTCAGCGCGATTACCTCATAGTTGTCGATGCTTATACTAAATGGTTAGAATGCATCTTAATGGACCGCGGTACCTCCACTCGAGCGTTGATAGAAAAACTTAAATCTTTGTTTGCAGTTTTCGGATTACCCAATACAATTGTATCGGATAACGACCCTAAGATAAGCTCTATTGAATTTAAGACTGTATGTGGATTTAATGGAATCCGTCTTATAAATAGTCCTATCTATCACCCTTGTAGCAATGGACAAGCCGAAAATTCGGTCAAAAATTGCAAAAAAAATATAAAATGTTTAATAAAAGAAAATTATAATGTAAGCCAGATAACAGACAAGTTATTAGAATTTCTGTTCACCTATCGAAACACAGTCCATTGTACGACAGGAATTTCGCCGGCGGAATTAATGTTCGGTCGCAAATTGCGTGGTAGATTGGATATGGTATTACCGGAAACAAATGAAAAAACTACTTGTACAGATAGAAAATGTGAATTACCAAAAAGTAGACAATTTAAAACAGGCAACTATGTGTGGCTAAAATGGTTCGTCGAAAGAAAACATAAATGGGTGTTAGGGACAATAAAAAAAACAATTGGAAACCGTATGTTTGAAGTATTTGTAAATGATTACAACGAGACTTGTGTAAGACATTTAGACCAGCTAAGGAAGTATTCCGGTGATGTTATGTCCGCCTCGGGTTACTCAGGAGGGGAGACAGAGGGCGCAAGTTCGCCGCTCCCAGCCCCGGAGCCCTCAGCTCCGGCGGCCCCGGAGGCGGAGGCGCACGCAATGGAACCAAGCAACGAACAGTGGTTTGAAGCCGAGAATGTCGCAGGTAACATGGCACCAGACCTTGATTGTTCTTCTGTTCCAATACAGCGAGCACTAAGACCTAGATTTAAGAAAATAAATTATAAGGTGTAAGTAATTAATGATTTATATTGTATTGTTTTAGGTTAACAAACTAAAAGGGGAGAGATTGGTATGTATCTGCGCATCAATACCGCTCCCCACCATGATCAGTAATAAATCAGCTGTCAAGAGTATCGGTTGTTTCCTTTCGTAAACGTATCATTAACGCACTTGCAATCGCAATTGCTTTTCATTTTGAAAATCGAAGGCTTGTCTGCATACAAAATGATAACAGTTGTTCCGCTAAGCCAATTGCGGTTGCGAGTGCGATAGGCAATAGCGACGCTAGTATTTACTGCGTATCAATTTCTAAAAGACCAACAAGGCTAACAACGTGTAAGTTTACTTCGAATGTTACCTCATCAAACATTGTTGCTGTTACTACCTCATTGCAAATAATTGAACCCTACAATGCATACAGTGACAGATATGTCACAACCAGTTTAATCGTTAGTAGTTAAAAATAATGTAAAGTCAGCGACATCTTTTTTGTATAAAAGCAAACCTAGAGGGCACTATATAAGTGTAACACAGTAACAATCCACTAGATGGCATTGTACTTGAAATTACCAAGGGATTTATACAAGACTGCGCCGAGTAAACGCCGAGCGTCCAGTGGCGCCCTCATGACTATTATTGGGTTTTCTAATTAACTAAAGAATTTCCTTGGAACCAAACAAAATGCGCAAGTATAAACACAATTTATGGGATAGGTAACAAACTTTAATAACAATTACCCTTTGAGAAGTCAGCTTAACGGGAAAAGGTGGCCACTTTTTTTCGTTAAGTTAACAAATAAAATAAAATAAAAATAAAAATAAAAATATTTTATTTCAGATGTCTCAGATCCATAGGTTGTTAGTTACAAAAAAAATAACTCGAAAATAACTCGAAGGTGAATTGTTATTAAACTATATGATATACCCTATAAGTTGTGTTTTCATTTGTAGTACAAACAAAGGCCATGGCAGGGTAAGGGAACATCTTGTGCCTTAACAGCTTTTCAGGCAGATTTTTTTTGTGATGATGGGCCCTGCTGTTAGTAACTCCTATACAAAATTACAGCATTCTCCTCTTCTTACTTTTCAAGAAAAAAAATAATTAAGAAAAATAATTTTTCGTGAATATTTCCGCTTCTGTAGATTGAATTAATTCGTGCTTTAAACATATAATACACTTACCCGAGACGGACAATATGTCACTATAAACCGCATAACATTCCATAGACAAAATTTTTTTTTTAAGGGTTAACATTTTTCATTTTTTTTTTTCATAAGTTCTGAGAGAGAGACACCCCTTTAATTTTTTAACACATAATAGCCTTTTTGACGGCCTATAACATAAATTAAATTCAAGCTTCTAGCATTGGTGCATAGTACAAAAAATATTAAAATAAAACTTGGTAAGTCCCTGTGACGTAATAAAAAAGAAATAAATTCTTCTTATATTGAACCTTTTTTTAATGTTTATAAATGATTTATCACTGGCCTTATATTAAAGTACTGTTTCTGACATCATAATTTTGACATTTCGATAAAAAGAAAAACTATTGTAAATGGAATAATTGCAATACAACAATCCTGGGGTGCGATCATGCAAATGATGCAAAAATGAATCTTTATTCATTTTGCTTTACTAAAATTAAAAAACAAATACAGGATTCGCTGTTTAGTGAAAGTTGTAACGACGTTGTTTCATTGGAGGAGGTAACTATCATATCTTTTACAAGAACTATTTTGTATTCCAAAAGCTGTCTATCGGAATGCCACAGGTTGTACATACACCTATGTACACGATTTCGTCTTCCTCGAGATTAATGTTCAAACTTGAATCCTTAATTGCATTTAAGAACAAATCCCGACAAATATATGAAGGCAGGCGTAGCTCATATATACCCGACTTCCATCGATTGACCTAAAACAATAATATTCATTTATTCTGATCGAGGCTAGACAGCTTTTGGAATACAAAATAGTTCTTGTAAAAGATATGATAGTTACCTCCTCCAACGAAACAACGTCGTTACAACTTTCACTAAACAGCGAATCCTGTATTGGCTTTTTAATTTTAGTAAAGCAAAATGAATAAAGATTCATTTTTGCATCATTTGCATGATCGCACCCCAGGATTGTTGTATTGCGATTATTCCAATTACAATAGTTTTTCTTTTTATCGATATGTCAAAATTATGATGTCAGAAATAGTACTTTAATATAAGGCCAGTGATAAATCATTTATAAACATTAAAAAAAGGTTCAATATAAGAAGAATTTATTTCTTTTTTATTACGTCACAGGGACTTACCAAGTTTTATTTTAATATTTTTTGTACTATGCACCAATGCTAGAAGCTTGAATTTAATTTATGTTATAGGCCGTCAAAAAGGCTATTATGTGTTAAAAAATTGGAGGTGTCTCTCTCTCAGAACTTATGAAAAAAAAAAATGAAAAATGTTAACCCTTAAAAAAAAAATTTGTCTATGGAATGTTATGCGGTTTATAGTGACATATTGTCCGTCTCGGGTAAGTGTATTATATGTTTAAAGCACGAATTAATTCAATCTACAGAAGCGGAAATATTCACGAAAAATTATTTTTCTTAATTATTTTTTTTCTTGGAAAGTAAGAAGAGGAGAATGCTGTAATTTTGTATAGGAGTTACTAACAGCAGGGCCCATCATCACAAAAAAAATCTGCCTGAAAAGCTATTAAGGCACAAGATGTTCCCTTACCCTGCCATGGCCTTTCGTCCAATTTCAAGAAAATACTTAAGTTTATTAGGAAACACAATAAAAGTAATGAGGGCGCCACTGTACATCCGGCGTACGCTCGGCGTAGTCTTAATGCCGGTAGCACACCTCCGCCGCGTCTATTCCGCCAGTGAACAAAATGGCGGAATAGACGCGGAGATGTGAGCGGCGGTGCGAGCAGATCGCCAATATTCCGCGAGAAAGAGATAGATGCATGGTCAAATTAACGCGGTAGAACAGGCAGTTTCGCTAGTGTTTCGCCCGTCATATAAAAGGACAAAGGGTGGCGGAACGTCAGCGGTTCCGCTGCATCGGTTTCGCGGCGGAGGTGTGCTACCGGCATATGCGTATCGCTTGGCTTCTCAGTGATAGAACCAGATGTTTTATTTTTGATAAAGGGAGCATTCGTCCTATGTCTATTTAACATGATAGTAAGGTTACCTTTACGAAGATCGGCGTTGCACGCGCATTCCCACGGTGGCAGGGGCCCGGGCGGGGGCGTCCTCGGCTCTACATATGGACGGACCACAGAAGGCGGCGGCGGAGCGCTTTTGGTCCAACAATCGTCCCTGAGGTGTCCGATTCGACGGCAAATTTCACAGAAGAGATTCGTGCAATTCTCCATTTTGTGTCCAAACTTTAAGCATTGTGTGCATTTGAAAAGCATGTCTTTTGTCATGCTCCGTGTCACCATAGTTGTTTGTGGACGCTTCCCGATGGGGGTTCCTGCTTTAGCTGATCGGTATCTCGGTACCTTGCCGGAAGTACTCGCTGCAGCCGACTGATTTTTCGTTACCTTGCCGGAAGTACTCGCTTTAGCCAATTGATTTTTCGGTGCCTGGCTGGAGGTACTCGCTTTAGCCAATTGATTTTTCGGCGCCGCGCTGGAGAAACTTGGTTTAGCCGATTGATTTTTTGGTGCCTGGCTGGTGGTACTCGCTTTAGCCGATAGATTTTTCGGTGCCGCGCTGGAGAAACTTGCTTTAGCCGATTGATTTTTCAGTGCCTCGCTGGAGGTACTCGCTTTAGCCGATTGATTTTTCGGTGCCTCGCTAGAGGTACTCGCTCCTGTTTTTTGTAATTCCGATGGCTTGAGGGGCTCTATAGTTGGATACAGATCTAGATAATCCTTGACACTGTCGATGTATGTTGGGTCTGGATGGTAGTCTATAGTCTGATATACTAAAAGACGCAACATGCGTCCAAACAAATTTTCACTTAACTTTGGTTTTTCTCCTGGCTTTGTTGGTGGATTGGGTCCCGGGTCTCCAAAAATTTTAATATGAACTTCATGTTTACTTAATTCTTCAGAGTTTCTACATTCCCTGCTGGCTTGATCGTATGCGCGTCCCACAGCCGTAACTTCTTTATAACAATCTTCATTTGTTGGATAAGGGGCGTATCGTCTGGAGGGTGGTTGAAGTACAGGGAGATCCATGGTAACTACAAAATTTAACTTCTATAATGAAACTGTGGGTGAAGAAACTTCTTCGGTTTAACGATGGTCTTTAGAACAAGGTTTTCTCAATCATGCAATGAAATGTTGGCGTTATGTTAGTTATTTTTGGCTTTAAAGTGTCACATTACGGGCATAACAACTCGAAAGAACTGTTAAGGAATTTCATACAAAATTCAAGGCCTAATCTAAACATGGTGGCTGTGTTATTTTTTTTGTAAGAAACTTTGTTATTATCAATATTGAAATTTTGTATATGTAGAACATTGTTTTTTTCTTCGCATTCAAAGTGAAAGTATAGTGTTTAACGCGAGACTAAACAACCATAATGACGCTCGAACTATAGCCACCCGCGCTGCGCTTGGGTGGCTAAACATCTCGTGTCATTATGGCTTGTTTTAGTCCCTTGTTGAACAATCTACTATTATGTTTAAATAAAATAGATTGAATAAGCCATCGCATGAAAACACAAGGTAACTCACAAGCTATACGTATTATAGTAAATAAGATTCTTTAGTGCGATTGTAAAATTGTTTTTTTTACAAGTTAATTTTTTTTAATTTTAAAAGTTTTTGAAACTTAATGTGGTCCCTATGAGATGTTGTTAGATTAGCTAATTATGTAGTAACTTAACACAGAAGGTCCCTTAAGTAGGGACTGGATAAATCATAGAGAAACTCAGTCGCGAGCCTTGTTTTTTTTTTACAATTTGTTTGTGGCATCTTATCTCCTTTGTTTCTTTTCCAGTACCCTCTAGTTATTAAATACCAACAACGAATTTTCTTAAAGCCCACTCTCTGTCTTCCAAAGAACGTTCGACGTTTGTTAACAAATAATATAGGTAAAGCGATAAGCAGGCCTTCCAATCGTTAAAGTAATAGTAGAAATCGAAATTAAAAACAACAATCGCAAATTTAAGGTACGATTACAACGTATTAATGTACCTTTTCATCACACTTGCACGTAAACAGTATCGAAACATACAGGTTAACTTGGCCGTAATGCCCCATATAAAACCCTCGAGCTTTCTTTTTGTCATGAAACCCAAGGTCGGTAAGTATTTTTTTTTTAATTATAGCACATCACACAGGCTTGCAAATTCAAGCACGGAGTTTACACACATTTGAAAAATTGTCTTATAATGTTATCTAAACAGGAATATCATTGCAATCTCGCTACATGTTACTTAAATACTTAACTAATATTCTTAATAATCGATTTTCATTGTTTTTTGCATCAAAACGTCAATTGTTATTTTTTAAAAAATACAATCCGTCATGATTGTATACCTACGTAAGTATTTGCCCTTAACGTTTCTGAACGAAACATTTGTATAATCTGTGGTGTGGGCAAAAAGCCAAAATTAATAACAAAACGGTTGTCTTCATTTTACTAATTGTACATTGACTATATGAGTTTTTCTGCCCTAATTATTTTTATTTACTCACAAATGTGATGAAAAGCATTGTATGTTTCACGGGCGGTTCACGAATTACGAACGTCGACTCAAAATGCCTCTCTCTACTAGAGCCTCGATCGTAATTCCTAACTTACACACCCACGCCCTTAATACACAATGTACTACTAAATTATCTAAAAATCGTTAGCAAATGATATCATTAAATCAATGAGAAAGCCTTCCAGTCATCAAACTAATATAGCAAGGGAAATAATAAACTAAAATCGCAAACTTATATAGGTAAGAATATGCAATGCATATGAGCGCGGCTGCCGCTCGCTTGGCGGCATTCACATTATTTCGTGCGCACGCCCCACTTGCATTCACGTCTGCGCGCGCCGGTTATATACAACCTTACTTACATACGTTCCCATGCCAGACACGTGGTTTTTTTAAAGTAGGTTAAAATAACGTATACTTGGAACGTAACTATAAAATTAATTTAATTAATAAACAATCTTTCAGGCTTTGTAAACTTTGTAACATTTTTTTAATTGACAACATTTCATTTTGGTGACTCCTGCAAATAACTATACGAATCGAAAAACGGCAAAATATTTAAATAGATTTATTTTTCTTTATTTACAAAATTACAAGTAAGTTAGTAAAAATATCGAGTTTTACCAATACTATGCCTGAATAGACATAATACCATTACCTTTTTCACGAGAAAAAAACTACTTCAAATTTGACATTGACACTATTGACAGATGGATAGATACTTAGAGAATTATCGGTTGACATGATACTTTTTTATATACAGATAGGACTAACGTAATATGTCCATTGTGTCGTAGAAATGAAGTTACGCCCTTTTAGAATAAGTACATCTTAATAAATTAATAACAAAATAATTGTTCATTCCTGAGAAAATTTAAAACTAGTGTCTTCCTCCTTCCAAACAGTATCTATAAAACGAATAATTCCATATTTAAGGTCCCTTCATGTGGCATAGCCGCGGGACACCTCTAAACTCAATCTAAAGCTTGAAATAGTATGTTTTTATACACTATTACAATCACTTTTTTAATTGGAGATCATTTACTTGTTATAATTTATTAGAATATGCCATCCCAAATTTAAAATAGTCATGTCATCCATAAAATGTCTGCTAAATAAATAAAGATATTAAAAAAATGGTGTCTTAAAATTTCCTTTTCTTTCGAATGAGAAAGTAAAAACCGTGAGTTATTTTTTTTGGTCAATCTCAATTCACGGAAACATAAATTTTCTTACTTGGATAAAACTATGGATATTGGTACTACAGCTTTAGTGCCATAATAACAAATGCTCAGGCGAACAAGATCTAACAGAATATAGCTAGTTTTTGGCCGGCACTTTTGTTTGTTCACACAAAAATGTATTAAACCCGGATGTCCTTTAATCAATTTGTTTTAGGTCGTTACCAATTTAAAAAGTTAGTATTGAAACAAAGAATAAAGTTTTTATTTAATAAATAACTATAATGAAATCTGGAAGACATTAAGGTCATGTATTTCACTCCGAAGATAACGAACATGTATTAACATTAAAAAAACAGCTAATATATCTTTGCAGTTTTATTCTGCCGGGGCGGCGTTATATAACAAGTAACAGTATAAGTACTTCACATCATAAAGTCCTCTATTATGCGTTCAAAACCCGTAGGAAATGACCAGCATTATTACAACCAATATGCCTCAACGTGCGCCCTCGCCGTCGCTCAGACGGCGGCTCTTATGAAGCGTGACAAATATTCAGCACTGGGGAATTATTTATTTGTTGCGCTCGCGGTAGTAACGACCGGTTGTTGGGGTTCAGAGGTCAAAATATTTGTGAAGGAGATTGGGCGTCTGGTGGAGAGGGGCCCCCGGTCATGACCCCCGGGCCGGGTCATTCCTGCCGTAATGTCTGTCTATCGCGGTATCGCGCGGCAACGCGTCGAGCATGATGGGTACCTTTCCGCCGGAAGTGGCGCAGGCCGGGCTTTTTGACTAAGTTGTGTGTATTTTAATTATTATTATGTTGTGTCATATAATGTATATTTATGTTTTGTCTTGGTCTGTGTTTAATTTTATTTTGATCGTTAATTTTAATTATAGTTTTAGTATAGTTTTTGTCATAAGTTATTGTTGTTTGTTTGTTGTTTGTTGTTATAACAACTGTACAATCTATTTAAATCTCGACTAAAGAAGTTCTGGCTTGACACTTCTTAAACTTCATTTTTTTCCTGCTTATTTTGTATATTTATTTATTATATTGAATATATATATTATGTTTATGTATTTTATCTATTGATATTTGTAAGTAGAAATTACTTTTAGAGTTGTACTTATTCTACTATTCGTTGTAAATTAATTATTACTCAATCGCTCAAAGGTTAACTGGAAGAGATAAGTTCGCCTTTCTACATCCCTGTTAAATTTTCGTCTATTTTATAATTGTTCGCTCGCTGACGCTCGTTTCATAAAAGCATTCTCGTATTTTAAGACCTCTCATTATGCATCAGTTGCATAAACTACAGTTACTATAGTAACGCCACTAACAAACCTAGTTTGTTTTTATTTGCTTTCATTTTGTAAAGTAAAACATGCAATACAATTTAAACGTAACCTAACTAACATTATTATTATTATTTAAATTACGTTATTCAAAGGAAACAGTTTTCTCGTTAATATATTAATTTCATCACAAGAATTACGGTAATACTACTACTAAATTTTTAAACTAATAAATGTCAGCTAGACACCTAAACTGTACTTATAACGTTAAATTATGTTAGAGGTTTTTTTATGCTTTATATTAAAACCACAGAAGAGGGTAATAAAATTCGAACGGTATTTGGGTAAGGCCACGGAGCGTTCGAACCGCCCCCGCGAGTGCGTTACCAAAATAATACATGTAACATTACAAAAAGCATATATTTTCCAGGTATTATGTAAGAACCTGATCATAACTACCTATTGTAATTAAAAATAAATGCCACAGACATAAATCTTTGTCTATTTTGGTAACACACAAGACAGGGCGGTTCGAACGCCCCGTGGCCTTACCCATTTAGGAGTCAAGTGAAGGTCATTTTACATTTTATTATAATTAATTAAGTAATTTATCAAGATCGTAGCAAGTGGAAACAAGTGGTCTCTGCCTACCCCTCTGGGAAACAGGCGTGATTTAATGTACTATTACTATGTTTAATTAATTAATTATACATTTTTTTAATCTTACTATAGGAATTTATTTGAGAAGCGTAGTCATCGAAATGTTTATTAAATAAAATGAAATAATTTATTCGTAACAATTATTACATTATGTATAATAATGCATTATTAATACCTCAGAATGTGACGGCAGTCAGAATTCTACGGAATATCAAAATTAACCAAAGTTGTATTGTTAACTAAGTTGTTCGGATATACTTACTAAGGTTTTGGTCCGGGTGTAGGAAGTTGTAAAACGGCGTAAAAGCGTACTGAAAAAAGACAGATATTTTTTGACCAAAATGCTGATAAGTTTCTGTCAAAATTTTTTTTTTTACTCAGTCGTCATCTTCTCGTCAAGCCGATCCTAACAAGCCCTAACACGACGGGTTTATCATGTGTAATTTAGGAGTTCCTATGACCACCCTGACTCTCCATCATCAGACCAGCTCGATGGTACTACATTGTATTGTCATCAGAATTAAAGGCGTATGCAAATTTTCCGCTTCAACAGAAACTGGGAAGATGGTCAAATTTAACTTGCAAGATTTGACCCTTACATACATAAATATGTACATACAGTGGAAGTTCAATAAAAGCTTGGTACCAAACAATGTTAAATTTAATCAATGTTAATCCACTGACAGTTCACCCATTTTGATAGCTAATAACGCTCTAATCGTCCCTAAAGTGGTTAACATTAGAATAATAAAATAGATTACGAAATGAAACGAAATAATATTTAATACGCTATAGTGCAAGATTACAGCTATAATTCAATAGAAAAAACAATAAAGAACTTAATCTAAAAACAATTGGGATTGTTCATATTTTTACAATTACTCCAATTCGAAAACCATTTCGAGGAATAAGGTTTTAAAGCCGTTCTGCATTATTAAGTTTTTGAAATGTTTATCTATTTTGGATATTTCGATAAAAGTATATTTAACCTTTGTTTGACTTTCGTTTTCGGCTTGAAGCCCTCATCCTCCCTCACATTATTACAATCACTTTTTTTCATTGGATATCATTTAATTGTTGTAATTTATTAGAAAATGCCACCCCGAATTTAAAATAATCATGTCATCCATAAAATGTCTGCTAAATAAATAAAGATATTAAAACAATACTATTGGGGCAAATACAAAATTAATGAAATCAGTGTCTTGAAATTTCCTATTCTTTCGAGTGAGAAAGTAAAAACCGTGAGTTATTTTTTTTGGTCAATCCCAATTTCTAAAACAAAAACCAAACAAATGCGTTATACTAATGCCGAAAAGACCAACCAGCTTAGCTTGTTGCTGGGGAGAGGCTCAGCGCTTATTTTCAGCTGGAGCCCGAGATAAACAAATAAACTACGAAAAGACAACAGACAAAAAAAATTGTTAAAAAAATATATCTAAAAAAAAAAGGAATAACAGCGTGCCCAGAGGGCTGTAAAGTAGGTAATACATCATAAAAATAAGGGACTAAAACTCACCTTATAAATTAAATCGTGTAAATAAATCCTAAAACAAATTGGAGCTCACGACATCCATTTGTCGCATTAAAGTAAACTATAAACGTGTTTTATTGAAAAACTATTCCCTTAAATCAAAAATGTCCGACATGTAGCATTCTATAATTACACGGACGCCCCTTAATTTTGTACGCAATTCTAAAGTACCAATATCGAATTTGTCTTTACTCTACTCAACAAAACCCTTGGTTAGGATTACAAAAGCATAACATATTTTTTTATAATTTTACTAGTGACCCGCCCTCGCTTCGCTTATGTTTATGTGAGTATAGTATATAGCCTTCCTCGATAAATGGGCTATCTAACATTGAAAGAATTTTCCAAATCGGACTTGTAGTTCCTAAGATTAGACACAAGCAAACAAAAAATAAATCCCATTATTATAATATTAGTATAAGATTTAAGTAAAACTATGTCTACTTACACTTTGCCAGGAATAAATGATTTTGATTTTGAATTTGAGCCGAAGGAGGCTATTTTGTGCCGGCCGTCACGTTTGGGCTTGCATGACAGCTGCATGCATACCGACAGGCCTACACAGCCTTCCTCGATAAATGGGCTATCTAACATTGAAAGAATTTTTCAATTCGGACCAGTAGTTCCTAAGATTAGACACAAGCAAACTCTTCAGCTTTATAATATAAGTATAGATTGTGTGGATTATGCTAACTTGATTTGTAATATCTCAAATAGCATATTACCTTTTCAGTTGTCATGCACAAAAGCAATGTAAAAAAATATGTAAAGAATTTATGTTTTCGTTTATAATATTATTGTTAAGAAACTGTAAGTCTACTATTTAAGCGAATGGTTTTATATCTACAAAATATTTTCATGAAATCACTTTGCTACAAAAAATAAAATTTAAATAGTTCAAAAGATTCATTAAAATACTTTAACTTTCTCTCACTCAAGAACAGACGTCTTTGTCTGTATACGATTTTTTTTACATAATAAAAAAAAAAATAATTAGATGTCCAAATCTCTTACAAAGCTTAACTGTCAATATTCCACGACCCTGCTTGCATCCTCGTAAATTTTCAGACGAGTTCTTCGTTTAACTAATGAGCTAATAATGTGATATTGACCAATTAATTAGTTAAATTAGTACCCTCAAAGAAATTATCAAGCAACATTTTATAGAATATGATATCTGAACCCTCTTTTATCTTCTTCCTGTATAATTTTTTAAACAAATATTGCACCAAATAGTATTATCACTTCCCTCATAAACCTTTCATTGCCAAGGTATCTGATTTTCATACAAAATGGACCCGCCAAGTAGGTCAGCGGCAATGAAAATATAAGTATCATTAATTTTTAATAACCTTAAATACCTAATACTTTTTATGAACCTCTAGGTTCCAGTATTGTTACTTAATTACCTGTATATATTTTAATATACTGTAAATTAAAACTACGTGAGACTGTTGGTTCCTTAAAAGAACAAGACGTGTTTTAAATGAAAAAGCTTTCTCTGAAATAAGCTTATTTAAGCAGAATTTTTACGATAAAACCACAATTTTGTATCGTATATTATAAATTTTCAAGTCTTTGTTTCGCTGACCAAGGTTTATGTTAAGTAGTGAGTATATATAAATTGAATATGAATAGTACTATATAACTGCGCACAAAATTAAGCGCCGTAATGGCGGCTTTATACCTCAGTTTCATTAATCGATACCCGCTTGCTTACCAGTATAGCAATCCATTGACGAATTGTTTCAATATTATTGAGCCGAGAGCTAAGGCAGAGACGCAATCTATCACGAACAGTATGCGGAATATCGCGAAATAAACCTGAGCTTGTAGGCAAGCGGAAGTATTGATTTTTTCACGCGGTCATCAAAAATAACTAAACGTATCGTCTAAAACTTACATTTGTATCGAAGGAATCGGCGGAAACTCACTTTAGCACTATATTTTCACTACGCGTCGCAGGTCTAATGTAAAAAGACCGGCCAGAAAATTATCGGTATTGTCACAAATGTGACGTGTAATTTCCGTGGAGCCTCGCGGAAAATGTGAGGCTGTCAATAAAGTGTCAGATAAAGCAGATTTTCATGGTAAAAACGCCATCTATATTTTGTGTCAGAATTGCCACCACCCACTGCACTGCAGTGCACTGAATTCTGTTTAAGATTCCTCAATATAGATGGCATTGTTAAGCAAAGTAAACAGTGAAATAGTTATTGCTTTTAGTTTAAATTACACCGAATATGTTGTTTAATATAAGAGACAGAAAGAAAGAAAAAACGAACCTTATCCACAGATTTGCTCCACGTTTTCGCCTATAACGTCCGCAGTTTAGAGAAAAGAAGAACGTCTTGTCGAGCTGGAGCACGCTTTGAATGTGAAATGAGACGTTTTGGGGTTTTTTGGAGACCTTAGAGATAGAAAACAGACGTTTTAGAGTGTGTTTACTACTCTAATTTGCAGCAGACGTGATTCTCTCGTATAGAAAGGGTAAGAAAACAACATTGAATCAATTTAAAGTTTATTCTGAAATGATTGATGTATTAAAATATCTTACCGACAAAACTTCTCTTATATATCAACCAAAATCCATCTTTTACAATAAACAAACTATTCCACATAATTAGTAACACATTGCTACAATAGGAATTGTAATGAGAGTCGTTGTCTATGCTACGTGACATAATGCCTGGCCAATGTGAGAATAAAGGTCGTCCCGCTCGTTACAACGCCCTGGCATATGCACCAGATTAGCCCCGCCTGAGCTCAAAGTGACTTTGAAAAGTGAACTTTGAATTGATCTACACACAGACACACACACACACACACACGCACATAAACACATGCACATTTTAATTCAATACATTATCAAAACAGAAACAATGACTGAAGTTTTTAACAGTTTTTGGACCAGTAACAACGTCCGTTTCGATCGTTAAATTCATATACCTTACTGTAGTATTAGTAAAAAGCAGTCAATGTTCATGTTTTGAAGAAATACTGCTTTCTTTTTCAATGTAGCACTCAGTAGTACGATACATTTTTAAGTCGTCGACGCGAAGCTTTCACAATAACTTCAAAATGTACCGTACTATCACAAATCAAAGGTAAATTTTCAATGTTTCCCTTTAATATCTATACTGTTCAACATGTAAACTTGGTTTCTCGATGTCTAATTACGTCAGATATAAAATTGCTTTCACAATAAAATTTCAAAGGGTGTTGGGTAAGTTTATATGAAGAAAATTGTCTTTTCTCTTTTCACCGGCCACGCTTAATTTTTACATAGTTACTTAGAAGACCTCTAAATATACATATATAATTTATGGTGTTAAATAACATCGGAGCGGAGATATTAAAGATTAAAGTTTTCGGAGTTTGGTACTAAAAGTACTCCCAGGTATGAATATTTAAATATCTCGGCCACGATGCACTTTACGACTTTTACAAATGGCCGCTCAACTTAAAAATGTATAACATTATTACAAAATGACAACACAACCCAAACCCATATAATACATACATACATACATACATAAACTCACGCCTTTATTCCCAGAGTGGGGTAGGCAGAGCTACAGAATTACTAACAACTCTAAAAACTTGTTGATAACTCTGTAACCACATTTTGCACACTTAGGCTAAGATGTTTACCAGTGTATTAGTGACAGGTTGCAAGCCCATCGCCTAACAATACTATACGCCTTTATTCCCATATAATACATTCCTTTGATATTCTCACAGACTATTTTTAGAATGACAATAAAGCAATATTTTAACTAGATAAATCCGGCGTCAGCCGATGATAGCAGATTGCAATCCCTTAACACAAACACGAGATGAGCAGATACCATGACACAAACGACGGACGTACGTCACCACACGTTGATTAATACGTCTGTCATTCAATCGTTCAAGCATTCTTGTTATTTAAATTCAGAGAAAACACACAATTAATATAAAAACATAATAAATCTCGAAGACCAAGGGTTTGATTGATCAGAATTGAGCTGTTACATATGTATTAAGTTTTAAATCTTAGAAAATTAGGGACTTTGATGAACATTGATCACGGCAGGCCCGTTGGACAAAACTATAAAACATACAAATAATACGAATCAGAAAAAAACAGGCATGAACACTGTCACAAATCTACTATTTGCGACTAAGGGAATAAAGGCGAGGCGATGGGCTTGCAACCTGTCACTGGTAAACAACGTAGCTTATTTGTGCAAAATATGGTTAGAGAACTACCAACAAGTTTCTAGAGTTGTTGGTAATTCTGTAGCTCTGCCTACCCAACACTGGGGATGAAAGCATGAGTTAATGTATGTCACTGAAACAGTCTAATCGTCATTATATTCAAATTGAGTTGAACAAGCAAACCTTCCCAACCCATAGTGGAAGTAAACACTTATAATTGAGTGGGTAAATGCTCTTACAATGTTACTTTAGAGTCTGCACTTCAGGATTAAACTCCTTATAAATCTCTAGAGAAAATGAAACACTACCTACGGCACATGAGGTATCCCGCGCAAATGGTTCGAAAACTACCTCAATGGAAGATGTCAAAGTGTAAGGGTCGGTGACCACGTAAGCGGAGAACTGCCGGTTCACTTTGGGGTACCACAAGGAAGTGAACTGTGGCCTACTTTATTTCTTTCCATAAACGATACATTTACTGCCTGAAGATCGATCTGGTTTGTTATGCCGATAACACTGGAGCTTTATTCCATGGAAATAGCTGGGAGGTGGTGCTATGGTAAGCAGAGGAAGGCTTGGTTGATCTCAAACATGGCTTGACGGGAATCTGGTTACACTCAACATCAAAAAAACAAAATATGTACGCTTTCACAAATTTCTAGCAAAAGTCACATTGCAACTGTAATACATCGATCGTGCCGAGGCTGCTTAATGTGTAAGGTAGGTATATAAATCGACCAAAAGTTCTCTTTCATACAGCATAGCTCTTGTCTTTCCAAATGAGTAAGGAAACTCATTCACTTGAAGCTGCTCCTTCGAAACTCTGTCAATCAACCTGTCTTCACTGCTCTGTGTGAGTCATTGGTAATGGCAAAACTGTCTGAGGCGAGACTAGCTTGACTTGCTTTAGCGTACGTGATCTGGCTACGATTTGGTGACCTCATTGGGGAAACCGACGGTTTTATATGTGCAATTGCTGACGAGATCATAATTACCAGAAATACATTCAAAAGGAGGGCATGGTCGACATTTGTAGAGCGTGCCGTTGCCCCGGCAAGTCCCTCAGTCATATAATTTCCAGTGTTTTCCGATAGTTGATACATGTGTCCGGTTTTATAGCGAAAAGTCTCGACCAACACCTCAAGAGACTCTATCAATGGCTGGATCAAGGGCCAGATACTGAAGGCAGTTCTCCTAGACATGGCACGCATTGTAAGGAGGTTCCTCTCACTGCAGAAAGAGCACAAAGAGCGATTCTAAAGGCATATGTGCAGGAAGCCTCGGTGATACTCAACCCACCTACTATATGCGGAGGCACGTATGCTTACTGTCCGACAGTTATATATACGAGTAAGGTTTTTGATGCATCGAAAAGCATTGAAATTACAGAATCCCACAACCCTCAACAAGAACGGTGTTTGGAAGACATTCCTGAGCTGCCCTCCATTCCCATATATATAGCGACATACAAAACTACAGTTAGCCAAATGCAAATCTTAGTCAAAAATATGCTACTCTCGCATTCTTACAGAGAAACTGAAGTATTAATGTAATAAATTAAACAATATCACACTCCCACACACGCGCATGCACACAAATACACAAACAAATACCTTTTAATTTTAGTTAGTTGATATCTGTACCAATTTGTTCACGAAATCTGTAATTGGTTCATTGGCTAATATTTCTCCGACCCCCACGAGACAGGCCTGATCTACTGTGGGGGCCACTGTTGAACAATGTAATGTTAACTTGGAAACTTGGACTAGAATTTTGAATAATGGAGTCCCAGATCGGCAGCCGAGGGTCCAGCGGTCCGGAGTCCCGGGCAGGCTGGCGAGCAGGAGCGCCCTACTGCACCGCCGTCAGGCCGACTTGGATATGTTCGTGCTGTAAAAGAATAAAGATTCATAAAAGAGAGGATCTAACATGTGTCAAGAGATCTGAAAGACATTAATTTACTTCATCGAAGTCGAACAGGGGCTACGGCAAGATGCAAACACACAGCACAGTTTTTCTTTTCTATCGCTTAAAAAAATGTACGGCATGATAATTGACCAGGTGGTCATCCCATACATTTTGAGTGATAGAAAAGAAAAACTTAACTGGCTTTTGCACTGGCCTGGGCCCCAGAACCTTTATGTCAAAAATATGGGAAAAAGTGCTTAGCATGTTAGTGAGTATCTCGAGAAGAATAATTTCCAGCCTGAGAAGCAATCTGGCTATAGGAAGGAAGTACCGACAACCGCTCTTACTGACGTGGTGGATAGTGTACTGGCTGCAAATTTATGTTTTAAAGGAAATATGGCTATATCTACTTCTTCTTGCGTTTTTTACCTTTAATATTACTCTTTTTCGGGCCAAATTTTTGTTTTATTTTGGTGATAGTGTCTGTAGGGCCAGAAGTGTATCAGGATTATCTGGAGAAATCTCGTCACTAGAAAAAAGAAGGCGGGTGGCACCTTTGAGATCTCCGTCGCTAATTTTATTTTCTATTGTTTTCAGCTGATTGTTTGCGAGTGGATTTATGCGAAGGAAGGGAGTGGAATAGCTTGTGCAGATATTTTTCATTTGTCTAGTTTAGCATGCAAAACCAAAAAAGGAAAAAGGAGCAGGTTATGCCAGTCTTGAAGGGAATTACTTTCTGTGCATTTACATATGAGATGAGATAAATGAGATGCGACGGAGATTCTGGCGCCGCGGGGGATTCGTTTGACTATATTTACATTGTTTTTGAGATGGCTGAGTCGAACATGGAATGGTTGTTGAATAAAGGCGTAGATGAATCTAAGTTTAATAGACAAGCATCTAGTTTTTCGTAAATAACTCAAAGTTTAAAGAGAAATAAAAGCATGTTTTTTATGGTCCATCTTCTTCCCTCCATATCTCATTAAACATTGACCCCAGCGAAAAAACGTCTGGTTTTTTTTGTAGGAAATTTTATGTAGATTACTAACGTGGTGGAACACTTTTGATATGGGCCACTGTGTAAGAGTTATTTGCGAAAAACTAGAAAAAGGGACCTTTACATTAATTTCACTACCCATCAGTACTTTTAGTGTGTGGTTTAAAACAAAATTCCCCACAACTGTGCCAAATTTGCTTTTACACGACTTTTCTCCCCTGACAGGCAGTTTTTGGTCTTCGTTGGATGGAACACGACTGTAATCCAGCTACTTATAAACTTTATGCGGATTCGGACTGGAATATTTTATCATTTTAGATATAGACCATGTGATGTCCTCTACTTTTACTGACATACTTTTCGGGTGTCACCCTCGAAGTGAGAGGCAAAAAAACACCCACCGTGTGCCAACGCGAGAGTGGGACGACCAATGTTCGTTCAACTGGGTGCAACTGATGTCAAGCCTGAAACACGACAATATTTTACGTTTAATTATTACATTTAGGCTTGTAATACTGTAGTCGGTTTGGGCCCTGTTGTTTGATCAATAAACTAACTAATTGTTAAAAATTTAAAATGAAATCGAAAATTTGAAGGAATCTCAAGGAAATGTGTGAAATTTTCAATTCCTTTTTCGAATTTTAACAATTTGTTAGTTTAACTACTGATCAAACAACAGGCACTTATTAAGCAATTTACAATTTAAGTAATAGGTGATTAAAATGCCGGCCGTTACTTGGCACAAAGACAAGACATTTGTTTACTTTATACTATACTTTACGGAACTTTTATATCAGAAACATTTAAAAAAAATGCTTAGCATGCAGGTTACCGAATGTCTCGAGGCGAATCTCATCCTGCCTGAGAAGCAATCTGGCTTTAGGGAGGGAGTACTAGCAACCGCTCTCACGGACGTGGTGAATGGTGCTGGCTGTAGAACTATGTTATGTGTGCTGCTTGCTTCTTCTCGCGTTTTTGACGGTATTTGGTTCTCTTTTTCTGTCCAATCTTGCGTTTTGTAGGCATGGTAGCTGGTGGTTTGCAAGTTGCCTTATAAGGGCGTTCATACTACGAGTACGTCACGTAAGTACTGACTCTGTTTCGTCTACATTGGCGGTCCCAAGGGGCGTGCCCCAAGGGTCAATTTTGGGACTGTAGTTTTTCATATACATATAGGCAACATCAAACATGGTATCTACTTATACCATCATATTTACGCAGAAGATATTCACTTTACATAACATTTTTATCTCGTAAACTTGATGGTGTAGTCCTCGAAGCGAGAGGCAAATAAACTTACCGTGTTGTTGTGGTATTGTCTACGCGAGAGTGGGACGACAAATCTTTGTCCTACAGGCTCTAACTGGTGTCCGGCCTGAAACACAAAAATATTTCTTATTTAATAATTATATTTTGTTTGATTTTGTTTTGTTTGGATTTAAGCTTGTGCCCCGTGTGGTTGCTGGGTTAGAATAGTGTCACTCCGTGTCTTCCCGTGGATGTCGTAAGAGGCGACTAAAGGAATGAAGGCTTGTAGTACTGTTAGTCGATGGGCTTGCAACCTGTCACTAATACACTGGTAAACATTTGAGCCTGTTTGTGCAAAATGTGGTTACAGAATTGTTACCAAGTTTTTAGGGTTATTGGTAATTATGTAGCTCTGCCTACATCACTCTGGGAATTTACGCAATTTACAACTTATGTAAGTATTAGGTCATTAAAATGCTGGCGGTTACTTGGGACAAACATTTGCCATTCTAGATCCGTGGCAATGCTTCTAGCATGTTGGGAACAATGCCCACAGGTGGCGGTTTGTTAAATTAGTGTGCTTTATCCAGAATCTTTGTAAGTTCTTTCGTTGGTTATTGTTTCTTTTCCATGTACTTAGTATTAGGTGCGAATATAATTTCAGTTCCTGGTATTTTTAGTTCCTTGTTATGCCATGTGGTTGCCGGCTTAGAATAGTGCCACTCCATGTCTTCCTGTGGAAGTCGTAAGAGACGATTAAGGGAATAAAGGCTTGTAGTATTGTTAGGCGATGGGCTTGCAACCTGTCACTAATATACACATGGTTAACATCTTAGCCTGTTGTGCAAAATGTGGTTATAGGATTAACAACAAGTTGTTAGAGTTGTTGGTAATTCTGTAGCTCTGCCTACCCCACTCTGGGATGAAGGCGTGACGGTATGTATGTATCTATGTATGTATTTTTAGTTTCCTGTTACTATTTCTAGGCCTGACTTAAAGATTGTGTCTACATACTACGGAATACTTACTCAGCTTCGATTCTTGAATATGACACACCAGTTCGTTGTTCCGTCGTCTCCAGCCTCTGGAAAAAACGTAGGACCATATTTAATAAAATAAATACTGATGTTCAAAGCTTTGTTGGAATAAAAAGAATTAGGCCTATGCCTTGCAGTAGAATATAATTTCGGGTGATTTTAAAAGCTTTTATTTAAATTGCAATGTATGTATGTTACATTTGACCCACTTCACGGTCTTCGATGAAGCTGAAAATTTGCATGCGTCTTTAGTTCTGATGACAATACAATAATATCGAGGGGTCACGGGCTATTTGTACTAAGCGACATTTTTGGAACTTTACAGGAGAGCATTATAAAAGTTAAATTTTTCGAAAAAAAATCATAACAAAAAAGGTATCAATATTTTTACAAAAAAGTGTCCTAGGTTATTTTCCTTATCTAAATCCGCGCAATTTAGCCTAGTTGACATTTTTTTAAAGTTGTTTTTACCAAAAATAATTTGCATTAAAAATCAAAATGTTTAAAGCGCCTATGCGTATTAATATGGGTGGATGGATAAATGTTTGAAGCGACATCCAGGTATCGATTTCAGGTGCAGGTTAAGTGTTTGAAGCGACATCAAGGATGGATTTCAGGTTCAGGCTAAGTGTTTGAAGTGACATCAAGGATGGATTTCAGGTGCAGGCTTAATGTTTGAACTAGTTTGAAGCGACATCAAGGACGGATTTCAGGATGCAGGCATAACGATTTAAACGCCCTATAATAGTGTATGTCAGGAAAAACCGCTTAAGTCAAAATCACGAAATATCTTGTCGGTATGAAGTCCATCTTTTCTATAATTGAATAAAATTTGTGTCGCATCAATCACATCAGACTCAAACTAGACCTTAATTTACTCATGTTTCAAGCGACAACAAAGTGCTCAGATCGCCACGAAACCGGGCTCAAACGACGCAGAAAAATCTGGCGATTCCAAATATGTACATAACTCAATATCGGCCAGAATGTCGCTTAATACAAATAGCCCGTGAACCCTCGATATAGTACCATCGAGCTGGTCTAATGATGGAGACAGAGCAGTCATAGGAACTCCTAAATTACACATGATAAACCCGTCGTGTTAGGGCTCGTTAGAATCGTCTTGACAAGTAGATGACGACTGTACAAAAAAAAGTACAGTCAGCAATAAAAACTTGTCCCAAAAATGAAGTTTTTGACAGAATCTTATTTCTGAGTAATAAATAAAAATATGTAGTATGTATTATAATATTATTCCCATCAAGTAATGGTATTGCTATGAACACCCATGAGAATGAACATAATTATATTGGATTGAATTACAGACAGGTAATATTACAATAAGTATCTTAAATTAAAAAAAATGCTGGGTTTGATCGGGAGACAGCCGCACTAGCGTAATAGTAAGAATACACTTTTTAATAGAAATCGAAGTAAGTATTACATTCAGGTAATGATAAAGCTGTGCGTGGAAAATCACATCCCAGTTGGTTGTTTTGTCTTCGTCTTCTGATTGGTTAGGAGGGGGGGGGAGGGGGAATTCTGGGTGAACTCGTTTAAATACACATCTCAAACCCTTTATATTCGTATTCGGTCGTCGTGGCTCGACCTCGTCCGGCAAGTTCGGCTTCTGCAAGCACAGCACGGCGAGGCGCTTCAGGTGCTGTCAGTGCCGGTAGCTTAGGGATCAGGCCTGGAAACATGTTGAGCGTAGTTACCTACTTTTAATGGGTGGGTTAAAAAGTGTAGTTACAAACGGTAAATTTAGCATTGCGTCACGAAAGTCGCGCGTTTATATACTACCTTTATCCCAACAGGCTACTTATTATTTATTATTATTTGATTCTTTCTTTTCTCAGCTTTCACAGGTTTACTGTTCTGGACAAGCCTAGGCCTAGTGCTTACCAAGTAAATTGCTTTAGCTAACTGTATTTTTATTTCGGTAAGTACCGGTTGTATCACTATAATATGAGTTGTAAAAAACAGCAACACATGAAATTTAATGTCATTTTAGTCTACGGAACACATAAATATCAGGGGACAATGACACCAATTGACCTATCCTTAACAAAGCTCTAGGCTTGTATTATGGTAACTAGACAATGATATAAATACTTATTATAGAGAAATACTAGAGAAAGACTCAGGAACAAATATTCGCGCTAATCACACAAATGTCTGCCCTTACCGGGATTTGAACCCAGGACCGGTAGCTCCGTAGGCAGGGTCACTACGAACTAGGCCAGCACGTCGTCAAAAAATAGACTGATAAGGTTCTATAGTGGCAATAAACTGCTGTCTATGAGCAAAATTTATAATGGATAATATTTGCAACTGGATCAGTAAGAAAGCTAATATTTATTCCAATAAAACACATACAAAATTAATATAATTACTAACTATAAATAGAATAACCCTTTTAGTTCACCCGCTCATGGAATTGACCCTAAAATGCTGGCGGCGTTCCCCCTTCGCACAGCCAGAGTGGGTAGTGCTTCTCTGAACAACAACACTGAAAAAACAAATGGGTTGATTTTACTAAGTTTTATGGTTAAAATAGGACCTACACGTGAGTTTGGTTGAGTGAACCACTAAAAGGGTTGAAGCAACCTTTTCAATGTGTTGTTTTTACTAAGGTCAGGTGTTAACTCAACCAAACTCATAGGTAGGTCCTAAAATGTAGTAAAATCAACCCATTCGGTTTTTCAGTGAACGCATGGTTTCTGACAATAGATCGAACGTATTTAAGGCTGCTTAATTGAAAATGCACGCGCTAAAATGTGTTTTATACCATTCCCCCTATTAAAGGCTTATTTTATTCACTCAAAACAGTGAATAAAAAGCACTTTTACTCACTATTTTGGTGTTTGAATTTAGAACATAAAATACGCGATACAAACTCCTCCTCGAGATTTGATTGGTCGTCATTAACCACAAAGAGTTTAGCATTAAAAAAGTTTTGTGTTATTTGCTGTCATTAGTAGGTAAATTGGCGCCATAGGCTGTATGGATCGATGTCTTTTGCCTTTCTCTCTGTGAAAAATACAAGGAAAAATAAATTGGCGCCATTTTGAATACTGAAAGTTGTACGAACATAAAATTTAGTGTTTCTTAATAAATAAAACATTTGTTCCAATTTTAATGTGCATTTTAATTAATTTTACCTTCCATTTTTCGTCATTAAATATCTATTTTCGCTTAAATCTTTCTTTTTCTCGTAGTCATGGTATAAAGTTTAGTATGCAACTCTTGAATAAAACGGATTTATATCGAGGGCCATGTATCACTCGCGTCGCTCAGGATTCTAATACTTGAATCACTCGCTACGCTCGTGATTCAATCATCCTGAATCACTCCCTGCGGTCGTGATTCAGTCGTTAGTATCCTTCACTTGCTCGAGAGTCATCTATGGCCCTCGCATTAAATCCGTCTTTTATTCACTAGTTGCATAATATACTATTGTTTTACCTCAACTCGCCGCTGCGATTTCGCTCGTTCGTCCGCCCGTCAGTTGTTTTTGAGAGAAAGCCTGCCCGGGCACGTGACCAGGCAGCGGGAGCACCACAGCTCAATGGCAGGCCGACGTCACGTGGATGCTGTCACGCAGTCCGCGCTCGCTTTCTGGAACCATGGGAAGTTCGTATAAATAAAATTGTTTAGTCGGTGGAGTAGTTGCCTTCCTTCGATTGCCGGCAATAACTTGTGTGAACAACTGTTACATTTTCTACAGTGTCAGTAGTTAAAGTTTTAATTAACATGTATGTATGTGTAAACACTTTATTGTACGTAAAACAGAAATACAATTACAATATTTACAGAATTGGAATGGACAAATGCGAACTTATCCCTTTAAGGGACCTCTTCCAGTTAACCTTTGAGCGATTGAGAAATAATTAATTTACAACGAATAGCCAAATAAATACAAAACTAAAAGTAATTTCTATAAATTTCAATAGATAAAATACATAAACATAATCTTATGTATATATATATGTACATATATATATATATACAGGGTGTCTTGAAATCAATCGAAGAAATTTTAACCGTAGATAGGGTGGATGATTTGGATCATCTCTACATTGGTAACTTTTTTTTAAGTTAATATTTGACTGAGTTACAGACTGATTTATCCTGACGATGCTCTCAGTGTGCTCCATCTTAACTAATTCATTCATAACCCATACACCGGATTGACGGGGGCAAATATGTACCAGTGCTAGTGATTCATTAAATATCGATTAAGTTTATCGACAATTTTTTTCGTGACATATGGATCTTCCATTACTTACAAAATAAAGTTGTAAATACCTTTATCTTCTACTAGCGACCCGCCCTCGCTTCGCTTCGGTTTATGTGAGTTTTCGGTAACACCCGTACATAAAACAAAGTTTATTATACATGAAAACCTTCCTCTTGAATCACTCTATCTATTAAAAAAACCGCATCAATCTATCTATTAAAAAAAACCGCATCAAAATCCGTTGCGTAGTTTTAAAGATCTAAGCATACATAGGGACAGACAGCGGGAAGCGACTTTGTTTTATAATATGTAGTGATGATATCTAAATGATCAGCTTTCCATGAAGATAAACGATCTTTTTCTTTCGAATCATTTTTAACCGACTTAAAAAACTAAATGGTTCTCAATTCGTCGGAATAGTAAAGAATATTGTCGTACTGAATTAATTTGTTATTCAATGTAATTTTAACGGTTGTCAAAAGTGACTCGAGTCCAGAGTCAATGTCAGATACCGGTTGTTTGTATTATAAGAGGTTTGCACATAATTAAAAGTCATTCAAACTAGGCCATTACTTATTTTAATGATGATCAAAAATTGCTTTATATCGTTGTCGATAAATTTTGTCGATATTGAATCACTAGCACTGCTACATTTTTGCCCCCGTCAAACCGGTGTATGACATAACATGTGTCACAACGTAATGTAAATAAACAAGTTGTTCCATATCAACAATCTTTCTAATCACGGTCAAAAGCTCCACGGTGTTTAGAAAACTGAAAATAGACTGAAACTGAACTGTAATATGAATGAAAAGATGATCTCTGATAAGGGCTATTATGTGAAATAATTTAAAAATGAAACTTACGATTACGATGTTTACTCACACTCTTCCCACACTCGCACAGGTAAAATAGCACTTGTACTCGTAGGTACATTAAAGTTCTTTTATTAGATCATGAATCATGGATTTATTTCATTGATTTCTACCACCATCAGGGATAACTATGAATACAACACACAATTATTAAAACGAATCAATAATTTGTTATTGTCCTTTGACAGTTCAGCAAAGTATTTTTTTAAATCTTGTACCATTGAATACTCTTTATGAAAAGAGGTTAAGGTGTAGGTTTTGTAAAAATAAAATCGTCTCTACACGTTACGTTTTATAAGAATTACATTTAAAGCTGGCATCATACATGTTGTTAAAAGATATTCGTATCCTAGAAGAAAGAGAAAAACGTAGGACAGCTTCGTCAGAAGAGGTCGACGTGGTGACTACAGTATTCTTAAGTATGTACCACAACAACCATCATTTAATGGTGGTTAATTCGTTGAGAATAATAGCTTATTATACATAAGTTTTGGGTAAATATTGGATCATGTTACCAAAGAGCAATGCCAGGTCCTGACTAAACCATTTTAAAAAAAAGCCCGCGGGTATTAAGGATATTGATATGATCTTTGTGTACGAGATTTAAATTCAGTATTTTATTACTTACACATTTAGGGAACTTATACGAAAAATATTTATAATAATTATGTATGGAAACGTAACGTCGTGTCGAGACGTAACGAACAAAAATAGTCTTTAAATGTTTCTTACTAACGAAACTCATACTGAGGTTTTATTATAATATCACTAGCTTCTGCCCGCGGCTTAGTCCGCGTAGATTTCGATTATCGTTATTCCTTCGGGAACTTTTAAATTTTCCTTTATAAAAAGTAGCATATGTGTGTAAGTAGCATATCCATTGTATAAGCTATCTCCATTTCAAATTTGATCCAAATCGCTCCAGCCGTTTTTACGTGAAAGAGGAACAAACATCCATCCATACTTACAAACTTTCAGGTTTATAATATTAGTAGAATAAAGTCGCAAAATTAATTTTGAAATGGAAAAAATAAACTATGATTTGCTACTCGTAATACAAGAAAATAAGTATAAAAGTGTATGTTCTGGATCCTAGCACTTTAAGCCGCCGATTCCCTAGGTGAGTCTATTTTTTATGAAAATTAGAGCTCTTGGCAATTAAAGTGTTAAGTACGCGAAACCGATGTGAATGCGTGCATCATGACGATGTATGAATGTGGAAGAAGCGAAAGAGATTTGTTAGGATCGTAACAGGTGGAAATGAGTGTCTCTGCTTACACCTCTGGGAAACAGGCGTGATTTAATCTTTGGATGTATGTATGTATGTTCTGGACCTGGTCTACACCCCACGGGCACTTTTACACGTCAAATTCTATCAGCGCTTCAATAGGAGACCACAGTGAAGAAGACATCAACGTCGTAGTAAAATCATTGAAGTAATTGGGATACACCAAATAGAATAACAGCTTTCTTTTACATTTTTATTCGAAATAATAATCTCTACTAAATATCAAATTTGAAGCAATAATGTGAAGATATTTAAGACATTTGGTATTTACTATTTATTTATAGCTGTGAGCTAACAAGCTCGAATCATGTTAGAATTCGTTTTCGTGGTATTATTATACTTTATTACTTAACTAGCGACCCGCTCTCGCTTCGCTTCGGTTTATATGAGGTTTTTGTAGCACGCGTACATGATCGATCGTTCAATCCATGTCTATCTGAACTCTATGTCTGAGTCTATGAATTTATGTCTGTCATTATAATATTATGTCATTGTTATGTTATTTTGAGATATTCAAGTCGTAATTATTTTTGCTGTAAACCGGTTATACGGGCCACTTTAGAACAGAAAAGAATGGTAAATGGTTAGATCTCGACAATAATATAAGAAGGACGATAATATTATGATCAGTCTTGGCGAAGCGTGAACAAGAGATCTAGTGAATTCACATTTAAAACCAGCTAGTGTTCAAATTGTAAAAATGAAAATACAGTAAGTTGCACTAATGAAAATACAGTAAGTTGCACTAAAATTTATAATTATTTTGAAATGTTAGTCAGATTTCTGCTTACATGGAACGAACTGTTTGTTTACATACCATGTAAACAACGTATGGTGTCAGGTCATTGACCTTTAGAATTTTGACGTTAGTTACTACGAACGTTTGTAGTAGTATAGTATCAGCGTCAAAATGTCAAGGTCGAGATATCGGCTGCGATACATCAAGTAACAAAATTAATATAATTAATCCTTCTTTTTTTTTTACATTAACAGAAACAAAAATGAACCATACCCCCCTGATCAGAATCGTGCGAACTATTACCCCGCCAAATATCTCAAAACCTTTCCAAGACACCCTGTATATATTATAAATATAATAAATAAAAAGAGTATAAATTCAAAATTCAAATTCAAATCATTTATTCTGTAAGTAGGCCCTGTAGGCACTTTTACAAGTCTGAGTCTACCAGCGCTTCCAAAGAGACCACTGTTGAGAAGAAGCGCCGCAAGAAACTCAACAGTAAGCCATTTTTTTTAAAATAAATCACTTATTACAATACTAAACTTAAGCTACATAATTTAAATGTCACAGGGATGTACAGGTCCCAGTAGTAATAATAATTAAATAAATCAAAATGTCGGATAAATAATACAATTTCGGAGATGTAAAAGTATCGAACTGCCACTACCCCTTCACATTATTATAGCAAGTCACCGTATTGACGACGCGCTGGCCTAGTGGGTAGTGTCCTACGAAGTTAGTGGTCCTGGGTTCGAATCCCGGTAAGGGCAGATATTTGTGTGATGAGCGCGAATATTTGTTCCTGAGTCATGGATGTTTTGTATGTATTTAAGTATATATTTCTCTATATAAGTATTTATATCGTTGTCTAGTACCCATAATACAAGCCTAGAGCTTAGTTTGGGACTAGGTCAATTGGTGTAAGACTGTCCCCCCCTTATATTTATGTTATAGATTTGAATAAGAGGTAGTTATTCTAATTTAATTAATAATTACGTGAATAAGTAGATAAAAATAGTTTACGAAAATTCCCTGTTATTATTACCTTTATTTTAAGGCGTGTCGAGAAACGCCATTTTAAAAGCTTGTGTGCGTCACTAATTTCAAAATGTCCGACTCATTGCACAGTCACCTGCAAACTTCGGCAAAGCTCGGGACAGAACACGACGCCGCCCGAGTCAGGGTGACGCACTTGGTCCACGACTTGCGCACGGCGAGAGGTCCGCCGTCTGCGACGTCCTCCAGACGACGGCTGTATCGATCCAGGGGGCTGCGCGGGCCAGAGCAGCAGGAGCTGAGGTAGAGGGGGTGAAGCCCGCTCGCCGTGCTCAGGATAGTATAACCAGAGATATAGTTCGGGCCGGACCTGGGACTGTAACGCAGCCTTGCGCTCGGGCGGGTATCGACCGCTGATGTCTCCTGACATCCGGCAAGTACGGTCAAGCGGCGGCTCCGAGCCGCCCGACCCCGTGCCGGACGCGGGTCGCGAAGTCGGGCAACATGCCGACAACATACCGTCGCGGAGTAATGGCCCAACCGCAAGCTCAGCAGCCAATTCTGCCTCGCCATCGCAAGGTGAGGACACCGCCCCAGCATACGGCACACGGAAGCAGTTCCACCGATGCTACATGATCTGTTGCCCTCGTTGTTGTCTCCAATGCTGCATGCGTTGCAGCTCGCGATGCTGCAGGATATGTTGCAGGCGATGCTGTCGTCGAAGATGTCCGCACTGCTGTGTACGATACCGCAACCGTCGGCGGAATAGGAGCCAACCTTACAACGGTACGCAGAGCCCGCGTCTCGCCACTCGTCCAGACGATCCTAATAGCCAGAGCACGGAAGCACCTTCGAATAACAACGGGGCATCAGTGGAGTAGGCAGAGACGGGAACGCCAGGTTCTTCTACATTCGTCAACATCTTCATACACTTACCTAAGGCGTCCGCTACTGACATTTAATTTTACCCTCGTTCTCTCTTTCGTTAATCTTTCGTCCATCCTTTCTAAATGACCAAACCACAGCACCCTTTACGATATTTGTCACTACGTCTTCTTTCAATCCACTTCATTTTCAGATCTCGCTAATAAAATACTTACTTAATTACATGATAATCAAAAGAAAATAATTAAATCAAAATAATTTGTGCAATTTATTAATATTTACTTATGTACCTGGTTATATACCCAATAGTTATGATGGGAAAAAATAGTCAACCTAACGTTTGCATATTTTATTTAAAAAGTTTATTTAAATTATTTATTAATTATATACTGTTTTTTTTCAGACTACCTATTCGCCATATATTATTTAATATATTAAATTTGATTTAAAATACTTTTTATCGAATAAAGTCAACAGCTCCAGGTTTTTTATTCAAGATTTATTTATTTTAATTTATTAATTTATAGTAATGACGTTTTTGCACTGTAAACGGTTTTGATAAAGAAAACAAACACTTTTAAAATGTAATTTCACGATAGTACTTTGTTTACGTTAACAATTTCTTAAAATAGTATTCTATTTACGAACGCCGTTACATAAAAATGTTGCCAGTATTACAAACAAAAAAAACTTATTGAGTACTAATCTATTGTGTGACGTGGGTCGAATTTTGTTAGTATAATTACTTGTTTTTATCGTTCAAGGTTTCCTTTTAAGCCAGTTATTACCGCAAAAATAAAGCAACCGTGTCAATCAAAAAAACTACAACCAAATAACATTAATGTACATAGGCTCTAAATCATATGCTGTCACTTTGTAGCTTAGCTGTTAAAATTTAAACTACCTATCTAGATTATCCCAGCGTTCCCTCCCTCTTAACTGACAGTATATATCTGTCACGCGTCTGTCAAAGAAAATACACGCGCTAAGATGTGTTTAGTCCGCTCTGACATAATAATATATACGTCAAACAGAGAGTAGCCGGCCACATTATACTAAATTAAAACTGTTTACTCGTGTCTATGTACATTAAAGGCCGTATTATTAGTAATTTTATTTTTTTTAAATAAGAGAGACGGAGTATCAAAATAAAAAGCGCATCCGAAATTGATTTATATAAAAACTCTACAGAAGTTACAGGATAATATTTAAAAGTGAAAATTAAGCAAATCACTTCTATCTCAAATTAAAGTTAATTTATTTCGGATAAAACCCTAGATTAATTTAAGGGTAGTTATTACAATTGTAGAATTTCAATGAATTGTAACTATTAAGGTTGCGCTCCGAAAAGATTTCAATTATATTTTGTATCTATTTATTAAAGGAGCACGTAAGATTCGAGTTCGCAATGCTTGTATTAGTTGTATAACTACTTATTATTTGCAATACCCTTACAGGGTTTTATGTACAGTTCCTTGTGTAACATCACAGCAAATGTAACACGAAAAATCAATAGGGTGTGCACTGCTGCCCGGACTGCATGCGCCCACCCGGGCCCCCACCCCACAACCCCACCCAGCACCCTCCCCTCCCACTGTGGGAGGGAGAGAACAGAACGCATCATATTGCACCCTACGCATTAGGGGGGCCCGAGCGCGAAACACAATTTGAGACAGGGGAGTTTCCGAAATTTTTATCAGTCCAAAACCATATGAAGAACTGGCCTGCACGAAGCATGGAACTGCTTAGAGAAAGCCATGGAGCCCTCCCATCCACCTGGTTAACTAAAGAGAGGCTGACTGCGCGCCCTCCCGCTTTGGTGACAGCACAAAGCTTTTACATCAGTGGGATTCATATCAGCTGCACCATGTACACAGAAATGTCAGCTGTCACCGGTCACTGTCAGTATAGCAGCTGGCAGCCACAGCGCGGTCCGTCACTGACAGAGCGCGCTATAAAATGACACGAGTCCTGCACTAAGAACACAAGACATTGACGATGGCCTAGATGGTAGTGCCCGATGAGTGTACTGGTTCAAATCCCGATAAGAGCAGATTCATTCATTGATGTTTTCTGTGTATTTAACTATATTATATGTGTCTAGATATTTGTAAGTGTTTATATCGTTGTCTAGCTTCCCCGTAGTACCTAGAGCTTAGTTGGGGATTAGGTAATTCGGTGTGATATTGTCTCCTGTTATATTTTATATATTAAATAAGACCAGCTTGTCATTGACCCGCCCCGCCGCCCCGTGGGCCGCGACGGCACTTAACGACTCTCGCCCTCTCTAACCCACGATGCGAAGCTCCGGCCCTTTAGTAGACTCTGTTGTTGTTGTCCGAACGTATTTTAGTCACCTACCTATTTCGCCATACCTATCTACATATCTAAGATTTATAAATTAATAATTCTACGAATTTATACTCTAACTATTCAGTGGGGCTAGACAAGTTGCCATCGTTCACGAACGCTAGCGTTAGGTGATCACTGGCGACATGTGTTGTCACTCGTTACAACTGACACGCTAAAAACTGATTGTCTAGCTTATTTAATTTTGACAGCGCCAAGTGACAGGTGATCACCAAAGTGATCGCCTAACACTAGCGTTCGTGAACAATGGCAACTTGTCTAGCCCCACAGCATTCTAACTATTTTGTCTGTATTAAAATAGATACTTACACGCGCAAAATTGAAAATGTATTAAATATGAAATTATGTAGCCACGTGTGTATGAATGTTAATTGTAACGTATATGGTATATCGTAATAGATACATGTGTAGTATTAGTAGTGAAGTAGTAAATAGAAAGCTTTAGTTCTGCCAACCAACTGCGTTGGACTTCGGCACATGTTTAACCTTAGTAAAATGTTTGTGCTTCTAGATGAATAAATAAAAAAAAAACCGTAGAACAATACTAGTTATTTTTACGTGGAGACATTCGCGTCGCCTATAATTCACAACCGAAAGCAAATGCAAATGTCAAGTCTCCTTGAAGGAAAACAGTTCGTCAAGCTGTTCTAATTTGACAATCATTCAGATGAGGGTGTTGAGTCATTCATCATTCACCAGGAGTTCAGAACCTGTAAGGGGTCTGCTCCGAACTGGCTGGCCTTTACGGTCAAACAGATGTTAATTGAAATGCGGTGCGACCCGGGTTAAACCTACAGAGAACGAACTGAGCGAGCGAGATTTGTTAGCTTGTGGTGGTTCGCACCTTAAAGTCGCGCCCTCACGCAAGCACGATTTACTTTTGTTTGAAGACGAACTTCTGTTCTATTTTTAATATGCCATGGTCATAGATGGTACAAGACAAAAAGGAAATAGTCTTTTAATGTTAATAATTATATAGTAAAGTTAGATTGACCATCTTTATCCCATACAAAGTTGGAGCAAAATGCTAACACTAGGCATTAGATTAAAGCGCTTCGAGAATAAACCCTAGAGTTCAGAAAAAAAAAACTTTTTATTGAGAACTCTATCATCAATCAAATCAATTTAATAGCACATTATTTTGTAATGATAATAATTCTATCGAGGAATAGAGCTGTGCACATTAAAGATGTACCTAGCCCACTCTAACAACCAAGTTAGGCATATTATTATAACGTGCGCATAACAGCCAGGTTCATTAACATAAAGCATCTTCATGATTGCTATAGGTGATGGGTGCATTAACGACATCTATACTACCTTCATAAGACAAAAGGTGATATCTCAACTTCAATAGCCAAAGCAGATACAGCCCTCCACTGTTTGTAATAAGGTTGCACTTGCTACAGGAGTTATGTCAGAGATACCGCCATTTGTCTTAGCAAGGCAGTATAGTCGTCAGTGGCATTGTGTTGTGGGCGTGAAAACTTTGTACAATATTAGGCGTCGTTGGCGCTCAAAGGGTCCAGTTAATGATCGCTCACAGAAAAAACTTAGAAAACCAAAAGTAAAAACCTTCTTACCCCCTATCAGCTCGGGACTCAGAGGACGCTCAGCAGAAACCAGCCAGTTAGAACTTTCTGGATATCATTCAAGAAGCTAATAAGAGCAATGGCTATCATGGCCTATGGCTATGGGCATGGCTAAATGTATACCGATTCCTCTAACACCACAACATTTCAAATAATTGATTACTCTCAGAAATCAGTTGCTGTATATTCCCACTCGTTCAGGGGTCCCTCTGGGATCTCACCTCGGGCCCCTACTGTTTAATGTTCTTATTAATGACGTGCCTAATTTCATACAGTGTAACACTAACAATGCATTAGCTACGCTGCTTACCTGTGCTGCATTTTGTAAAAAAACAAGCTTAATTTCACTTCAATTCACATTAATAACACATTTTATTTATAAACTGTTCACTAATAAAATTTCAATAGAACTGTTCACTGAGCAGATGGTACAAAAAATACAATAGGTGGTTTGAGATATGATGATTGACGCAACAAGCAAAATGGAAATTAGCAGATGATAACTGAGATGCGTGAGTTTGCGTATGGGGTCCTCCAAACAAAAGGCATTAATATTCTAAATGGTAACGTTCAAGCGCATTGTTCAGAATTTGAATAGACATCATTTAAAGCTTAAGTAGGTAAATCCAACCTTTTGAACGACTCGATGGATGCCGCAGATTAAATAATAAGATTTTTTCTTTGGCTTTGCCGACGGGGGCTTTGTTGAGTTACAAATACCGGGGTATGACAGCACCTCCCGTATGTTCGTAGCTTTCACGCAATCATCTTGAATTACAATTACCTAGGGAATTCATTTTAACCGTACCATGAGTGACCATGAGTGAGCATGATACAATAACGGTAGGTACTTGATAGAGTCGAACGCTCTGTCCCTCACAGTACTGTAAAGTGTGAGGGACGGAGCGTTTGGCTTGCTAGTATTATACGGTTATTGTAAGTGTGAAGCACAGACCACTTACCATATAGACTCCGCATACAAAGGCGCCCCCGTAAGCCATGCTTATGCTCACAGAACACTAATTGGTTGCCATGGTTCTATTGGCGCGCACCACGACGCGCACACTTGATTATTCGTTGACTTTGAACTAGCCAATCACGGTGCACTTTCCGCGCCCCGCCATTTTGGCTTAATGAGATACTAGACAAACTGTTCCGAAGCGGAGTCTATAGGGTAAGTGGTCTGTGGTGTGAAGGTAGAGGAAGCAATGTAATTGTTATTATAATAAATAACAGTTTGATTTTGACCTTCAGTATTTTATAATTTTAAATTCAATTATTCATTAAAGCAACTTAATTGAATTTTAATATGGAGGGTATCTCTGCTGTGTAAGCGTTACAAACAAGCAACCATACTGAAGGTCAAAATCAAACTAAATAATAAGGAAATAGCGATTCCATGGATTCTAGAACCACGATATGCCACCGAAAATACTAACCCTGGTTATAAACTTATAAGCCTACATTAAGACTACGCCGATCGTCCTGTAACGCCCTCATTACTATTACTTTGATTTCTAATAGCCGCCACTGGACGCTCTACGTCGTCTCAATGATATCTTATCTTATCTTGGGGTCCTTACGGATATACTCGTACTTCGACCCTATGAGATGTTTTGTGTAGCCTCCACCCCTTCCGAATAGTGGATACTGGAGTGCAATGGCAGAGCCTTGAAATCGTTTTGTCCTGGGAAGCCACAACCGAGTATTTTCATTCTTACTCCGGCGAGGACGTCACAAATATACATACATACATACATACATTAAATCACGCCTGTTTCCCAGAGGGGTAGGCAGAGACCACTTCTTTCCACTTGCTACGATCTTGACAAATTTCTTTCGCTTCTTCCACATTCATACATCGAGTCATGCACGCACGTCGGTTTCGGGTACTTAAGATTCGGCCCTTTTCCAGTATTTCACCGATTTGACTCGAAAAAGTACGCCTAGAGCGGCCCCTTCCGACCCGTCCACTCACTATCGATGTGTATATCTCTTTCGTCAATCTTCTTTCATCCATCCTTCCCAAATATAATATGTACTAATCTTTAGACGACGCGATAGCCCAGTTGGTAGTGAGTTTCGGAAAATACCTAAAGGAACTTTGCTCTTTAATAACCGGTTGAACTTTTAAGAACGGACGAACGAGTGAATGTCCAAGCGGCGAGTTTAAGTAGTCCCGTCAGTGCGAACAAAATATATTTTACCGCGTGCATTTTCTGACAATGAGATCGAACGTATAAGGCGGCTTAATTGAAAATTTTCACGCGCTAAAATATGTTTTGTTCGCTCTGACGGGACTACTTAAGACTACGCCGAGCAAACGCCGAGCGACCAGTGGCGCCCTCATTACTATTATTGGGTTTTCTAATTAACTAAAGAATTTCCTTGGAATCAGACGAAATGTTTTTGTAGTGCAAGTAAAATCACAGTTTATGGGATACGTAACAAACTTTAATAACAATTACCTTTTGACTAGTCAGCTTAACGGGAAAAGGTGGCCACTTTTTTTTGTTAAGTTAATAACTCAAAGGCGAATTGTTATTAAACTATATGATATACCCTATAAGTTGTGTTTTCATTTGTAGTACAAAAACCTACCGACCAGTTTCAAGAAAATACTTTAGTTTATTAGAAATCACAATAAAGGAAATGAGGGCGCCACTTCACATCCGGCGTACGCTCGGCGCAGTCTTCAACTCGCCGCTGCGATTTCGCTCGTTCGTCCGACCGTCCGTTGTTTTTGAGAGAATAACACCCCTGTACTGCCGTGCAAAATTAAAAAGCAGTAAGTGTAAAATGCTACCACCATAATCTTGGACTCCAACTTCTAACACCTCTACAAAGTTGGAGACCATGATATGGTGGTGTTAGTGTTCACCTACTGGAGTTTAAATTTTGTTCGGCAGTGTACTATCAGACCATTGGAACCTTGACCCACCATAGAACTGTGTCACAGAGACGTTATGATTCAAGTCATAAGAAGTGTCAAACAAATTGTTTTATAATGTCACTGTGACACCGTTCTATGGTGGGTCAGGGTTCCATTGGGCTGATAGTACACAGCACAATACTTGAAGTCTAATACGTTTCGTTTTCCATCTAACTCATCGCTGTACTTCAGCTATGATCTCAAGGAAATGTCAAAGTAAAAATAAAACCTTTTGAAATACCTTTTTCTGGAAAACGGCAATTAAGATTAAAAACGAAGGAATTTAGCAATCTCAGATACTACTTGTCTACTATCGCAAATGAACTCTACTATAACCACTCCGAAGAAAGGTGTATTATGAAACCGCGATTAGTTTGGGATTGGAATAGCTGTCAATTCATATGCACTTTGACGTAAACGTATATGGTAAAACCCTTTCTAAACGCGGCTCGATAATAACTCTGGTTACTTACTGTTGTTGTGGTGTGTGTATGTGAAATACTGGAAAAGGGCCGAATCTTAAGTACCCGAAACCGACGTGCGTGCATGACTCGATGTATGAATGTGGAAGAAGCGAAAGAATTTTGTCAAGATCGTAGCAAGTGGAAAGAAGTGGTATCTGCCTACCCCTCTGGGAAACAGGCGTGATTTAATGTATGTATGTATGTATGTGTACTTACTGTTATATATGGCACAGGATTGGCCTCTTGATTTTTTTAATTATTTTAGAAATATTAGGCCAAATATAAAGGCTTCATCAGAAACACTGCCATTCACTGCATGATAAAGCTACTGCCTGCTTTATTATTTACAGCGGCATCAATACTTAACAATAATTAAAAGATATAACACACGAATTAAGTGTACAGTCGCACGGATAACTGCATCTACAAGCATATCATAAGTTCTCTACAATATGCGAAACAATATATCTTTGGTTGCCATGTACAGTCACCACCCGCGAATGTTACGCCACTTGCCACTCTTCTTAATTTAGCCGTGTACTACACTCGGGTAATATGTCAAGTCGGCTGTCAACCCAAAATGCATTACACGGTTAAATTAAGAAGAGCGGCAAGTGGCGTAACATTCGCGGGTGGTGACTGTACACTGTGTTACCGGCATGCGGGCATTTATTAAAACTGCCGATAATATGTTGCTATAGCAATTGTTTGCAAGTATTATAAATTAAAGAAAAAATAGCTTCACAATTAATTTTCTTAGATACTGACCATTTTTAATATAGTGCATGTGCTGCGTGTTCATCGATATCAGTGTCGCTGTTGCTTAGTACAAGGCATGTCGTGGTACGGGGGCAAATCATAATAATCAAAGTATCCGACTGTCATTTACACTTGTCAAATTGCTGGCAATTAAAATTTTAACCTACGATATAGGTTATTTTAACCTACTTTAAAAAAGCCCGGGTGCTGGTAACACACATTAATGTACCTGTATCTAAATTAAATTAAATTAATCACCGATATTTTAAAGTGAATATTATAATCACATCAATTACCGATACTTTAATGAAATGTAATACTTTAATGTAACCATGACAACGACAGATACAGGTTTCTTAATATAGGCCACTTGCTTATCGTTTCAAAACATAATTGTAAGGAAGTAATGATTTCAGTCTGGATTCTTATTGAAATGCATCAAAAGGATGCAAGTGCAACTCAACTCAAAACCAGCTAAAAGCCCTCCTTATTGTATACAAAGAAAAACAAAAATTATGAAAAGTGAAAAATTTTATTCTGTAAAAATGCAAGCCCATGTAGAATCAACTTAAGCTAACTTTAAACATTACTATAACTTAAAATTAAAGTTAAATTACAAGAAAAAAATTAATGATTAAAGTTATTCATTAATTTATTTCTCTATAAACTAGAACACAAAGTAAGTATTACAAATTACAACTAAAACTATAGCTAATTAACCAATAAATTTTAGAAAAAAAAATCTAATTAGAACTAAGCTAAATAAAAATTAAAAAAGAACCACGCGGCAAATTGCAGGAAGCATTTGAGAAATAAAAAAATAACGTTTTTTTGGGACCATGTAGAACCAACAGATTATTTTTCCTAATAAAACTTTTGTCACAATTATATAACTCGAGCTACCGTTAAACATAAACTGATTAAGTATATAAAATTAAGGTTGAAGTACAAGAACAATGTTAATTATTTAGAAAATTACTGATTAATTTATTATTTTGAACTATACTAAATACAAAGCAAATATTAAATAAACCACTCAAACTCACACAAATCAAAGCAATTAAATAAGAACTTAATTGGAACTATGCTAAATATGACTAAATTAAAGCTAAAAAAAACTAAAAACTAAAAATTAGAGGACTCCCGTGCCTATGTACATACAACAGACGCTTCCAGCATTTGCCAAAAAAATAGTACATTACTACATAGGCCGGGAGGCAGGGGGTTGCCGGCCGAGTGATATAGACGGATAGTTACGAGGCTGGCAACCCCTTTTCACGGCGAGGTACCTCGCCGTATAGTGCTTTTCTCAAACATATCCAATGAAATAGAAAATAACACATCACTCAAAAAAGGAAATGAAATATTTTCATGTCCCATACTCTGAAAGTAGGCTATTGTTTTTTATCTTAAAACGGATTGAATGATATGTTAAAATAAAGTACCAGGAGCGCAGCGGTAATTAGGAGGCATATCAGGCATAGCGCAACTTAGATCGCAGGCGGGCTGGCCGAAAATAACTAACATAGCGCCAACATTTTATTACCTACATGTTTGAGAAATAGTACATTACTATAGTCTATACTTTTAGGTATTTAAAATAATGTAAACAATCCAAACCACGTGACATTGGTAAACAGCCAATCAAAACTGTTTTATTGCACTTTGACGTATTAGTGTTCTGCTTCTATTGGCTGACGAACTATATCACGTGATAGTTTTGTTTACATTTTTTTAAATACCTAAAAGTACAGACTATAGAGGCCGGGTAGTAGGGGGTTGCCCTTTTCACGGCGAGGTATTTACAGTGCTTTTCTCAAACATATACAATGAAATGAAAAAATACATCAATCAAAAAAGTTAATTGATATATTTGTCCACCCTAGGGAAGAAAAGTAAATGCATGTTAAAATAAAGAACCAGGAGCGCAGCGGTAATTAGAAGGTATATCAGGTATATCGTAACTTACAATTAGATCGCAGGCGGTGCGGGCAACCAGCGGACGGGCAGCGGGCGCTCACGACACAGACAGCGCGGATATCACCCAACGTTTATGGACTCCTACTCGTAGTATTTGACATTATAACTTTTTTTCAAAAATGTTAAAAATATAATTTAGCTATTCAGCCTGTTTATAAACACAGCCGCCATGTTCTTTACATTAAAATAAAAAAAAAAGGCCAGCCTAATTCCTGTACAGTTCTCTCGAGTTTGAAGTTTAAAATAAGTAACATAACGCTAACATTTCATTGCATGTTTGAGAAAAGATATATTTTTTAAATATTCATAAACATGGGAGATGTATAAGGTCTCCCTACGCCTCTATTCAAGGAGGTAAAAAGCAAATCGTATTTTATCTGTTATGGTATTGTTTTAACAGTCAAGTAAATAAGAGCTATTTAAAAGGATACGATAGCAGGACAAAAACGATATGGTCGTATGGATACCGCGTTGAATATAGGCCCTACGAGCCTAGTATCGCTGCGTCTATATCGCGTGTCAAATGTGAATAAAGCATCTGTCACTCTCGTACTTATACAGGGTGTCCCAAAACTCAACGATAATCCGCCAAGGGCTGATAGAGCAGCTAAAAAGCTATCGATTTAACACCTATGTATGTTCAGCGATTTTCGCTAGTTTCGGAGATACTCGTATTGATCATTTTAATCTGAAATTTTGTAATTTTCCCTTATGCCCATGTCACGAAAAATCATTAATTTCGTTATGTATTTCATAAGTTTTTTAGTGGTATCTTACATAATTATAATCATTACGAATTGGCGAAGTTTTTAAACCTATTTGCCCGTTTATTTTATCAGTATTTTTTTTTAGTAATCACATAATGTTTGTTTCTCCATACTAGGTGTCTCAGTGGTTGCTTTTCACTTTGTATGAAAAAACAACTTTAGGTGATTACTTAAAAAAATACTGATAAAATAAACGGGCAAATAGGTTTAAAAACTTCGCCAATTCGTAATGATTATAATTATGTAAGATACCACTGAAAAACTTATGAAATACATAACGAAATTAATGATTTTTCGTGACATGGGCATAAGGGAAAATTACAAAATTTCAGATTAAAATGATCAATATCTCCTAAACTAGCAAAAATCGCTGAACATACATAGGTGTTAAATCGATAGCTTTTTAGCTGCTCTATCAGCCCTTGGCGGATTATCGTTGAGTTTTGGGACACCCTGTATACGGGTCTGAAGGTGACGGTTGCCTTATCCAAAGTTTGTCACACAATAATCGCAGCCAAAGTAGGCCCCCTGGTCAATTTGACCACATACTAGTGTAAATGCCGCAGGGATGTACAGGTCCCAGGAACAGTTGTAAAATTGTCTACATTCAAATGTTACAGATGTATAAGTCTCTATGGGTCAAAGCATATTGACCTCATTGTAACAACGAACTTTTTAAATATAATCGAATAGAATATCATAATAGTACATTATGATTTATGATACAAGTGTGCTAAGTTGACCATTATACACTAGGCGTCATTGACGCACACAGTGACGAGCGGTAACCAAGTGCGCCATACGAAAGCCGCGTATATTATGGTCACGTGCACACGTGTTTCATACGACGTTTTTCAATACACTTGCGAGGAAAAATCAAGACTTCTTTTAGTCAAATTTTAATTAATAAAACAGTTAGTAAAAGTACAATTTTAGACAGTTTTATTTGGTATTTCACTTCATTCAACTTCACAATTAATCCAAACTTCGTCACAGCTGTCAATTACTAACGAAAAATGGCACGTTGTTTTTTTTTCTTGCCGCGATACCGATGCGCGCTCAAAGCTAAGGCGCGAACGACATCGGCAAACAGCCAAGATTAAAAATGTAATAATTCGTGTTTAAAACACAAATAACGCAAAATTTTAAATGATTTTAATAAATTTGAATTTTTTTTTAATAATAAAGCTGGTTTTACCAATTTATTGAAATAAATATGTAGATACTGTTATTTGCCGCATAAAAACTATTGGTTGCTAAAAATATAAAAGTATTAAAAAAATTATAATTCGTGTTAAAAACATAAATAACAGAAAATTTAAAAGGATTTTAATGAATTTGAGTTATTTTTTTAGTAATGAAGCTGGGGTTACCAATTTATTGAAATAAATATGTAGATATTGTTATTTGCCGCATAAAAACTGTTGGTTGCTAAAAATATAAAAGTATTAAAAAAAATATAATTCGCGTTAAAAACATAAATAACAGAAAATTTTAAATGATTTTAATGAATTTGAGTTATTTTTTTAGTAATAAAGCTGGGGTTACCAATTTATTGAAATAAATATGTAGATATTGTTATTTGCCGCATACAAACTGTTGGTTGCTAAAAATATAAAAGTATTACAAAAATTATAATTCGTGTTAAAAACATAAATAACAGAAAATTTAAAATGATTTTAATGAATTTAAGTTATTTTTTTAATAATAAAGCTGGGGTTACCAATTTATTGAAATAAATTTGTAGATATTATTATTTGCCGCATACAAACTGTTGGTTGCTAAAAATATAAAAGTATTACAAAAATTATAATTCGTGTTATAAACATAAAAAATTAAAATGATTTTAATGAATTTAAGTTATTTTTTCAGTATTAAAGCTGGTTTTACCAATTTATTGAAATAAATATGTAGATACTGTTATTTGCCGCATTAAAACTGTTGGTTGCTAAAAATATATAAGTATTAAAAAAAATATAATTCGTGTTAAAAACATAAATAACAGAAAATTTTAAATGATTTTAATGAATTTGAGTTATTTTTTTAGTATTAAAGCTGGTTTTACCAATTTATTGAAATAAATATGTAGATATTGTTATTTGCCGCATAAAAACTGTTGGTTGCTAAAAATATAAAAGTATTAAAAAAAATATAATTCGCGTTAAAAACATAAATAACAGAAAATTTTAAATGATTTTAATGAATTTGAGTTATTTTTTTAGTAATAAAGCTGGGGTTACCAATTTATTGAAATAAATATGTAGATATTGTTATTTGCCGCATACAAACTGTTGGTTGCTAAAAATATAAAAGTATTACAAAAATTATAATTCGTGTTAAAAACATAAATAACAGAAAATTTAAAATGATTTTAATGAATTTAAGTTATTTTTTTAATAATAAAGCTGGGGTTACCAATTTATTGAAATAAATTTGTAGATATTATTATTTGCCGCATACAAACTGTTGGTTGCTAAAAATATAAAAGTATTACAAAAATTATAATTCGTGTTATAAACATAAAAAATTAAAATGATTTTAATGAATTTAAGTTATTTTTTCAGTATTAAAGCTGGTTTTACCAATTTATTGAAATAAATATGTAGATACTGTTATTTGCCGCATTAAAACTGTTGGTTGCTAAAAATATATAAGTATTAAAAAAAATATAATTCGTGTTAAAAACATAAATAACAGAAAATTTTAAATGATTTTAATGAATTTGAGTTATTTTTTTAGTATTAAAGCTGGTTTTACCAATTTATTGAAATAAATATGTAGATACTGTTATTTGCCGCATAATAAACTGTTGGTTGCTAAAAAAATAAAAGTATTAAAAAATATATAATTTGTGTTAAAACATAAAAAATAAAAATGATTTTAATGAATTTGAGTTATTTTTTTAGTATTAAAGCTGGTTTTACCAATCTTTTGAAATAAATATGTAGATATTGTTATTTGCCGCAAAAAACCTGTTGGTTGCTAAAAAACTAAAGGTATTACCCGACTAAATTACATCGCTTCTTCTTGATACTTACAACTTGTTACTAAGGTACAAATGTAAATTGGTCGGGTTAATAAACTAAAGGACTGCTTCAATAATACGCGTGTTTAATATCTAGGATTATAAGCCAAAAATCGGTAGAATGAAAAGCAAGTGTGTTGAATTTTTTTTTTCAGTCATTACGATCCATAGTTAAAGATAAAGGCATAGTAGTGAATGCATAGAAGTAAATATTTTTTTCAGTCTTTACGATCCATAGTTAAAGAAAAATACATAGTAGTAAATGATAATTCTGCCGTCCTACGGAAAAAATGCTTATCTACTATATGAATTGTATTGCACTTAGAACCTTATTATAACGGACGTGAGTTTAATATGCTTTTATAAAATGATTGCACTTAGAACCTTATTATAACGGACGTGAGATTAATATGCTTTTATAAAATTATTGCACTTGTACCTTTTCACCGTAGGAGGGGAGAATTAGATAATTGTATAATTTCTTGTAAATAAAGTTATAGAGTCAATATTTAAGTAATTGTGTAAAATAAGGCACACGTAAATTGTAAAAATAAACATTATAAAAATATGTAAACCTAGCTGGCAGCGGGGTAGAGTCACCTTAAATAGTATTAATTACTTCAAAAATACAGTGGCATTTTTTTACTTTTGACACTTTAGCTCTAAAACGGATGACCCGATTTAAATGCATTTTTTTTTATTTGAAAGCCGGTGTCGTGGCGGTGGTTTTTAGAATTTTTTTTTATCAAAATCGATTCAGCCGTTTTTGAGATATTGATTGTGATGTATCTGAGTGTCTGTTTGTAGCATCGTAGCTCCCTAAGGGATAAACGGATTTTGACGCAGTTGTTTTTAAATAAAGCCTTATTAATCGGGATGGTTCTTGGCAAGATTTCATGAAAATTGGTTCAGCCGTTTGCGAGATATCAGCTTTGAAAGTAGGTGTTGCCGTTAAATGGGGGGCTTTTAACCCCCTAAAAGCTCAATATCTCAAAAACGGCTAAAATGATTTTGATAAGACGTGTCTAAGAACCACCGCCAAAAAACCTGCTTTCAAGAAGAACGGTATCCAAATAGGTTCATCCGTTTACGAGCTACGGTACCACAGACAGACACACACACAAACACACACACACACTTACACGTCGAAATTATAACACTATTTTTTGCGTTGGGGTTAAAGAATGCATAAGGAACACAGAGAATGCAATTTCAAATATTTTAAGGTAGTTGCCGTCCATCTGTGGGGTAATTATGACGTATCTATGCAATTATTTTTACGCTGAGAGAAAAGGACAGAGCTATGTAGCTGCTATAGCTCCATCCTTTACGCACACCTTAAAATGAACTGCATAGCCATGTCATAATAACCCTTTCTTTCCGTCTTTTATACAACGTGTCCTTAGCGTATGAATATAAACGAACACTACACGTTTATCAGGGTTGTGACGAATATGCAAAGTTTTAAAACAATCAGTCTAGTATTTAGCAAGAAAACAATGGTTTTTAGATTTTTTCTTTAGGAGCACCCTCGTATGTGTTGCCTGTAGACACGCACACATTTCCGACTTTGACATGCGTGTCACACACACACACACAAAAGTAATCCCTTTCATTTCATTCGGGCCAATAATTATACAGTTTGCTACTTTTTTCTGTAATTTATCTGGAATTAGATTTGATAGATTTTTTATGTATACTTCTAATGAAAACAAAAACTGATTCACAGCATTTTTTTTAATTAGTATGACGAGGGTGTCTATTATGTATCCACAGGCTGGGGACACGTTATATAGATGAAGAAACATGCTATCCAGACCGGGGGTTATTATAAAATAGTTATGCAATTCTGTTTACGCTGAGTGAACAGGACTGTGGGGTTATTATGACCTATCTGTGCCATTCATTTTACGCTGAGAGAAAAGGACAGAGCTATATAACTGTCATAGCTCTGTCCCTTATACTCACCGTAAAATGAACTGCATAGTTATGTCATAATAACCCCCCAGTGGGGTTATTATGACGTATCTGTGCAATTCATCTTACGCTGAGAGAAAAGGACAGAGTTATGTAACTGGTCTAGCTCTGGGGGGTTATTATGACATAACTATGCAGTTCATTTTACGGTGAGTGTGAGGGACACAGCTATGGCAGTTATATAGCTCTGTCCTTTTCTCTCAGCGTAAACAGAATTGCATAACTATGTCATAATAACCCCCCTGTCCTTTACGCTCACCGTAAAATGAACTGCAAAGCCATGTCATAATAACCCCCCAGAGCTATATAACTGCCATATCTCTGTCCCTTACACAACGTAAAATGAACTGCATAGTTATGTCATAATAACACCTCAAGGAGATAACTAAAACATTCTATCCCCGCTGCCACTTCAGTTTAATTCCACCTTAACCGACCATAGAATATTGCAACTTCCCTATAAATAATCTATTTTAACTACCTAAAATAAACCAAGCAGATGTGACGTCATGTGATGTATATTTCTGTGACGTCAGCGCGCACGGCTGCCTCTAGCGTCAAGGTGGTCGCTGACGCCGCGTCGGTGTTACAGCCGTGGCCCATGGTCCCACGGCTCGAGGAAGCCGGCGCTGCCCAAGAGCTGGAGCTGCGCGAGCGAGGGCAGCAGCTCAGGGCGCGGCGGTCAGGCAGGAGTCAGACCTGGAGCTGGTTCCGTCAGCCGCTGCAGGTGTAAGCCCTGGACGTGACTGCCGCGTCACCAAGCCAGTTTTCTATCCTGTGTTTTGACGTCCTACAAAACCGATATTGATTTGAAGAGTACGGAAATAATGAATAAATGTCAGGGGATATTCTAAGAGACGTTTTGCTACAACATTATAACACACGTGAAATGTAATACAGTAACAACATAAAACACTAGAATGAAGCTTAAGCAAGCATTGCGTAAGTAAAACATTTATTTACAACAATAACACACAACAAGAAAATAAGTAACAATAAAAAAGAAGAAAATGAGACGAATTTTGCGCGTAGGGTGACACATACATTATAGATTTTAAATTAATACAAAAAAAATAATAAAAGCAAAATACAAACAAAAATCAATAATCAAAACTAGCGCGTGTGTCATTGGTTCAATAGAACAGGCAGCGCTCAGGTAGATATAGTGATAACTCTTAATATCACACTCGTCACAGTCATTTAAAAGATAATCATACATACAAACTACATTTCGCACAACTATAAGTACATAGCATTATCACATCTCGCACAGTCGCAGGTAGGTAGTTACGTCGCATAATCGCCCTAATATAATTTTGCAAGTCGTACATCGTGTATAAAATTTCGCTCAAATATATCATTTCGAACAGTCATAATGATATTTTCCACAAGCAAAGCTGCGTACAAATGATATTTAGCAGTCATTATTTGCCGCCGTGACGTTGTAAACGAAATCGTAAAATGCTTCTTACGTTCGGTTAACGTCGTCCTTGTAGCGTAAACGTCTATAGTGGTGACGATTCAAATTAGAAGACTGTAAATCACATTTCACGCAGACGTGAATCGCGTTATCATAATTCACAAACAAAACTTCGCACAAATTACATTTCGCACAGTCGTTAAGTACATATCATATCATTTGGCAAGTCGTACATCGCATACTACATTGATGACATTTCGCATTCATACATATCAAAAACAATACTCCGTTCGGATGAAATTTAGCAGCCATTATAATAGTCAAACAAGTTGAGTCTTAGGCCACTACTGACTATACCGACGTGACGTTGTATACCACCTCTTAAGATGTTTCTTACGTTAAAAGTCTATAGTGGCTTAGAATACGTTATCACATGTCTCATAAACGCTGTTTCGCACAAATGCATCGCGTAATCTTACATTGGCACATTTGGCACAAACAATACCTCACACAAATCGCATTTCGCTCAGTCATATTTCGCAGAACGTATACTTTGCTCAAGCGATACTTCCCAAACTTGCAATCACTGTGAAAAAGAGACCTGGCTCAGCATTGTGGTCAGCGCCACGAACCAACAGCACTAATTTGAAGCCAGAAAAAACTAACTACATTAAAAAAAAAGTGGAAATTGTTTTGCTGTGTGGTGCCGGTTTGCTGTGTGGTGCCGGTAGAGCAGAATAGCACCACCCCTTATCCTCCCGTGGGTATCGTAGAAGACGATTAAGGGTTTTATTACATGGAAAGATCTCCTCCGGTGGGATAGGTATCGTTAGCATTGGGCTGTTACCTATCTAGGAGAAGGAAAACTCCGAATTCAAACCCGGCGGGATAGGCGTCGTTAGCATTGGACTGCTACCTATCTAGGAGAAGGAAAACTCCAATTTCAAACCCGACCCTGCATATGGACCATGCGAGCACCATTTAAAAGGTTTATACCCCAGGAGGGTACTGGCAATGCCAGAGAATCCCTCTCCAGGCCTAGCCTGGGCAGCCCTTCGTACTCTGGGGGGGGCAAAATAGTGCGAGCATGTTCAGATCCCTCCGGGGATCGGAACGGTGGCGATGCCGTTTGCCACGCGTCACGCTGTGTTCGTAGGGGGGTTGGCAAAAAGCGGGCCGCGGAAAGCCGCCTTGCTACGATGAATGTGTGTGGAGGGATGGAACATAAATTAGATGAGGTGTGTATGATGATGAAAGAGAGAAAGCTGGATGTTCTATGTGTGACTGAGACGAAGAAAAAAGGGGTGAGTACGTCCACACACGGAACCTTGACGGCATTATGGTCCGGGGTCCCGGTATCCGAGTACGGTCGTCAGGGAGTTGGTATCGTACTCACAGAGCGAATGGCTGAATGTATGCAAGAGCATGAATGTGTGAGCCCAAGACTTCTCTGGGTGAGACTCAAGGTAGGTCTCACCCGTTTATTCGTAATTGGGGCTTATGCCCCAGATATGAGTAAATTGAAAAAAGAAAGGGAGGAGTTTTGGGAAAGTTTGCATGAGGTTTCAACAAAATGCAAGGAGAATGAAAGGATTATTTTGCTAGGCGATTTTAATGGTTGGACAGGCGTGCAAAGGGATGGTTATGAATCAGTACTGGGTAAGTATGGTGATGAGCGAGTGAACGAGAATGGCAAATGCCTTCTCAATGTATGTTTGGCTAAGAATCTCTGCGTGACCAACACTTTGTTTGATCACAAAGAGATTCATAAGTATACGTGGAGACGTCAGAATGAGAAGTCAATGATAGACTTGATGATTGTAGATGAACGGTTGCGTAGCAAAGTTGTAGATACCAGAGCATTTCGAGGGGTTAGCGTAGGTTCAGATCACTACTTAGTGGTAACACGAGTAAGGGGTCTGTTCACACGTTGGCGCCATCGTGTTCCCGTACCGACCACTGCGTTAGAGAGGATAAAAGTAGAGAAACTGGATGATGAAGTTATAAAAGATGAGTACGTAAGAAAGCTGAAAGATTGTTTTGAATATGTTAATAAGATGGATGATAGTGAAGTTGAGAATGATGTAAATAATGTATGGGAGATTATGAAGAATGGCATGGTCACATCGGCCACCGAAGTATGCGGTGTAGTAAAAAGAAGGAAAAGCAAGAATGAACGTCCGGAATGGTGGGATAGAGAGGTAGATGATGTAGTGAAAGAGAAGAAAAAGTGTTGGTTGGATTTTGTAGCTGTAGAGCCAGGACAAGATCTAAGCAACATAAAGAAAAAAGAGTATAATAGATCAAAGAAAAGAGTGAAAGAAGTTGTAGCTAGAAAGAAAGATTTACTGAATGAAAAGTATGATAGGAGTTTCTCTGACAACTTCCGGTCGAATATTAAACTCTTTTGGAGCTTGATTAAATCGGCTCGGGGGAAATCAGAGAAAACTAAATTAAGCGCGGTGAGAGATGAGTCTGGAGATTTAATATGTGAGGAAGAAAGAATGCTTGATAGATGGAAAACTTATTTTGAAAGCTTGTTTGAATGCGAAGATGTTTGTCTTGAGCCAGAAAGCACGAGTAAAGATGCAAGTAGCGAAGATGAAAGTGTGATTAGTATGAATGAAATTATGAAAGCTTTAAAAAGTATGAAAGCGAGAAAATCACCAGGTTGTGATAGAGTGTCGATAGAAATGCTGAGGAGAGGAGATGGCGTGGTGGGTAGTCTGTTGTACCGTCTTTTCAATGCATGTTGGAGTAGCGGCCGAGTCCCGGAAGATTGGGTCAAAGCCGTTATCGTCCCTCTGTATAAAGGAAAGGGGTCACAGCAAGACTGCAAAAACTACCGCGGTATCAGCCTCCTTAGTGTTGTCGGCAAAGTATATGCGAAGATTTTAATTGAAAGGGTATTGAATGTTACGAATGACAAAATCTGGGATGTACAAGCGGGATTTCGAAAGGGAATGGGATGTACGGATCAGGTCTTTTCACTACGGTCCATCACAGAAAAGTTCTTGGCTGTCAACCAAAAAGTTTTCTGTGCTTTTGTGGACCTGGAAAAGGCCTATGATAGGGTAGATAGAAAGGAGTTGTGGACGGTGCTGTCTATGTATGGAGTGAGCAGCAACCTGGTACAGGCTTTGAGGTCCCTTTATGAGGGCTCCAGAGCCTGTGTCAGGATCAATGGGGCATACTCGGCCTGGTTTAATATCTCTAAAGGTGTTAGACAGGGCTGTGTTGCCTCACCGTGGCTGTTCAATTTATTCATGGACAGTTGTATGCCAGATCTGAAAGAGTATGATAAGGGTTTGCGTATGCAAGAGTTGCTAATCAAATGCCTCTTATATGCCGATGATCAAGTTATACTTGCCTCATCGGTACGTGAGTTGCAGGAGATGGTGACAGTGATGAATGAGGGATTTAAGCGAAAGGGGATGAGAGTAAATGTTGCCAAGACCAAGGTCATGGTGATAGAGAAGGACGAGGAGATGACTGAGTGCGTGATTAATATAAATGGTGAATTAGTAGAACAAGTGAGTGAATTTGTGTACCTGGGAAGTGTGTTTACAAGAGATGGTAAGTGTGAGAAGGATATCGAGAGGAGGGTGAATGCGGGGAATCAAATCAATGGGGCCCTGTACTCCTTTGTGAGCAGACAGGGCATTTCACAAAAAGCCCGACTGGCTGTTCACAATGGAGTGCTGGCCCCTACCCTGATGTATGGTAGTGAATGTTGGGTGTGGCAGGACAAGCATAAAAGTCGTGTAAATGCCGTTGAAATGCGCTCTTTGCGTAGTATGTGTGGTGTGAAACTGATTGATAGAGTAAGGAATGAAAAAGTCAGAGAGAAATGTGGAATAAAAGAAGATGTATTGACTAAGATTGAAAAGGGCATGCTTCGATGGTTCGGTCATTTGGAAAGGATGGATGAAAGAAGATTGACGAAAGAGATATACACATCGATAGTGAGTGGACGGGTCGGAAGGGGCCGCCCTAGGCGTACTTTTTCGAGTCAAATCGGTGAAATACTGGAAAAGGGCCGAATCTTAAGTACCCGAAACCGACGTGCGTGCATGACTCGATGTATGAATGTGGAAGAAGCGAAAGAAATTTGTCAAGATCGTAGCAAGTGGAAAGAAGTGGTCTCTGCCTACCCCTCTGGGAAACAGGCGTGATTTAATGTATGTGGAAATTGTTTTTTTTTTCTTTTAATATCATGTGCGTTCTTTGCGGGTAGTAGGACCTTGTGCAGGGTCCGTCAGGATCGCTACCACCATCTTATCCATTAACCTACCGCCAAACAGCAGTGTTCGCATTGCTGTGTTCCGGTTTGGGGATAAGACAGCCGGTGAAATGACTAGCATAGAGGCATTCCATCTTAGTCCTCAGGGTTGGCAACGCATTTGCAGTCTTAGGATTGCATTGCAGTCTTGTGAATGCGAATGTCTATAGGTCACAGTTGTCACTTACCATCAGGTGGCCTGTGTGCTCGTTTGTCTTCCCTATGCCATAAAAAAAAATGTTGCAAATACTTAAATCAAAATGTAATCAAACGTACGTACCTATTCCGTCTCTCTCGCGGTTCATGTGGGTGCCTTCAGTGCCGTGTCGTGTAGTCAGGGGACGGGGACGAGAACTCAGTGTCCATCTTATTCGCCAGCCTGAAATATAAAAATACGTTTAATTCTCTAATACATAATGGAGTTTCTTGAACTACGACGGCACGAGTCCCTTTCGTGATTCAGTTAAGAGATAAAACCGCAGTAATTTTTTTGACGTGATTTCTCACTAAATCTTTAAATTTGACTAAACTGATCCCGTGTCCACTTCGTTGGGCAAAACATTTTTTTTGAGTTAATAATTTTCCCGCTAATTCCCGTTCCCGTGGGAATTTCGGGAATTCCTTTCTTAGTGCACCTCTACGGTACCTAAGCTACGTCCCTTCCAAATTTCAAGTGAATACGTTTAGCCGTTTAGGCTGTGCGTTGATATGTCAGTCAGTCAGTCAGTTTCTCTTTTTATATATTTAGAAGATTCCATAGTTAGGTATTCAGAAAACATAACAAAATCCTATCATCTACATACATCATATAGGTACACTCGATAGCTAGGGTAGTGAGGGTTGTGCACGCGGGGAGCGGGACGCGCCGCCATTTTGACGTCGTTGACAGAGTGAGATGGACACGCAAGAGGGTGAAAGCGGCTGAGCCGGTCAACGACAGCGTCGATACATCTCTCTGTATTATCACTAACGAAGTAAAAACACAGTTCATATTTGTTAAAAAAAAATCATGAACCTAACGAAAGGAAAAAATTGCCATCAAAAATAAAACATGAAAATCCGAACGTTAGTGTTAAAAATAAAACTATAATAGAATAAATTTAATAAGTTCAAAGGAAACATTTATTAGGTACTTACTCATTACGTGTAGAACACACGTTTATTAGTCCAAAAATCATTATGAAGTACATGTACTTTACGTGACGGCTGTGTAATGTCAATTAATGTCGATACTTTATCTATATGTATACCCATATTGCAAATCCTCTATGACTTAAGACTTCGTCGGTAATAAAATAAATCGTCTTTGGCAGTAAGAAGTTCCGCGTTCTGACCTTCCTGACGGCGGGGTGTCCGTAATGTGGCTTTGTTCCTCGTCGTCATTGTTTTTCACTATTTTTTCTCAACTTTACCCCATTTTTTTAGCAGTCGCGTCGCACAAATTGGACACTCTAATTAAATATTAGTTATTTTTTTTATGTATAAGTACAAAATTCCTCAAAACAAAACTTCGAATATCGAAATTCCTAAAGAAGCATGTCCTATGTTTAATTGGGATTGTTCATATTTTTACATTTACCCCAATTCGAAAACCATTTCGAGGTATAGGGTTTTAAAGCCGTTCTGCATTATTAAGTTTTTGAAATATTTATCTAGTTTGGATATTTATTTTGACAAAATAGTATGTTTTAATACACTATTACAATCACTTTTTTTCATTGAATATCATTTAATTGTTGTAATTTAGTAGAAAATGCCATCCCAAATTTAAAATAATCATGTCATCCATAAAATGTCTGCTAAATAAATAAAGATATTAAAACAAAACTATTGGGTCAAATACAAAATTAAAGAAATAGGTGTTTTAAAATTTCCTATTCTCTCGAATGAGAAAGTAAAAACTGTCAGTTATTTTTTTTGGTCAATCCCAATTAGCCTGTTTTAAAATGTCTAAAGTACAATAACACTAGTGCACGAAAATACTAACGTCATTTTACCTACTTCTGGTTGACCTAGTTCTTACGTTCAGCTGTCCTTAGTGTAAAGGGTACGAAACGGATCATTTTTATTCAATCTAAATCAAAGCTGGGATTTCCATTACAATATTATTATGCAACAGGGGGATTATTATGACATAACTATGCAGTTCTGTTTACGCTAAAAGAAGAGGACAGAGCTATACAATTTCTATAGCTCTGTCCTTTTTTCTCATGTTAAATTGAACTGCATAGCTACGTCATAATAACGCCCCAGATCTCTTATAGGGATAAGTTTGCCGTTGATGAATCATCATTTGCCTTATTTTTTGGGGTCCATAGCATAATATCGAAAGTAAAATTTCATATGTACGAAATTCATAAAATATTTCTACGGTAACAAGATTCGTGTAACTTTCATCGTAATTATGTATACACTTTAGTAACTTGTCACTTTCATCCCTGTGATAATTCGTATATTATGGCAATTTGAACATGACATTAAATAGACAAAGGTACTTAAGTGCATACATATTTATGACTCGACTTTACATTAGGAATTTTATTTTTCGAAGGTATATGCTACGTTAGGGGTGGAATTTTTAGCATCAAATGTATTGATTTTCTAAGAATTGTCACTAAGCTTTTTTGTACATCGCGATTTTGAGCACTAGATATGTTGAGTCATTTTGTACAAAGGAATATTGATTTTCGAAAATGGTATCATTCGATTAAAAGTGCATTAGGACATGCATCTTTAGGAATTTCGTCAAGACATTTTGATATTCGAAGTTTTGTGTTATGAATTTCGTAGTTATGAAATTTGTTTTTCGATATTATGCTACGGTGTCCTGTGTTTTACCAAACCGGGTCGGTTTGAAGTTTCTCTAACTCGCTTCGAACGGGCTACTCGGAAAACATGAGACCGCTAGTCTAACTGTCTCCGACCTCACCCAACCGGACGGAAATTGACGAAGTTTACCGATTGAATCCGATCGATCGCAGCACGCGGCGTCCCCATAACGGGGGGACGAGCGGGAGCGAAGCGGGACTCACGAAGTTTGCCGAACAAACCCGATGTTTTCCGAACAGGTGAATATCCTTGAACTGTTAGGTAGCCGTGTGTGTAATTCTGAATCTGTGTGTGTGCGTAATTGAACTGAGTGAGCCAAATAATATCATCAAGTGTTTGATTTGTTGGACGACATTGTAGTTATTGTACGAAATAATGCCAGGGCCAAGACTGGAGAAGTACAGTTTGGGATGTTTTCGACTCAGCCGTTGATGGCCGGGTGAAGTGTAAAAAGTGTTCAGACATAAATTTATAACCAAGTAAACTTAAAAGTTAAGAATTGGAATTGACCAAAAAAAATAACTCACGGATTTTACTTTCTAATTCGAAAGAATAGGAAATTTAAGGACACCAATTTCATTAACTTTGTATTTGTCCCAATAGTTTGTTTTAATATCTTTATTTATTTAGCAGACATTTTATGGATGACATGATTATTTTAAATTTGGGATGGCATTTTCTAATAAATTACTCACAACAATTAAATGATATCTAATGAAAAAAAGTGATTGTAATAGTGTATTAAAACACTACTTCATACTGTTTTCGCCTAACCCGTAAGATACACCTAGGAGGGCTTCAAGAAGAAAACGAAAGTCAAACAAGGTTAAATATACTTTTGCCGAAATATCTAAAATAAATAAATATTTAAAATACTAAATAATGCAGAACGGCTTTAAAACCCTATTCCTCGAAATGGTTTTCGAAGTAATCGTTAAAATATGAACAATCCCAATTTGTGAAATAAGCGGAAAACAATCTTTGAATCTATCATCAAGGCAATAAAGTTTAATTATGTTAAAAAATATAAGAGATTCAGTAAGGCCGCACGGGCACTTTTATACGAAAACGTCGTACAAAACCGTTTGTGTCCTATGATCTACGCAATCGAAAGCTTTGGAAAGGTCAAAACGTTTGTTGGAATGCCATTTCAGGTAAAGAGGTCAAAAAAAAAACCGTTGTAAGAAAGTTAAAAATAAAATGGACTTAATTATGTGCATCCTTTAGCACACTGGGAGTTACGAGGATATTATTTCAGTCATCAGACGACAATTAATTTTTTATAGGTGTGTGACTACGTTGCTTGTTATTTATACCTCGAAAATGCAGGATGACCATACTTTACTGCTAAAAACCGCAATCACAATTCAACAAAATATTAGACGAATGGAATATTAATTCAAAAATTTAAACAAAGAGAACGCCTCGTCGCACTGTGGAACGAAAATGGCCTCTCCATAGAAATAGGGACTTAATTTTCTAAGTGCCTATTTTTTTAATTGAAATCGAATCTACTCCTCATAATTAGGTAAAAAAATGAATATGGGTCAATTTGGCTGGAAAACCGCCGAGTAATAATTTTTTTACTAAAATTTTGTATGGAGCGTATATGAAAAAACGGAATATCTCAGAAAGTGCACAATTTCCCGTAATATCCTTCCGCAGGAATTTAGTACTAATTATTTATGATTTTTCGGCGTACTCAAAATTTCCCGGGCAGGTGCACTTTTTTTTTAAAAAATCAAAAACGTTTTATATAGGGAAAGCTTGGTTTTTAGGAGGTATTTAAGTTTGCACGACACGTTTAATCGTGGGATAAAATTAAATAATGGCTTTAGATGAGATGGATGTTCAAAAATGAGGTCATTGGAATAATGACATTTCTCACTTTTTGGCCCTTTATCTCCCTGCCCCCTAATGAGCACAATCGGTGCTCATTAAGTGTATGATTAAAAGTAAAAATTAACTAAATCACTCTTAATTATTCTTAATTAGTTGGCATTAAGTAAAAGTATAAATTAAATATTATCTTATTATCATTAAGGATGATGATTACCCAGATTTCATTAGTAATGTGCAATAAATAGGTTGCAGTTTAATTTTATTGTTCTGCGTCACCTATTTCGGCATCCAATTCCGAATCATTTTGCGATTCGGAATTGATTAGAAGGTCCAAGGTCTCAATAAATAAGGTTTGTTTGTTCCTTTTATTCAGTGTTGGCCTCATTGCGGTAAGTTTGGGATCCGATGACAGAAGTAACATATTGAGAATGTCATGATTTGAATCTTGTCTACTCTTTTTCTGTGAGTTGTGTTCCCTGAACCTTCTAAAGTCTTTATTCCGGGCCTCTGACGCTTCTTCTGAGAGATTGCCGATCGGTATAACTTCGTTATGGGCTATAATGTCTGCTCCATGCACCAGTAATTTATGAACCGTTGCGGACATATGATACCAGTTGTATAATTCCACATATTTTTTTACTGTATCGTGGGCGTAATCTTTATATTTGTTGACGTCTATAACCTCTCCTGAAGTAACTGCTTGCAAGATTACTGCAAATCTCCTGATTAATCCCTCATCTAGTCCTGTAATGCTTGCTGTTTTACAGGGGTCCTCAAAAAACTTTCTGGCTGTGTTTCCATCATTAGTTGTCCCTGACCCCTGTTTGACCACATCTATCAAGAGATTCATTTCTTCCTTAAAACGATCTTGAATGATTTTCTTCCTTGATGCCATTTTTTCTTATAGCTCGTTTCCTCTCGCAGCCCATTGTTTAAAATCCTGGCGATATGCTATGTGAAGAAGGCATTCCATCGTATTGATGCGAGCATGTAGAGATGATAACCCATATTGGTATATACCAGTATCCACAGGTTTTGTAAGAACTTTATCAAGAAGGTTCATCTCCGTTGGTTTAGCCAAACATAAACTGCAAGTTGCATTTGATCTGGCTTTTGAAAGAAAAGTGCATATTTTGCTGTCCAACATCGTCATCTTCAGTTCATGCTTCACAGTGTTGGTTTTGTGTTCTGTGGGTAGTAGATCTTCAATTTCCTTGTCTATCTCCGTTTTCTGAGCAAGCACAACGGCTTCGTTTTCCTTAATGAGCTTGAACTGTATTGGACGACAATATAACGCTGAACAAGGCTTGGGATTCGTCCATATTGTATCAGTTCCTGAAGTTAATTTTAATGGTACCAGGGTTGTCATGAAAACACTAGAATCATCTTGCTCGGAGTCACTCGTCTTTTGCTTGTACCTGCTTTGGCTCGAAGCACCATCAAACCCCCATTTAGAAATAAGTACCATCTGTTTGTCTTCTACGTGCTCCGGTATACTATCCATTATTCTGTTCACTGTAATATTCAATAATTCTTGCAGTTTAATTTTGGCTGAAGAATCCGTAATAGTTATTGATTCACTCGGAGGATAGCAATCTAGTTTAGCTTTTTGTACTCTGTAGTATGACGGATACACATTTTCTGCACCTTCTCTAATAGCACTCTCTCGCAGGATCATATATTGCCATTTAGACAACTTGAGTGAAATAAAAAGACTTAGTGCTTTTTCAGGTGTATATATCGTAGATGTTACGGGTTTCTTCGTAGAGATTGTCACTTCTCTTAATTTAGATGCTACTTCTGGGTTTTTCAGCATATATTCAATTACGGCCGCAATATCATCGCGGCCATCCTGCTTAAAACGTTCTGCTGCAGCATATGCCAATTCATCAGCGTTTTCGGATTGTAAGTCACTCGATCTTTTTTTCTTCTGTTTGGTTCCCAGATCTTCGAATGACTTACGTTTTGTTGTAGTCATTGTTCCAACCTTGAGGTCGATCCTTCATAGTTTAAATCACCTGATTCTTGGGTGGGTGAATCGGATCGCCAAACTACAAAGCTTGGCCAATCAACATTTTCCATAAGCCAATGTTCATAAGTACTTCTAAACTTTTTCGTATCTCTTCGGCACTTCTGCCATCTTTCCAAAGCAGCTCTTGAAAATCTTTGGCAAAATTCCTTGAGGGTATCATAGTCTTCTTCAGATAGTTGTCCATTGATTTTAGTAACCACTTCTTCCATCAAGGCTTTGTAGTTAAAAGAAGGTTCCTGATTTCTCAAAATCACGTACAAATCTAAGTTGGTCGTTAAACCCTCCATTGCTTGCAGTTGAAATGTTCCAGAAGGAATAAACAATAAAATTGAACTGCAACCTATTTATTGCATATTACTAATGAGAACCCATTGAAATCTGGGTAATTATCATCCTTAATGATAATAAGATAATATTTAATTTATTTTTTTACTTAATGCCAACTCATTAAGAATAATTAAGAGTGATTTAGTTAATTTTTACTTTTAATCATACACTTAATGAGCACCGATTGTGCTCATTAGGGGGCAGGGAGATAAAGGGCCAAAAAGTGAGATATGTCATTATTCCAATGACCTCATTTTTGAACATCCATCTCATCTAAAGCCATTATTTAATTTTATCCCACGATTAAACGTGTCTTGCAAACTTAAATACCTCCTAAAAACCAAGTTTTCCCTATATAAAACGTTTTTGATTTTTTTTTAAAAAAGTGCACCTGCCCGGGAAATTTTGAGAACGCCAAAAAATCATAAATAATTGGTACTAAATTCCTGCGGAAGGATATTACGGGAAATTGTGCACTTTCTGAGATATTCCGTATTTTCATATACGCTCCATACAAAATTTTATAAAAAAAATTATTACTCGGCGGTTTTCCAGCCAAATTGACCCATATTCATTTTTTTACCTAATTATGAGGAGTAGATTCGATTTCAATTAAAAAAATAGGCACTTAGAAAATTAAGTCCCTATTTCTATGGAGAGGCCATTTTCGTTCCACAGTGCGTCGATGAAAAGAAGGTTACACTCCGTTCGCGATAAGAATGCAGTGAATCACCAACTGCAACGACAGGTTACGAGTGTACTAATAGTGGAAATGAAACCAAGCAAATTATTTTTTAAAAGATTAAGTTGTTTTTTTTTAAAACCCTAATTTTGAGCGACCCGATTGGTGAGGGGTGTCTAGGCCGGTGGACAATGATGATATACTGCATTCTTAACGCGAATGGACTATAGTGTATTTTTAAATAAAAGGAAGCACTTTTGAGAAGAAGTGAGTTCTCTGAACAACGACGGTCGGACGGACGAACGAGTGAATATCCAAGCGGCGAGTTTAAGTAGTCCCGTCAGTGCGAACAAAACATATTTTAGCGCGTGCATTTTCAATTTAGCAGCATGTTATCTGCCGATGGATCGAACGTATAAGGCTGCTTAATAAGCTGTATACATATTTTCCAAGTCAGAGATTTTACGTAATGACGACAACGATTTATATGACGACGACAAGTTTTTAGGGTTATTGGTAATTCTGTAACTTTGGGAACGAAGGCGTAAAGGTATGACGTATGTAGATAGCAGCACTTTTGTAATGACCAATAAAGACTTGAGTTTGTTGATATAAACCAATAGTGGGCGTTGTTTATACGTGACCATGGTAACCATGTATCTGTGGGCCGTGTAGTGAAATGACATTCATTATGACGGAATGTGTCTTACTCGGTCGATAAGCAGATACTAATAACTTATACTGAGCAAGCAAAAACAAATCTTAACGTGGTCAACCTTTTTATTCCGCAACTGTATTTTAATTTTTATATGTTTTAAGTTTAGTTGACAACTAAAAGTAGTTTGGCAAAAAAGTTTGTTCCGATTCAGTTGGTAAAGTTGGAGAAAGCGAAGCGTTCTCATTGGTTAGCACAGATTGCATTATCTGTGTGCTACATGTGCGTAAAGAAGATGCAAGATCACAAAACCGCTCTGGTGAGAGCGTTTCAACACGACTGCAGCGATTGCAGCACACCAGCGCGGCCAGGCGCGTGCGTGAACTTCCATTCGACTTGCAACAAAACTTTTGGGTGAATATTTGGCGTTTCAACCGCCGTCATTATTGTTTTCGCATATTATTCAATATAAACTCAATAACTTTCTTGTTTTTTTTAATGGAATGGATACTACCCCCGGGTCCGCTGATTTTGACATCAAAAATTGCTGGTAGTTATCATTATTTTCGTCAATGTATTAAAGAGAATAATGACGGCGGTTGGAACGCCCGAATATTCACCCTTTTATATTTAGTTCGATACTAACTTAGTTTGTAGTGTTCTATTTTAAGTTACCAAAATATCATTATAAGTGTTATCAGTGTTAATACGCCTCCCGACAAGTGTACTTTAACAATTACGGGGGCCGTTCCGAAAGGTTTCTAGCTGTGTCGACATTTATTGAAATATATTAATATTGTTGATACATTCATAGAGCAAATTTTATTACGAACAAGGTTGTAAAAAATATTTGTAAAAAAGTTTTTTTTTTTTATATTTTATTTTCACAGAGAAGTTGCTTTCTATGACATTTTAATTTTTGGTGAAAACATCAGCTTTTTGGTATTCAAAACCGGTCTCAAATCTAAAGTGGTCGTCTGATTTCAAATATAGTACTGCACAAAATGCTTTCATTGAAAGTCACTGAATTTTCCTGGAGACTCTAATTTAGACATTTCTTCAAAACTTGTTTACTCCATATTCTAATATCGAATGTTGAAGGAAACGTATGGTTTAAAATAGAACTGATATACTACACGTTTTGTTATATTTATATTGGAAAAAATTACAAGGTTACTATTTTGGAGACCGTATTAATTATAGCAAAAGTCTAGCCCAGGAATACGTCGCTTGCAGATTTTTCACAGCGATAACACGTCTAGTGTTAAAAAAATCGTAAACAACAAACGAACTGATTTACATCTATTTTTTTTTAACACAATGTTAATATTGGCATTTGCATTAAATATCCATCAACAATATAAATATATTTCAAGAAACGTCGACACAGCTAGAAACTTTCGGAACGGCCCTCGTATTAGGTATCGTGAACCAACAAACAAAAGGTTGTTTGCGACACGCGATATCCTATCCCAAGCAAAAACCTTCGGGAGCTCAGTTCCAGAGACTCAAGGTACGTACATGAAGCGTATAGCCATACTACTCAAATTAAAAAAAATGTATATGGGTGAGAACCAAAAAGTTGGACCACAGTTAGGCGCAGTTAACTATACCAACGTCGAAAAAAGTTCCGTTGTGCGACGAAAAGTATCCCTACAATTGGGATTGACAAAAAAAAATAACTCTCGGTTTTTACTTTCTCATTCGAAAGAATAGGAAATTTTAAGACACCAATATCATTAATTTTGTATTTGACCCAATAGTTTTGTTTTAATATCTTTATTAATTTAGCAGTCATTTTATGGATAACATGATTATTTTAAATTTGGGATGACATTTTCTAATAAATTACCACAATTAAATGATATCCAATGAAAAAAGTGATTGTAATACTGTATTAAAACATACTTATTCAAGCTGTATTCGCCTAACCCGTAAGATACTCCTAGGAGGACTTCAAGCCGAAAACGAAAGTCAAACAAAGGTTAAATATACTTTTGTCGAAATATCCAAAATAGATAAGTATTTTAAAAACTTAATAATGCAGAACGGCTTTAAAACCCTATTCCTCGAAATAGTTTTCAAATTGAAGTAGTTGTAAAAACACGAAAAATCCCAATTGTATCGCTAGTTTTCGTGTCACAACGGAAAAGTTTCATAGAAAATTTAATCGATTGAGTTAACGTGGCCATCTTTTGGTCCTTACCCATGAAAGCGAAAAGTAAAGACTGATTGATTGACCCAACTCAAATATGTCTCAATGTGTAAAAGTGTTGTCATTTGTAAAAGTCATACATTTTAAAGTTGAGCGCCAATTAGTAAAAGTGGTAAATTATGATAGAATAATTCAAAATCAACATGTTTTGTTATGTAATATAAACTCTTAAGTGCATCGGAGCCGAGATATTTAATATTCTTACCGAGGCGTACTTTTAGTACCAAAAACTGAACACTTAAATCAAATATCTCGGCTTCGATATTATAAAACGCCATAAATTATATATCATCCGTTTCTGCTGATAAAAATAATTACAATATTCTTCAAACAAAATTACACAAAGCCCTTTCAAGGACATGTTAGAGTTTTAAGTTTATCCACTCATTTTCTTTCTTTCCAATATAATGACTATCATGTCAAAGTGTAAATAACATCTGCTAAACTGCGCTAATTTTCTATCAACTGATCGTTAAAGTAAAAAAAGTTCAAAATGGCGTCCACGTCTGCAGTGGCTTACAGATGAAACAAATCTAACGACACTGTATATGTTAAAATCCGTCAAACCTTATGCTAAAAAGCGTACCAAATACAATGCTACGTCCTAGTTTGATAAGATCTTGGTAGCGAAATGTCTGGATTTAACATTGGACTTAGTTCTATAACGTTGTGATTGTATAACGCCCAAATATTAAAATGTGCCAGTAGCAAAACGGCAACGTATTCAGAACGTACTGATAGTAAAACGACTAGGTACGTATATCGTCAAAAATTAATAACATCTTAGTGGCATAACGTCAAGATGGTTGAATGACAAGGAAATCACAACCATGTAGTTTGTGAAGGAACTTTTCATATTTTTGATAAAGAATTTGCAAAGGTGAGTGAATACTGGCCATTTCAAATCATATTACGAATAAAATATGCCACCTTACATTAAGAATTAAATTTTTCCATAGCCTTGTTTTATTTAAACAATGATTTCTGCCCACGACACCGTCCGAGACCTAGATAATAACAACGTGTTCCTACATAAATAAAATTCATCTAATATTAGCTAGTCGTTATGCAATCATGACGTTTGCTACCAGGACCATTATGCTATCCAGACACTGTCTTATGCGTCATTTTACAACCAAGACTTTTCTATCATTTAATCGTTAACTCTATAAGTCATTTTGCAACTAAGACATTCTGCAAAGAAGGCATTGTGCTCACGACGTTTTGCTAAAACAGTCGTTACGCAATCTAGTTATGAACCTAACCCACTCAGAAAATATAGTACCTATTCTTTCCTCCGGGCACATGTGTAAAAATCAGCGGTAAAGATTTCCAAACAGTAATAAAAACCAATTTTATAAGAATTGAACTTACTTGAAAAACGCTCCATCCTTATTAAGTGATGGCCAGTTGAACCGCTTCAAGGTCACCCCTGCTCCCCTCGGCTCCAGACACGGTTAGAAATGCGCGCAAATTACCGATGGACACGTAATAGTTGTGCAACAAACTTGGATACTGCAACAAACTTGACGCGCGCTCCGCGCACGACTGCTCTCGGCCACGGTTGCCGGCTTACTAAGGACTACGGACAGCGTGGCGTCGCGTCGCGGCGATCGATCGGCGCGCGCACGGGGCGGACGGCGTCGGTTCCCCCGCCGCGGGGGGCGGGGCTCACTCTCTCCCCAAAGAGAACATAAATCAATACGTCTAGACATCAACGGAAAAAATCCGGCCATGTGCGAGTCGAATTCGCGCACGAAGCTTTCCGTTATAAGTTTGATGTGTGTGTGTCTGTGGCATCGTAGCTCCTGAACGGATGAGCCGATTTAGATTTTGTTTTTTTTGTTTCAAAATCGAATTAGTTGGGAGTGTTCTGAGATATGTTTTATCAAAATTGGTTCAGCCGTTTTTGAGATATTGAGCTTTAAAGTTTAAAAAGCTTGAAATAAAACAATAAATTGAAAAACGATTACAGGGCGCTAACATTGATAATTAGGTAGATGTTGACTTGACATGACACTGACAAGTAATTTCAATGCAACAGAATTTCTTGTGTGTTCACGTGTTCTCTGTCAAAATGATTTCCGACTTTACCCCTTGTTCGATTTTACCCCAACATTTTACGTAGTCGTTTAGCAATTATGACGTTTCATCCACTTGCTCATTTTGTAACTAAGACATTAAAACAAACAATATATATTGATTACATAGTCCTTAATACAATCAAGACCTTATACAATATTCAGTTATTCTGCCTACTTGTGCATTTCACGACCTCAACGTTTTGCAAAGTAAAACTTCCTGAAGCTAAGACAATTTTGTAACCATGGCATTATATAAGGTGCTAACAAATTAGTTACGGATATTTTAAGAGATAATACATTACATTAAAACAATTTACTTTTAACTGTAATTAAGGAACCTTTGTATATCATTTTATTGTTTTAATTTACCGAACAAAAAATATAAATTATAATTAATCTTTAAAATAATCACCCCTATTATGTACCTGTCAAGATGTTTAACACTGTTTGTCAAAAGTTGTTTTTCATAAATGTCATTATGATGGGGCGGGAAAACTGTAGGTTATTAAATACTAGCATCTGAATGATAGTTTAAAGAGGTTCTAGAATGTCTAAAGAGGTCTCATTTAATTATCTTATTAACAGGGTGTTTTAACGTAGCAAATTTGTTTCCTACTTTTCTCCAAAAAAACATAAGAAAACCTATGATGTTTCATAATTAAATGTACTCCGAGAGCGGAGTACTATCAGCTGTAAAAATATCGGTATCTAATTTGTTAGCACCTTATACTCGTATAACCAAGTCATTTTGCATACTTGGTCAGTGTAGGTACTACTGAGCCGTTTTGCTCGCCAAGGCTAAATGCAAGTTAGGCAAACGGGACCGAACCCTTAAAAAACGGGGGACCGCTAAGTAAATGAAATAATATAAAATACCCCAGCTACTTAGCGGTCCCCGACACGTGTCGGCGCTTGAATCAAAATATTAATACCTACTAAATAAAACTTATAGGGCCATTACTTATTATTTATTACTTTTTAGACGGTTTTTTACCTACTGTTTAGAGTCGAGGGTTTTTTTTTAAAGTGAGTATACAACTTTATATTCTGTGAATATTTCAATCGTCTACCTGTTGCCGTTAATATCGAGCATAAAAAGGCAAAAAATCACTTTTGTTGTATATAATAAATATTTAAGGGGGGCCCTTAAATATTTATTATATTTGTTGTTATAGCGGCAAGGGAAATATTATTCATCATCTATGATAATTGCCTGGTGACAGACAGACGAACAGTGGAGACTTAGTGATAGGATCCCGTTTTTACCCTTTGGATAAAAATCGAACAAAGGACTTTGTATGAAACGAGCTAACAGAGAAGCATAATACAGTTTAAGCAAAGACATCGCTTTGTGCCCTCGTTGATATGCAAATTAAGGGTTTTATATTAGACCGCGTGGCGTCGTCGCTAAGTTATTTTAGTAAGTCGACAAACGGTTTGATGCAAGCTGATGATATGATCTAAGATCGCTCGACAGCTATCAATTCCATGCGTTTTGAATCCATAGAAAACAGAAATGGTGGCGTTTACAGCCCGGCTATACGGCCTGGCCTTAGACAGGATGCTTACCGCGGTTCCAGACGTATAGGTACGCTCGTTTTTGGCATAGTTTACGAGTACACGCGCGCTACATTATATCGAACACGCGTGGGGTGTTTACACGAACTTATCGATACCTTAGAACAATCTTAGGTAGTAAATGTTTTTTTTGCCTTTTCCTTTGGAAAGGTTATATGAAAGAAGATTGACGAAAGAGATTTACAGATCGAAAGTGAGTGGACGGGTCGGAAGGGGCGGCCCTAGGCGTACTTTTTTGAGTCAAATCGGAGAAATACTGGAAAAGGGCCGAATCTTAAGTACCCGAAACCGACGTGCGTGCATGACTCGATATATGAGTGTGGAAGAAGCGAAAGAAATTTGTCAAGATCGTAGCAAGTGGAAAGAAGTGGTCTCTGCCTACCCCTCTGGGAAACAGGCGTGATTTAATGTATGTACGAGTATGTATGTATGTAATTAGTACAATAAAATTATGAACTAACGCTCGACGCAATGTTTCTTTTTAGGGTAAGGCAAGCAAACCTCGTTGAGTAGAAACCACTTTAAAACGAAAATAATAATATTACGTATTTATTCAAGTCGGTTCGGTTCGGCTAGAGCTCAGTTTGGGACTAGGTCAATCGTTGTGACATATAGGGCATCCTCCCGGGAAATCCCAGTTCTGTAATTCCCGGGAAATCCCGGGAATTTCATAGTGGCTAAAGAACCGGTACTTAAGATTACATCCCGGTTCTCCCGGTTGTTTCCATGAACATCAAAAAAATATCGTGGCGCGTAAAACAAATACTTATCAAAATTCACACCTGAGCGACGACGCCTGCCCGGCACAAGCAAGCTGCAACATCGCATCAACATCCATCATATTTTGTGTCATATTTGCAATAATTGATCTCTAGATTTGTAAATAAAAAATATCAAAGGAAGAACAAACAACTGTCTAGTAAGTGTTTTACTTAATTAAGAAAAGAAAACAAGTATTGATTTTATTGCATATTTATAAAAAAACAAGTTTCATAAAGTTTTTTAATTGTTCTGTTTCTCAAATGTTAATGATTGGTAGTGTTTTGAGGTAAAAAAAAGAACCGGGAGAACCGGGAGTCCCGGTACCGGTCCCTGCCTAGAACCGGGAAATGGAATTCTCGGAGCCGGGTCCGGTACTGCATGCCCTAGTGACATAGTCACCAGATATTTCACATTTTACTTATTTGTTGTCTACCTTTATTACTTATTCTGCGCCCGACCTCGTTGAGCAAAAACCTACTTTATAGGAAGAAATATGTATTTATTCAATTCTGTTTTTTTATGGTAGTTTTATACATACAGAGCAGTTTTTTTTACATGCTTCCTGTTTAAAGTGCCGTGTTAAATCCTGAAACTTTATAGTTGACTTTGTTGACGACGCGCTGGCCTAGTGGGTAGTGACCCTGCCTTCAAAGTTAGCGGTCCTGGGTTCAAATCCCGGTAAGGGCAGATATTTGTGTGATGGGCGCGAATATTTGTTCCTGAGTCATAGATGTTTTCTATGTATTTAAGTATATATTTCTCTGTATAAGTATTTATCGTTGTCTAGTACCCGTAGTACAAGCTTAGAGCTTAGTTTGGGACTAGGTCAATTGGTGTGACATTGCCCCCTGATATTAATATTTTATTTATGTTTGTTGTCTGCCTGTCTGTTATTATGTCGATACCCAATTCTCTGAAACTGCTCAAGCCATAGCGCTAAAATTTTGAATAACCGTGACACATAAAAAAACCGAGAACTTAAAACTTAATTGTTTTGACCAATCGCATGTCATCTAAGCATTTTTAAAATGATTTTCGGGTTATTTTAATACTTATTTTGAAACGCAATGATACTACTAAAAAAAAACTCAAATAATTAATTGTCTAAAATAACGTATACTTTTTTAAAAGCTGTAACACAGGGCAAATTTTGTATGAGAACATCCGCAGTCTATCACCCCTTTTAAATACTATAACCCGTTAGCGCTTGCATGTCGGATTAAACCTTGCATGCGTGACCGACAGATGTGCCAGAGTCTGTAGGTATACCTGTAGAGTTTCATTTTATCTCACACGCCAGGGTTAGCCTGTCGGTTATGCATGCAGCTGTCATGCAAGCCCAAACGTGAATAGCCTGCATAAAGTAGGGGTCCTTTATCTCAAATTCAACATCAAAATCTATACCATCTATAGGTACTAACATTATAAAGGTGGGGATTTTTATTTTGTTTGCTTGAACGCGCCAATCTAAGGAACTAGTGGTCCAATTTGAAAAATTGTTTCAGTGTTAGATAGCCTATTTATCAAGGAATGCTATAGGTTATATGTCATACTCACATAAACCGAAGCGAAGCGAGGGTGGGTCGCTAGTAAATAATAAATAGGAAGTAGATATCACGGGACAATCTCATACAAATTGACCTAGTCCCAAACTAAGCTCTAGGCTTGTATTATGGGTACTAGACAACGATATAAATACTCACATTAAGAAATACATACTTAAATATATATAACATCTAAGAGGAGACAGGATCAGGGACAAAATACTCGCGCTCCTCACACAAATGTTTCCCATACTAGGAACTGTTAGCATGTTGGTTAGTGAACCTGCCAACAGAGCTAGTGGTCCTGGGTTCAAACCCCGGTAATTTTATAAAAGCTAATTTAATTAGGTATACCAACGTTTGATATAATTTTCATTAGCCCTAATATCATGACAGCAAAACTTGTATGTCCTAATTGATTACTAGACCTAAAGTTATATACCCTAATGTTTACTTGGACTAAACATTAAAATGCTCTATATGATTAAAACGAATACCGTAAAATTACACAAGTATGGTCCTAGACTGCAATAATAGTCCAATTTTCCTCATTACATTATTCTAAAATATGATACCTTACTGCTATTATTGTTGGGTATATGTACTGTTTGGCCTAAAATCAATTGCTCTAAACTCTAGCTATAACTAAAGCTATCATATTTTTAGAATAATGTGATTAGTAAAATTGGATTATTGTTGTAGGCCAGGACCATAGCTGTGTAGTTTTACATTATTATTCCTAATGATTAATAGACCTAATAGTCATAAGTCCTAATGAATGTACGAATTATTACTTGAACGAAAAATAAAATAAAAACAAATACTCAATTGGGTCAATTTTACCCACATAGGTTAAGTTAGGTTAGAGCTGCGACAAGGCGCGAAGCGCCTCCCCTACGCGGAATAAGAGCTCCGCACAGCGGAACTCCGTCGATATTAACTACGGTTGTTTAGGAACATATAAATTATGTAATCAGGTTTAAGGTTTTAGACTTGTAAGATATAGTAATTCCCCGTGTGGTAGCCGGATTAGAATAGTGCCACTCCGTGTCTTCCCGTGGATGTCGTAAAAGCTGACTAAGGTAATAAAGGCGTGTAGTACTGTTAGGCGATGGGTTTGCAACCTGTCACTAATACACTGGTAAACATCTTCGCATAAGTGTGCAAAATGTGGTTACATAGTTATCAAAAAGTTTTTATAGTGGTTGGAAATTCTGTAGCTCTGCCTACCCCACTCTGGGAATAAAGGCGTGAGTTTATGTATATATGTATGTATGTATGTATGTTTATGTACGTAGATATAGTAATATAGTAGTAAGAAGATTGACGAAAGAGATATACACATCGATAGTGAGTGGACGGGTCGGAAGGGGCCGCCCTAGGCGTACTTTTTCGAGTCAAATCGGTGAAATACTGGAAAAGGGCCGAATCTTAAGTACCCGAAACCGACGTGCGTGCATGACTCGATGTATGAATGTGGAAGAAGCGAAAGAAATTTGTCAAGATCGTAGCAAGTGGAAAGAAGTGGTCTCTGCCTACCCCTCTGGGAAACAGGCGTGATTTAATATGTGTGTGTATATATGTATATATATAGTAATATTCGGTGTTTATAGGAATCGGATTAGTTACAACAACTTAGTTAACAACAAGTTTTTATAGTTGTAGGTAATTCTGTAGCTCTGCCTACCCCACTCTGGGAATAAAGGCGTGAGTTTACGTATGTGTATGTGAGTGGATAACTAAAACTAGGGCGATTAGCAATCGGACATGAAAAATAGATATAACGTAAATTCGTGATGCTTATATTAGGACTACAGTGGGGCTAGACAAGTTGCCATCGTTCACGAACGCTAGCGTTTGGCGATCACTTTGGTGATCACCTGTCACTTGGCGCTGTCAAAATTAAATAAGCTAGACAATCAGTTTTCAGCGTGTCAGTTGTAACGAGTGATATATCACGTGACTTACGTCATTCCCATACATTTTTCAATGACAACACAGGTCGACAGTGATCACCTAACGCTAGCGTTCGTGAACGATGGCAACTTGTCTAGCCCCACTGAATAGTTAGGGAGAATCAAAATTCGGGTTTTTGATTTTAGGGCTAATGAAGTTAGTGTTAGTGAAAATAGGGCTCATATTGTTTGGGCTACAAGAGGAGAGCCTACATACATACAATAAATCACGCTTGTTTCCCAGAGGGGTAGGCAGAGACCACTTCTTTCCACTTGCTACGATCTTGACACATTTCTTTCGCTTCTTCCACATTCATACATCGAGTCATGCACGCACGTCGGTTTCGGGTAGGAGAGCCTAAGGGCAGATATTTATGTGATGAATAAGAGTTTTTATTCCTGCGTCTTGAATGTTTTCAATGTATTTAATTACGCATTTCTCTATATACAGGGCATCCTAAGATATTGCGACGTAAAGGGAAATTATCTTAAGTAAGTAAGTAAAGGGTAAGGAAAGGACAAGAGTGTACTTGATACCGCGCATTTAAAATACAATCATATCGGACAACAAATGTGAAACGAAAAATGTACTTAAAACTAAAGTGAAGGCGTGTTTGATGGATACGTGCCTTAAAGAAAGTGAAAGTAGTTAAGGTCGAATTTCACCAACCAATTAACAAACGATGAGAGTGTTAACAGCTGTCAAAATGTATGAACTAAGTCGATTAACATTGGTTAACATTTTACATCGGTCGATAAAATTGGTAATAAGTCGCTCCAACCTTTACTTACCTTGTTTTATTTAAGGTAAAAAATGTAAAAAAGAGTGCTGTCTTCGCTTCTAAATATTTTTTCAATGTGTATCCTTGGCATAATAAATTAAAAAATAAAAAACAAACTAAAATATAGTAGATAGAATATTTTTCTGAAAGAAGACATTATGTTAATTTTTAAAAGTGAGTAATACAGCATTCATAGATTTAAAAAAAATGCTACATCTGTGGATCGAACCGACGTAAATGTGAAAAAAAACACTAATATTTTTATGTTGCCAGTCAAAAAATAATTCTTAAGTACATAAAATACAGCTATTTTTGTTAAATATACGTCGGTTCGATTCCCAGACGAAGAAAAGAAACTAAAAAATCTTTGAATGCAGTATTACTAACTTTTAAAAATAACATAAAGTCTTCTTTCAGAAAAATATTCTATCTACAATACTTAGGACACTTTCCCTTTATATCGCATAGTCTAAGGATGCCTGTATATATGTTTGTCTTTGCCTAGTACTAGTGTCCGACCGAAATTTCGGTTTCGGTTTCGGTTTCGGCCAGTTTCGGCCTAAAAATCAAGTTTCGGCCCGAGTTTCGGTTTCGGCCAAAAACGGCCGAACCCTTCGGCCGCGCCGAAACTTACAACATCGTACCTTGTGTTACAAATAATGTATTTTTTTCACTTTATAGGGTAGTTAAATTTTCAAACAGAACCTCTGTAACTGTGCTGAAATTTCATTGTGATAAATCTTTGAAAGTAGAAACCTGTAATTATAGGTCGGCGAGATATTAATTTTAGAAAAAAACGGGCTTACTAACATTTTTTCGACTTTTTAAGGACTTTTTTTTTTATATAAAAGGTTCGGTTTCGGTTTCGGTTTCGGCCGAAACTACAATGAAACCGAACCTTCGGTTTCGGTTTCGGTTTCGGCAAAATAACATGTTTCGGTCGGTCACTACCTAGTACCCACAGTACAAGCCCAAAGCTTAGTTTGGGACAAGAACAATTTGTGAGAGATTGTCCGTCGATTTTTTTTATCTAATTGGGATTGTTCATATTTTTACAAAGAGGGTTTTAAAGCCGTTCTGCATTATTAAGTTTTTGAAATATTTATCTATTTTGAATACTTCGGCAAAAGTATATTTAACCTTAGTTTAACTTTCGTTTTCGGCTTAAAGCCCTCCTAGGCGTATCTTACGGGTTAGGCGAAAACAGCTTCAAATAGTATGTTTTAATACACAATTACAATCACTTTTGTTCATTAGAAATCATTTAATATTGTAATTTATTAGAAAACGCTAACCCAAATTTAAAATAATCATGTCTTCCAATAAAATGTCAGCTAAATAAATAAAGATAATAAAACAAAACTATTGGGTCAAATACAAACTTAATGAAATTAGTGTCTTAAAATTTCCTATTCTTTCGAATTAGAAAGTGAAAACCGTGAGTAATTTTTTTGGTCAATCCCAACTAAACAACCCTGGAGCCTAGTATGGCTGCGTCTATATCTCGCGTCAAATGTGGATAAATCATCCGACTGAGGGGAACTGCGACCTATTCAAATCGAAAGGCCAGTTCGAGGGTCAACCCTCGAGATTTAGCAGACCCCTCGGGAAGAACCGGTCAGTGTAACCTTGATAACATTTGTTTGCAATGTTTGGATTGTGACCAGCCGTTGCATGGTTTTGGCGGGCTCGAATAAGCAGCAACTGGGGTGCCAGCTGTGAGTTTTAAACCACCGACGCCAAATGACGGGTTGTTATAAGTTTGACTGCTGTGTGTGTGGGTGTTTCACTGTAATAGTACGTAGTTTACGTGCGTAATGCCAATTGGGATTGTTCATATTTTTACAATTACTCCAATTCGTAAACCATTTCGAGGAATAGGGTTTTAAACTGCATTATTAAGTTTTTGAAATATTTATCTATTTTGAACATTTCGACAAAAGTATATTTAACCTTTGTTTGACTTTCGTTTTCGGCTTGAAGCCCTCCTAGGTGTATCTTACGGGTTAGGTCAAAACAGGTTGAAATAGTATGTTTTAATACACTATACCAATCACCTTTTTTCATTAGATATCATTTAATTGTTGTAATTTATTAGAAAATGCTAATCCAAATATAAAATAATCATGTCATCCATAAAATGTCTGCTAAATAAATAAATATATTAAAACAAAACTAATGGGTCAAATACAAAATTAATGAAATTGGTGTCTTAAAATTTCCTATTCTTTCGAATTAGAAAGTAAAAACCGTGAGTATTTTTTTTTATCCCAATTACGCAGAGTCGCGTAAAATACTTTACGCACACACATAATTATAAGTAATCACGAGCGTTAATTCGGGACCAATTTCTAGAAAAGTCATTCAGTCGTCAATGTCATTAGACATGTCAAGTCATTTGTACCTTTAAGGAAACTCAACGCTATTGTTGTAGAATGTCAGATTGACTTATTGGACCTAAGGTGGGTACCAAATTTAATCTTGTGACTGTACCTAGTATCTACTCTAAGGCCCGTATTAATAAACGAGACCCGTCACAACATACATACATACATACATAAACTGACGCCTTTATTCCCAGAGTGGGGTAGGCAGAGCTACAGAATTACCAGCAACTCTAAAAACTTGTTAATAATTCTGTAACCACATTTTGCACTTTTAGGCTAAGATGTTTACCAGTGTATTAGTGACAGGTTGCAAGCCCATCGCCTAACAGTACTATACGCCTTTATTCCGTCACAAGATACGTCAAAGTAATCGTCAATCCGTAATTTTTGACGCATCTCGAGACGAGCATTAGAGTTGAGATTGGTTTATTAATACGGGCCTAAGATAAGTTCACAAGCCGAAAGGCAATAGACCAGCATTATCTGTGGTAGTCGATGACAGCTGTAACGTAATTTCATTACGTTATTGAATATTGTAAGGTAAATTCAAATTAGGAACATCTTCCAAAATGAGCAGCTGTCATCGCTGTCCTACGGGTTTTGAACGCATAATAGAGGCCTTATGACCATACACCGGTTTGACGGGGGCAAAAATTTACCAGTGCTAGTGATTCATTAAATATCGACTAAGTTTATCGACAAGTGTTTTGTGTGAACCTTACATTTCTAGAAAAGGTAAGTCGTCCCTTTATCTTCTGTATCTGAATGATCAGCTTTCCATTAAGGTAAGCAATCTTTTTTCTTTTGAGGCATTTTTAACCTTCTTAAAACAAAAAGGTTTCCGATTAGTCGGAATGCTAAATAATATTGTTCTACTGAATGAATTTGTTATTCAATGTTTTTTCAATGGTTGTTGACAAGTGACTAGAGTCCAGAGTCAATGTCAGATACCGGTTGTTTATAGTTGCGATAAGTATAAATAAAAGAGGTTTGCAGATAATTAAAAGGTAATCAAACTTGGCCATTACTGAGGATATTGAAGATAAAATATTGCTTTTATTCGATGTCGCACTGTGGAACGAAAATGGCCTCTCCATAGAAATAGGGACTTAATTTTCTAAGTGCCTATTTTTTTAATTGAAATCGAATCTACTCCTCATAATTAGGTAAAAAAATGAATATGGGTCAATTTGGCTGGAAAACCGCCGAGTAATAATTTTTTTACTAAAATTTTGTATGGAGCGTATATGAAAAAACGGAATATCTCAGAAAGTGCACAATTTCCCGTAATATCCTTCCGCAGGAATTTAGTACTAATTATTTATGATTTTTCGGCGTACTCAAAATTTCCCGGGCAGGTGCACTTTTTTTTTAAAAAATCAAAAACGTTTTATATAGGGAAAGCTTGGTTTTTAGGAGGTATTTAAGTTTGCACGACACGTTTAATCGTGGGATAAAATTAAATAATGGCTTTAGATGAGATGGATGTTCAAAAATGAGGTCATTGGAATAATGACATTTCTCACTTTTTGGCCCTTTATCTCCCTGCCCCCTAATGAGCACAATCGGTGCTCATTAAGTGTATGATTAAAAGTAAAAATTAACTAAATCACTCTTAATTATTCTTAATTAGTTGGCATTAAGTAAAAGTATAAATTAAATATTATCTTATTATCATTAAGGATGATGATTACCCAGATTTCATTAGTAATGTGCAATAAATAGGTTGCAGTTTAATTTTATTGTTCTGCGTCACCTATTTCGGCATCCAATTCCGAATCATTTTGCGATTCGGAATTGATTAGAAGGTCCAAGGTCTCAATAAATAAGGTTTGTTTGTTCCTTTTATTCAGTGTTGGCCTCATTGCGGTAAGTTTGGGATCCGATGACAGAAGTAACATATTGAGAATGTCATGATTTGAATCTTGTCTACTCTTTTTCTGTGAGTTGTGTTCCCTGAACCTTCTAAAGTCTTTATTCCGGGCCTCTGACGCTTCTTCTGAGAGATTGCCGATCGGTATAACTTCGTTATGGGCTATAATGTCTGCTCCATGCACCAGTAATTTATGAACCGTTGCGGACATATGATACCAGTTGTATAATTCCACATATTTTTTTACTGTATCGTGGGCGTAATCTTTATATTTGTTGACGTCTATAACCTCTCCTGAAGTAACTGCTTGCAAGATTACTGCAAATCTCCTGATTAATCCCTCATCTAGTCCTGTAATGCTTGCTGTTTTACAGGGGTCCTCAAAAAACTTTCTGGCTGTGTTTCCATCATTAGTTGTCCCTGACCCCTGTTTGACCACATCTATCAAGAGATTCATTTCTTCCTTAAAACGATCTTGAATGATTTTCTTCCTTGATGCCATTTTTTCTTATAGCTCGTTTCCTCTCGCAGCCCATTGTTTAAAATCCTGGCGATATGCTATGTGAAGAAGGCATTCCATCGTATTGATGCGAGCATGTAGAGATGATAACCCATATTGGTATATACCAGTATCCACAGGTTTTGTAAGAACTTTATCAAGAAGGTTCATCTCCGTTGGTTTAGCCAAACATAAACTGCAAGTTGCATTTGATCTGGCTTTTGAAAGAAAAGTGCATATTTTGCTGTCCAACATCGTCATCTTCAGTTCATGCTTCACAGTGTTGGTTTTGTGTTCTGTGGGTAGTAGATCTTCAATTTCCTTGTCTATCTCCGTTTTCTGAGCAAGCACAACGGCTTCGTTTTCCTTAATGAGCTTGAACTGTATTGGACGACAATATAACGCTGAACAAGGCTTGGGATTCGTCCATATTGTATCAGTTCCTGAAGTTAATTTTAATGGTACCAGGGTTGTCATGAAAACACTAGAATCATCTTGCTCGGAGTCACTCGTCTTTTGCTTGTACCTGCTTTGGCTCGAAGCACCATCAAACCCCCATTTAGAAATAAGTACCATCTGTTTGTCTTCTACGTGCTCCGGTATACTATCCATTATTCTGTTCACTGTAATATTCAATAATTCTTGCAGTTTAATTTTGGCTGAAGAATCCGTAATAGTTATTGATTCACTCGGAGGATAGCAATCTAGTTTAGCTTTTTGTACTCTGTAGTATGACGGATACACATTTTCTGCACCTTCTCTAATAGCACTCTCTCGCAGGATCATATATTGCCATTTAGACAACTTGAGTGAAATAAAAAGACTTAGTGCTTTTTCAGGTGTATATATCGTAGATGTTACGGGTTTCTTCGTAGAGATTGTCACTTCTCTTAATTTAGATGCTACTTCTGGGTTTTTCAGCATATATTCAATTACGGCCGCAATATCATCGCGGCCATCCTGCTTAAAACGTTCTGCTGCAGCATATGCCAATTCATCAGCGTTTTCGGATTGTAAGTCACTCGATCTTTTTTTCTTCTGTTTGGTTCCCAGATCTTCGAATGACTTACGTTTTGTTGTAGTCATTGTTCCAACCTTGAGGTCGATCCTTCATAGTTTAAATCACCTGATTCTTGGGTGGGTGAATCGGATCGCCAAACTACAAAGCTTGGCCAATCAACATTTTCCATAAGCCAATGTTCATAAGTACTTCTAAACTTTTTCGTATCTCTTCGGCACTTCTGCCATCTTTCCAAAGCAGCTCTTGAAAATCTTTGGCAAAATTCCTTGAGGGTATCATAGTCTTCTTCAGATAGTTGTCCATTGATTTTAGTAACCACTTCTTCCATCAAGGCTTTGTAGTTAAAAGAAGGTTCCTGATTTCTCAAAATCACGTACAAATCTAAGTTGGTCGTTAAACCCTCCATTGCTTGCAGTTGAAATGTTCCAGAAGGAATAAACAATAAAATTGAACTGCAACCTATTTATTGCATATTACTAATGAGAACCCATTGAAATCTGGGTAATTATCATCCTTAATGATAATAAGATAATATTTAATTTATTTTTTTACTTAATGCCAACTCATTAAGAATAATTAAGAGTGATTTAGTTAATTTTTACTTTTAATCATACACTTAATGAGCACCGATTGTGCTCATTAGGGGGCAGGGAGATAAAGGGCCAAAAAGTGAGATATGTCATTATTCCAATGACCTCATTTTTGAACATCCATCTCATCTAAAGCCATTATTTAATTTTATCCCACGATTAAACGTGTCTTGCAAACTTAAATACCTCCTAAAAACCAAGTTTTCCCTATATAAAACGTTTTTGATTTTTTTTTAAAAAAGTGCACCTGCCCGGGAAATTTTGAGAACGCCAAAAAATCATAAATAATTGGTACTAAATTCCTGCGGAAGGATATTACGGGAAATTGTGCACTTTCTGAGATATTCCGTATTTTCATATACGCTCCATACAAAATTTTATAAAAAAAATTATTACTCGGCGGTTTTCCAGCCAAATTGACCCATATTCATTTTTTTACCTAATTATGAGGAGTAGATTCGATTTCAATTAAAAAAATAGGCACTTAGAAAATTAAGTCCCTATTTCTATGGAGAGGCCATTTTCGTTCCACAGTGTGTCGTTAAACTTTGTCGACATTTAATGAATCACTAGCACTGGTACATTTGTACCCCCGTCAATCCGGTGTATACTTATGATACATATGTAGATAAGAAACTTAACCTTACCAACAGTATTCAATGCGCCCCCAGACTGGGGGCACACAACAAAAAGAAGCATTCAACTTCGCCTTTATTCGTGCCGGTATAATGCAAATTGTATTTAACCTTGTGACCCAACGACTTTGCCATAGTCATCTGTTCCTTTAAATGTAAAAAACCGGGCAAGAGCGTGCCGAACCCTGCTCAGTGTAGGGTTCCGAAGCCGTTACGACAAACACAAAAAACTATCTCAAAAAACCACATGTATGAACTAATTTTCTATTTCAAGTTACCTATATTTGGTGCTGTGTTAGAGGATGTTTAGTAGGTATAAACACTTTAGTCGCCTGTATCTTAGGAACTAATTAAGTCTACTTAGTCGTGATAGTTTTCCTTTTAAATTCGTTACATGCGCGTTCATATTTTTCTGATTTTTAGTATTTGTAGTTTTGGCTGTACACTTGACTCTAACAAAAATTAGAGCTTTAAAGCTTAATATTTCAGAAGCGGATCTTTTAATAGAAAAATTGTTGTTACAAACCAAACAATATTTTTGAAAGACCTATCCAACAATACCCCATACTATGGGGTATACGAGAAAAATATAATACATCCCCACGTTACGTGTAGGGAGGTACCTAAACAAAAAAAAAATCTTTCCAAATTACAGCTGTCTAGGATTAAGAGTCTGTAAACAAGGCTGCGGACGGACGGACGGACATGGCGAAACTATAAGGGTTCGTAGTTTGACTACGGAACCCTAAACAGGATAATGCCATAAATAACCCAGCGTCGATTAAAATCAACCACTATTATGGGGTTAGGTAGATCATATCTTACAGGCCACAATTGTATAATTTGTTTTCAACGATCCCCCAGTATTAAAAACCGGCCTAGTGCGATTTGAACGTGCATACGATTTTTTTTTATTCTTTTTCATAGAATTCTTATAAGTTTTCCTGTAATTTACTAGCAATGAACTATATATTGTATTTTTATCAAAATTTTACGCTCAGTAGTGTCAGTAAATTGTATGTATGGAAACACTTTATTGTACAAACAAGGGGTAACCATTATAAAATAGACAAAAATATCGCAGGGATGTACAAAGGCGAACTTATCCCTTTAAGGGATCTCTTCCAGTTAACCTTTGAGCGATTGAGAAGTAATTAATTTACAACGAATAGCCAAATAAGTACAACACTAAAAGTAATTTAAGCAATTGTCGTCTTCTTTCATGAATAAAATCAAAACTATTTATTTTAGAAAAATAACGAAAATATATTTGTGATCCTTATAACGAGCCTTTTTATTAACCGACTTCAAAAAAGGAGGAGGTTATACGTTCCACTGTATGTATTTTTTTGATTTATGACACAGTAAGGTTTGCAAAACTTTTTTTTATTTCCTTATCTGTCCCCCTTAAATTAACTTTATTAAAAAAACGAGGCACATTATGCGGTCATAGGTTTTTATTTTTATTTATTTAATATTATAAAGACTACAGTAGCATATTCTAATATTACTCGCCAAACTGTTACGTTTATCGGCGAGACGCGATCAGTTTTACACTACCTTCAACTGGGGTTACTTTGATTTACGGGGTAACATTGCCCACCCCAAAAAGTAGTTAAATATTCAATTATTCTATTAAATGTTTCATCAGGAGCAAGCTACTTATATAGTTATACAATTATTTAAATAATTTAAGAAGATTACCACTAAAATTGTTGTCGTTTTAAGGGTGAGCAATGTTACCCCGTAAATCAAAGTAACCCCAGTTAACCGGTACTTAAATTATCCTAATATCGACTATTAATACATGGTAGACACAGCGGCATTCATGTAGGTGTTCGCTTCACGACACACCATCCTACCTTATCAGAATTGGTCCAATAGATTCGGCGCAAATTGGCTGTGACGGACGGACAGACAGACAGACGCTATCCTAAAGACTGTACACGATAAAATCCGGCCATGCATGACCTGGTGTATTTTTTTAATGAATGCTATACTATATGCTAATTTTCAAGCAGCACTTTTTTAATATGTTATATAATTATAATACTATATAATGAAATAAAATCGTATCATAATGTATGGGTATGTGTGAGTTTTCGCCAAATATATTCCATCATACCTTTCATCTCCTGTACAGCGTTTTTTGACAATCTTCACTCGCTTCTACGCCACAACTGTATTAAAATTTATATTGTTACAAGCAGTTTTACCCACAACAGAATGTCGTCTTACGAAAAAAATACTTTTTGAAACTCATTTCTATTTGTAGTAGTCAGGAAGAATTTTTACTCCAAGCACTGAAAGTTGTTTTTGTATGGGAGGCATTTATTTGTCAAAAAGTCAAATTCGCCAAAGTTAAAAAACCTCAGAACTATCTTAATCTGAATATAATTAGGAAAGTTTTAACTAATGTGGTAAGACTTACCACAGATAATGTCAAACGTGTTCGGAGTCCGATTCTAGTGACCGTCGAGATCAATAGCTTATATGTATATGCGAGATTTTTAGGAAATTGTATGCAACTGATATTTCATCTCGAATTAAACTTCATGTCGAATGGCACAAGAATTGGGGTCCTGACGTATTGTTATAGTTTGAGCCCACGTATAATATTTAAAAAAAAAGCTATTACGCACTATATGTCATATTTTGGATTTACGGTCGATTTTTCTAGCATGTTAGGACACTATTTACGAGCCAGTGTGATGAAAATTAAGGTATGTTCCTGCAAATGTACAAAGGAATTTAAAGTATCAATATTATTTGGCTTCATTTAGTAGTCCATGACAAACATGACACTAAACCAAATATTGTGTTTTATTTACATCTTGCTCACAATTTTTACAGTACACATGATTAACGTTATTTTTCGCCTGGGATAAAAGGGCGTTAAGGGCATTTACGTGATATATTTTAGTTAAAACAACAAACAATAACAAACTCTGACAAGCTGTGAAATTTGAATTGACAGGCGTAAGGGCAGGGGCGCAGGGGTTGCCATATGAAAATCGATATATTTTTACTTTTAAATTTTTCATGAGATTCTGGTAGACCTATAAAAGCGTATGCAAATTTTCAGCTTCATCGGTAACCGGGAAATGGGTCAAATTTAACTTGTAAGATTCCACCTATACAGGGTGTTTGGCAGTCGGGTGTAGACGTTTTACGGGATGATAGTAAGGGTCATTCTGAAATTTTTTGGCCACATTTACTATTATGCTAAGTTTCATTATTTCCGAGATATTGATCATTTTAATAGGAAAAACCCCTTAATTCAAGTAAGTATTAATTTTTAAAAAAAACATTGTTTTCTTGCATGGTTTTAACCACTATGAAATAAGGAAGGTTTAAAGCTACATGCCCTTTTTTTTTCTTACAACTTTTTGAGTAAACGCGCAGCGTTACTTTCTCCATACAAGAGAACCCCGCGTTTGTTTTTCACCAAGTATGGAAAAAACAATTTTGTGAGTATACTCAAAGGGTAATTGTTATTAAAGTTTGTTACGTATCCCATAAATTGTGTTTTTATTTGCGCTACATAAACGTATCGTCTGATTGCAAGGATATTCTTTAGTTAATTAGAAAACACAATAAAGAGAGCGCCACTGGACGCTCGACGTTTGCTCGGTGCAGTTTTAAAGTCCTTGCAAAGGTAACAGCACCCGTTCACGAGTATGCCGCGTATCTCAGCCATCGTTTCCCTCAACCATGTGTTCGGGAAGGTGGCAATTATAATTGGTACAGTAGTTGCGCCTTTTATCCGTAGGAGGGCGGTACCGGACCAAACATTCAGCTATAGACAGACAGAGCCATCTATTGGGAAACTTTGTAATCAAAACATCTTGCGAGTGTCGTGTTGTTACGACTATTTCTAAATAACGTTTTTTTCACTTCTCATGCTCTTAAAATGTTACTTTAGTCTCGGGACTAAAACTCTTTATTAATCTCTAGGGACTAAATAATATTTTTTAATTTATTTTGCAAACTCCTAAACAGCCAATCACTGTGTTTATGAATGGAGGATTATCGCCATTTTCAGTGATTGTGTATGGACCATTTTTTGAGCGTGGGAATAACCTCAAAATGACAACTGTGCAAAAATATAAAAAATAACGATTTAATTTTCAGAAACACGATTAATGATTACGAACATGAATCTATTTAATTATATTTAGGATTGTTCATTTTATTATGCATTGTCCAATTAGTTATAAAATAGTTTTCAAGTTTGAATCTGTGGGAATATGCAAGCATTTAAAGCGTCACTTTACAACAAAAAAAAAGCCGAGGGACAATTTTGTAACAAACTTTGTTATAATCAATATTGTAATTTTGTATATGTAGAACGTCGTTTTTTTCTTTTTTAAAGTGAAAAGTAGAGTATTTAACGCGAGACTAAACAACCATAATGACACTCGAACTATAGCCACCCGCGCTCCGCTTGGGTGGCTAAACATCTCGTGTCATTAATGTCATTATGGCTTGTTTTAGTCCCTTGTTGAACAATCTACTATAAGACGAGTTCTTCAAAAGAACGTACACCACAGCATTGTCTTAAGTATTTTATCTACCTAATTATCATAAACCCTCAATGATGCGTTCAAGAACCGCACATTATGACCACCACAAAAATAGTCTGTTTTGTTAGAAAAAACTTCTTATCTGTAGAAATGTTAAATAATAACATCAATTTCGATGATATTATTTCATTCAAATTCCGAACATCTCCGAAAAACAAAGAATAAATAAATAAAATAAATAAATATCAGGGGACAATGTCACACCGATTGACCTAGTCCCAAACTAAGCTCTAGGCTTGTACTATGGGTACTAGTCAACGATATAAATACTTATATAGAAGACATCCATGACTCAGGAACAAATATTCGCGCTCATCACACAAATATCTGCCCTTACCGGGATTTGAACCCAGGACCGCTAGCTTCTTAGGCAGGGTCATTAACTCATTACCAACTAGGCCAGCGCGTCGTCAAAGTTTGAAGAAGTTTGATTTGACCTCTATTCTAATATCAGTCGATATGACGTTTAGTTCGAAATGATTGTCAATTTGCATACAAATTTGAAAAATGTCGCACGTAAGTAAGATATCGAACGATGTGATAGATGACAGCTGCCACAAAACTCAGAATCATAAAGTGAGTTATTTAGACGAGATATTTCGACGACGCCTCCTGTCCTGATATCCGTGACAAAGTAACTATCGTCAATGGCCCTGAACAACGCCGCGATGCCGGTCATAATATGCGGCTCCTGAATGCATCATGGAGGCTTATGATATAGATAAAATAGTGTATGTAACTGTACATAATTAAAGATAAAAAGATACATACATACATACATTAAATCACGCCTGTTTCCCAGAGGGGTAGGCAGAGACCACTTCTTTCCACTTGCTACGATCTTGACAAATTTCTTTCGCTTCTTCCACATTCATACATCGAGTCATGCACGCACGTCGGTTTCGGGTACTTAAGATTCGGCCCTTTTCCAGTATTTCACCGATTTGACTCGAAAAAGTACGCCTAGGGCGGCCCCTTCCGACCCGTCCACTCACTATCGATGTGTATATCTCTTTCGTCAATCTTCTTTCATCCATCCTTTCCAAATGACCGATGAGATAAAAAGATAAAAGATATTTATTCAGTAAGTAGGCCGCACGGGCACTTTTACACGTCAAGAATGTACCTATTACTACTACCTAATCTATTAGGCATTAAAATACTTGTGTGATGTTATTATGAAACTCTCCTTCGGCTTGTTTCATGAACCCATACTCGTGTTTAATGCCCTTCATTATGTTCAACTACTATTTCTACGCCCAATAAACCTAATTCTATAATTATGTGTCACAAATCAAGCACATTATCTAGGTACTTACATAGGTATTATTTGGTAAATAAACGGAGCTTTCAATTATTATTTTAACCCCCGACGCAAAAATCAGGGGGGTTATAAGTTTAATGAGTAAGTCTCTGTGAGTGTGTGTATCTGTCTGTGGCACCGTAGCTCTTAAGCGGATGAGCCGATTTGGATGCGGTATTTTTTATTTGCAAGCAGTATTCTTGGCGGTGGTTCTTAGACGTGTTATATCAAAATTGGTTCAGCCGTTTTTGTGAAATAGAGGTTTTAAGGGGTTAAAAGCGCCCGATTTAACGGCGCCACGTACTTTAAGAGCTGATATCTTTTAAACGGCTTAACTAATTTATATGAAATCTTGCTTACAACCACCGCTAGAAAACCTGCTTTCAAATATAAACAAACCGCATCCAAATCGGTTTATCCGTTTGGGAGCTACGATGCCACAAACAGACACTCAGATTCATAGACATAGAGATACACGTTATAAACTAACACCCCTCTTTTTATTTATTAGTTATTAACCCCCTATTATTAATTTCATGTGTTTAAAGAGACGTTGCTAGCTATAGTCATATTGTTAATTTGGAAAAGTTTAAAAAGCGTAAAAAAATAATAATTAAATAACCCCCGACTTGAAACAGTCTGTAAAGAAAACCTCTAAAAAGTAAAAAATAATAAGTTGAGGGGGTTTTTAAACTGTTAATTAAAATATAAATAAATATATAGGAACAATGTCACACCTATAATTGACCTAATAGTCCCAAACTAAGCTTACACTATGGATACTAGACAACGATATAAATACTTATACTTAAATAGCCTCCTAAGGCCCAAGGTCCTACCTATTAGTACTTATAACCTTTATCATTCAGACCCAGCTTCTTCGACAGTTGTGTAGTCATAGCGTACCACGGTCCTATTAGTAGGACTTAATAGAAAACCCGCCATTTTGTTTCCAAATTTTAGGCTAAACGAATTTGGCGTGTCCTCTAAGTAAATCTTTTAAGTACTTGGGTCTGAATGAGTATAAAACGATAGTGCTACTGGTAGAACTACGGGTCGTAGCGACTACAAGCTGAATTTTTCGTTGGGCCTTAGGAGTATAGAGAAACATATACATAAATACATAGAAAACATCCATGACTCCGGAAAAAATATTGGCGCTCATCACACAAATATCTGCCCTTACCGGGATTTGAACCCAGGACCGCTAGCTTCGTAGGCAGGGTTACTACCCACAATGCCATCGTGTGTCATGAAAATGACTCTTTAAGTTTTCTGCGGCGTTTCTTCTCCGCTGTGGTACTCATAGAAAGCGGTGGTAGATTTGTGACGTGTAAAAGTTCCCGTGCGGCCTACTTACTGAATAAATATATGTTATCTTTTATCCGATATCAAATAGGTTATCCACCAGGAAAGTTTTAATACCGCATAAGAAAAGGAGTACCAAATTTGATTGACCCATCGACTTAAGAAGTTATGGCTTGACTCTATCTCATAAATATCAATTATCCTCAAGTTACGTAAAATGTAGTTTATGTATGTATATTTAACTATTAATATTATATATGTCTGTACAATTTAATTTTAATTTTATTCATATAAGTTTTATTGGTTATTTAATGAGTTATATTCTTCTTCTTGTACACTTGTTTACCCGTTGCACAACCTTTCACTATTCTCAATCGCTCAAGCTGTTAGCTGGAAGAGATCACTTAAAGGGATAAGTTTGCCTTTTTACATATTTTTATATAAATTGTATTGTTCTGGTTTTTCTTTTGTACTATAAAGTGTTTACATACATACATACATACTTATTATTTTCATTCGACGTAATGATATAGAGTAGGCTACAACAAAGCCCCGGGCAAAGTTTAGTTTTAAATAATTATACAGGGTGTCCGGGAGATAGTGGCCAACCTGACAGGGCTGGATAGCTCAACTCAGGAGTGTCCAAAATATGATAACTCATGTTTAGTTAAAATCGCACCGAAAACGAAATATCTTAACTTTTAAAAATTTTGGTAATGCGGTGCCCTGGTTTACCATTTTTGATGCCACGACCACAGTTAATAGAATTTTTCAGTTTTGTTTGCTGTTAAATAAAGCTGATTAAATTTTCTTTATGACCGTTCTAACGAAATTAATAAATAATTAGCAGTTTTTTTAATTTTTCAAGTCAAAGGGCATTGGGTAAATTTGTTTGAAGAATATTGTCATATTTTTTTTTAGCGGCCACATATGATTTTTACAAAGTTATTTAGAGGACCTCGAAATACACATAGATATATATAATTTATGGCGTTGAATAATATCGGAGCCGAGACATTTAAGATTTAAGCGTTCAGTTTTTGGTCCTAAAAGTACGCCTAGGTAAGAATATTACATATCTCGGCTTATTACGTAACTAAACATGATTATTTTGAATTATTCTATCATAATTTACCACTTTTATTAATGGCCGCTCACCTTGAAAATGTATGGCTTTTACAAATAACAACACTTTTACCCAAACCCCTTTAAAGTTTAGGAATCTGAGTTTTTCTGAGGCAAGTTTAAAATCGCACGGTGTAAAAAAAATTTATGATAACCTATAGTGAAGCTTTCTTGAAAATTTGCCTGTTCAATGGAAATTCTATAATGATATAACAATTGAGTTTATAAATTATAGCAGCGAAGTTATTATTAAGTTTGTCCAACAAAGACTGAACTCTATCAAACTATCTTATTTCAAAATCGATGCTTGTTTGTTTTTAAAATCAAGTTGACTGGTTTTAAATGTTTTAAAAGACCATTTACGTAAATGTGAAATACAACAGCAATTAATTTCTGCCATTACGATTGTAACCCTAAATTGATGATGTGACATATTTTAATCGACCTAATAGGATATTGTCGTAGTATTATTGTTTATCGTAGCGTTGTAGAGTAGGTTTACATTCAAGCCAACTGTCATTTTAGACATTTAAAACCAATCCACTTGATTTGAAACGGAAACAAACGTCATTTTTTAAATTCGATCGATAGAATTGGGATTGACCAAAAAAAATAACTCACTGTTTTTACTTTCTAATTCGAAAGAATAGGAAATTTTAAAACATCTATTTTATTAATTTTGTATTTAACCCAATAGTTTTGTTTTAATATCTTTATTTATTTAGCAGACATGATTATTTTAAATTTGGGATGGCATTTTCTAATAAATTACAACAATTAAATGACATCTAATGAAAAAAAGTGATTGTAATCGTGTATTAAAACATACTATTTCAAGTGGGTTTCGACTAACCCGTAAGATACACCTAGAAACACTTAAAGCCGAAAACGAAAGTCAAACTAAGGTTAAATAATCTTTTGTCGAAATTTCCGAAATAGATAAATATTTCAAGAACCTAATAATAAAGATCGGCTTTAAAACCCTATTCCTCGAAATAGTTTTCGAATTGGAGTAATTGTAAAAATATGAACAAAATATTTGTTCTATATTGATGATGTGACATATTTTTATCGACCTAATAGGCTATTGTCGTATAACCTAAACTTACATTGACCTTATTACTATTACAGATACAACAATGGCTCGGCAACCCCCTACAACCAACTCAATGGGGATGGGCCAGAGGAGATGATGGCATCCTAAAGCCAGTGACAACCAACGACCCAGTGACACCTGACTCAATTCTCAAAACCATATTCTGCCGGTGTAAGACGGGGTGTGGGATGCGATGTGGCTGCCGGAAAGCTGGAATTCCCTGCTCCAGTGTCTGTGGTGTATGCTCCGGCTCATGCACTAACGGAGCTCCCACCGAAGACACCGCTGATGACGATGATTATGCTAATATTTTAGATTTAGAAGATAATTAGGAATTTTATCTTTAGGATTATACGTACCGTACTTAAATAAATGTGTTTATTTCTTTATTGGTCATCTACTTCCCTCCATATCTCATGAAATATTGATCCCAGAGAAAAATTGTTTATATCTTGTTTATTTGTGTTTCAGACCATTTTTAGCTATAGGCCACAGTTTACGAGTTTTTTGCTAAAAACTAAAAAAAGGGACCTTTACACCCCCCTCCCCCCTTTAGCTTCACCCCCACCCACCAGTACTTTTAGTATGTAGTTTAAACCACCATTGCCTACGACTATCAATATATATCAATTATCCTCTAAATACGTAAAATGTAGTTTATGTATGTATATTTAACTATTAATATGTATATTTCTATATCTATTTATGTAGGTATTTGAATGTAGTTTTATTTTAAATTTAATTATATAAGTTTTATTGGTCTTCTTCTTGTACACTTGTTTACTCGTTGCACAACCGTTCACTCATCTCAATCTCTCAAGGGTTAGCTGGAAGAGATCCCTTAAAGGGATAAGTTCGCCTTTGTACATATTTTTATATTAATTGTATTGTTATGGTTTTTCTTTTGTACAATAAAGTGTTTACATACATACATACATACATACTATGGCAAAATTCGCTTATACACGAGTTTTTTCCACTGAGTTTCCTTCGTTTGGTGGACTAGTAGTATTATTGTTTATCGTAGCGTTCTAGCATTTTACATTCAAGCCAACTGTCTTTTAAGACATTTGAAACCAATCCACTTGATTTGAAACGGAAACAAACGTCATTTTTTAAATTCGATTGATTGAATTCTGTCTTTGTTGGACAAACTTAACATTGACTTCGCTGCTATTCAATAAACTTAATTGTTATGTGTTGTTATTGTGTTACTGTGTGAATGTGTTGTTCCGCAACGAAAGTGTTGAGCTCTTTAGTGCTCGGTCATAATAAACTTCGAACTGAACATCAAATGACAAGCATGATAATAACCGCACAATATCAATGGCAGTCACAATGACAAGGGGGTGCTCGACATGTTTAATGGCTGACTGCACCTAGTGTTGATTGTTATTCTTATTGCTCACTTGTCTATCGCATTAGGTAACAGCCTGTAATGATATATTTAAGTTATTTAATAAATAAATAAACAATTCATTCTAGAATCTCTATTAAACAGGCAATTTTTTAAGAAAGCAACACTACATAACAGGTTTTCATAAATTTTTTTTACACCGTATATTTCAAACTTACGGGAAGAAAAACTCAGTTTCCTAAACTTTAAATTTGACTGAATATGTTAAAAAAACGGCCAATTATATATTAATTTTGTTAAAAGGGTTATGAAGAAAATTTAATCAGCTTTCTTTTCCGAGAAATAAAACTGAAAAATTGTAATTCCTATGGTCGTGGCATCAAAAATGGTAAACCAGGGCACCGCATTGCAATAATTCTGAAAAGTTGAGATATTTTGTTTCCGGTGCAACTTTTACAAATCATGATTTATCATATTTTGGACAATCCTGAGTTGAGCTATCCAGCCCGGTCAGGTTGGCCACTATCTCCCGGACACCCTGTATATATAAGCACTATTTAACAAACTTTATCGATATTTAATACCTATGCTCTCTAAAAAGTATGAAATAAAAAGCAATTTTTTTTTAAATACCCGCGACTTTAAAACATAAGTAATTGAAAAAGGATAAAATCATTTAAAATTTCCCGACTCAAACTGGGCAGCCATCATGATTTTAAATTTCCACACAATTATTAATAAATAAAAAATAAAAAATAAAATTCATTTATTTCAGACTTGAAAGCCTATAGTCACAAATTTTACAGATTTAGTTAATAGAGTCTTAAAATAAAAATTAAAAAGATTAAAATTAAAATTAAATTAAACATAACATATTATTCATATTATTTCCGTGCCTGGCGTGAATACGTTGATATGTCTAAAACGGCAATTTTACAGGGCGCCAATTTTAAGGTTTGACATTTTCTGGTAAATCGCTGTTTGATTGTAACTTTGATGTAAAACTTGATTTATCCATAATTTTCTGCATACTTTTGAATGATTAGAAGATTTTTGTGAGATTCCTCTTAGTTTGATTAATATTAGACTTATCAACTTACGTCTCATCGAGTTATCAACGTACTCACCATACAAAGAGGGGAAAATTGACGTTTCGAGAAAGAAAAAAAATCGTGAAAAATCCATTTCATGTTATTATACTTCACAAAAGTTTTGTTAAATACAACTTTTTATTATCTTTCAAGTGAAAATGAGTGATTTAAGGAATTATGTCTAGTTTTAATAATAATAGACATATCAACTGGTTCACCGACGAGAGCGACGAGTTATCAACAAATTCACAGTATTAGTAAGAAAAAAATTAGAAATAAAACAGCTGTTTTTTTAATAATTTTTTAATTAAAGAAACTAAAATCATCATATTATAATTTAATTTTTGGAGTCATTCCAGGAATTTTACTCTTCTACATCCTCCAAATCTGGGTTTATGTCGTCAATATCCGGGTCAGCTGAGGCACAGTTTACTGTTTTTATTTGCAAATATTGCAAGAATTGGGGTCCTGACGTATTGTGATAGTTTGAGTCCACGTATAATATTTTTTTAAATATGCTATTACGCACGATAGGGCGTAATGGTAAAAAAAGGCCCCCGGGTATTATTTTGGATTTACGGTCGATTTTTCTAGCATGTTAGGACACTATTTACGAGCAAGTGTGATGAAAATAATATTAAGTGCCCGCCTACTACACGTCCATTTATGTATAATATCCAGTGCCTGGTATTACTCGTATTAAACTTGGATGTAGGGATAGACACACATATACAGACGACCCAAAGCGAAATACAACATTCGAATCGAACTTTAGATCTAGCTTTGCACTATACAAAGGTAACTGCTGAGGTGGGACAGTACATTTTATAATTTAGTATTAGAAAACGAGCGATAGGAAAACCACTATCAATATGCGTGTTACAGTTACGGTTAACTTATTGAAAATAATAATAAATACACCAACAAACAAAAAACAAATAAAGTCGTAAAGAGTGTCTCGTAACCCAAATTCTTAGTCCTTCTGTTAATTTGTAACAAATGCGTAATTTGTAATACAAGTACGTTTCAACATCATCAATATACATTTAATTAAACCCCAAAACTTTCTAAAATCCTAGAAGCGAGCTACGATCGCTTTAAAGTAGAAGTTAAATCACCTATTTAACCCTACAATGCATGAGTTTTTTATTTGTGTGAAAAAAATATATGTGGTTTCATGGCTTAGTTAAGACAAAAAATAATGAAAAAATATATAAGTAATATTTCAGGAGAAATTAACTTTTTTTTTAATCCGTTCCATATGTGGTACACCATGCTATTAGGTATCGGTTACACTGATATTTAATTATGAATTAGATTTTTAATTTAAACTTCAGTAGACTGTTAACTTAAAGAAATAGTATTAGTTTCCATTATGTAAACCATTTTTATTAGTATTTCTCGCATGATTTGTAAATAAACCGTTTTATGGCACCATGCTATAAGGTTTGGGTAACACTAACGTATTATTATGGAACAATTTCTTAATTTATACTTCATTTGACTCTAAATTTTTAGAAATAATTGTTGTATTTGGATAAACAAATTTCTCTTAGTATTTTCACATTTTTCACATTATGTGACAGTAAAATATTTCATGTACTTATGAAAAATCCAAAAAATTACTGCATGCAGTGACATATATGGAACATTTGGACACGCCGTCGATGCATGGTGTGACAGATCTGGAACGTTTGGAAACCGTGTGGTTGCCGGATTAGAATAGTGCCACTCCAAGTCTCTCCGTGGATGTCGTAAAAGCCGACTAAGGTAATAAAGGCGTGTAGTACTGTTAGGCGATGGGCTTGCAACCTGTCACTGTTAACATCCTCGCCTAAGTGTGCAAAATGTGGTTACAGAATTATCAAAAACTTTTTATAGTTGTTGGAAATTCTGTAGCTCTGCCTACCCCACTGTGGGAATAAAGGCGTGAGTTTATGTATGTATGACAGTATATAATATTTACAGCATACTTACGCAAAGATTTTCACACATAAAAATATTTTTTTCTTCGATTTTTGATTATATATATATATATATATTTTTATTGCAATATGTAAATGAAATAAATCCATTTTTCACGGAGAACAGCAACAATTGTATAAATCCCTTGGTAATTTCAAATACAATGCTATCTAGTGGATTGTTACTGTGTTACACTTATATAGTGCCCTCTAGGTTTGCTTTTATACAAAAAGATGTCGCTGCCTTTACATTATTTTTAACTACTAACGATTAAACTGGTTGTGACATATCTGTCACTGTATGCATTGTAGGGTTAACTCAGAAGCACTAATCAGGTGAACTCCTATAAAACCGAGAAGTTAGATTTATGTAAGTTTCAAGACCACTTCGTGCTTGTTTTGCATATGCTCGATAATTCCTACAGGACCTATGGGAAAGCTTAGTCCAGCTTCAACACTATTCAATTTAATAAAAAGCCGATCTATTTTAATGACAATATAAATACGTATTTAGGTACAATTTATAACTTACATTTTAACAACTTCATTCTATTTTAAATCTTTTATATCTAGGAAAGGCCTCAAAGATACTGGCAGCATTTACTCGCTGGATGGTTAAACTAATGCGTTGAACGAGGAAACTGCCACCTTCTCAACGCCGAATGAAATGAACATATCTTATTTATATTTAAGGCATTCTCTACTAGTCCACCAACTGGCCAAGACCACTACATTGGCCAACCTTTAAGCTTTCAGCTAGTTCAGCTGCCGCACCAGCCCTATTAGAGGTCCGGTGGAGATGTGACTGGGCTAGCATGTCTACTCAGGTTGCATCTCACACTAGCACCCGTCCCATATTCTGCACGGAACCAAGGACATTTTGTCAGGTATTTTGCCATCATATCTACAAATGCCGGTCGGGTCTAAAAGGGTCGGCACGTTTATTGAGGCAGGAGATCGGCGGATGATGTCATTTAGTGCGGGGGTTCTTGAAAACAACAGGCGTTACATATCGGTTGCTGTCGCACATAATCTGGTTTTCACAGAATACCAGCGTTGCAGCACTAACAAGTTTAGTGTCGCAACACAATGCTGAGCGCACCTTTAAATGTTAAGATAAATTAGTGATTAAATATTTGTTAATAAATTAGTGAAACTATTTTAATATTATGATAATAAACAGAGACAACACTTTTATTTGAATTAGTAATATTGACAACTGTACAATATTCTTACTTTGTTTCCCAGATATTACATTATTATCTGAAAATATACAAGTATACTGGTTTGTTCCCTTGATTAAAAACATTGATAACTATACACGTCAAGGTTTCAGGTACTGATTTTAATTATTTGTCTGTTAATATCTTAAGATATTCTGGAGAATAAAAATATTTTTAAAACATAAGTTGAGATATCGTATTACTGTGTTGGTTCATAATTCTTTGACATAAGTTTCCATGTTGAGATATCACATGATGCACTTGTTTGATTTACTCTACGTAAGTTGATAACTTGGTGGCCAGTAGTACAAATTGAGATGTCATATAACGCACTTAGATATATTACCTGCACCTAATTTGATAACTCAGTGGATAGTCGTACACATTGAGAAGTCATATAACAACCTTAGATTTCTTATCTGTAAGTAAATTGATAACTCGGTAGAAAGTAGAACAAGTTAAGATGTCATATTACGTACTAAATTTATTTACTGTACGGAAGTTGACAACTCTATGGACATGAGTATAAGTTTAGATATTATGTTAAGAACTTACTTATATTAACTGTACATAAATTGACCAATCGATGGGCAGTAATATAAGTTGAGATGTCACATTACGCACTTCGTTTTAGTTACTGTGCGTTAGTTGATAACTCGATATATTTGATTTGTTTGATTGATATGTCGTTATGTTAAAAAAAGTACGTATTAAATGGGCAAATCACCAGCTCGTGAGTTTTATTAGTTTTTTTTTTACATTCTTGAATGAAAAGTATTAGTCGACAGTTAGGGCTAAATAGCGCGGAGAGCGGTTATCAGTTCTGATCTTTGGTCGAGGAGCGGCACCCCTTGTCAATTACGGCTTTAAAGCGCAATTTCTGCTGCAAATTCGTATTCTTCTTTCTTCAGCTTATTTTGAATTTTTCCCGAAAACTATGATAAAATAATTTTATAACTCTCTTAGATTATTAGAACTCAATTGCTAAACACTAATGTCAGTATTTGTTTGTAGGCCTCCAGGAAAAACACCCAAAATTTTGGTGACAGAGCTGGAGATAAAAAATCCACTGCAATGATAACTTATTTATCCTTCAAATAATATTGATAAATTAAGGTTTCATTTTTAATAACAATATTTTTTATTAGTGTACCAGAACTTTCTCCACACCATTCCAAATTGTTACTAAACTAACTCATATTTTTGCCGTCTTGTAAAATTGTCCATACAGATGTTTTTTGTTTAGCTATCACAGAAAATACAAATGAATAATAGTTTCGCACCTTGATAATCATACCGTCACTAAACAAAAAAATGCTTTATTTGAAATCCAACTTAATTTTGGTGGCAATATTGTCATTATTCGAACTCTTATATATTTTGTTTAGTGACGGTTTGATTATCAAGGTACGGTTTGATTAGTGCCATGGTATATTCCACATTAAAAGAATATCATTATGTGGATGGTTCACACCGATTCGCAAAACTTATGGATCACCCCTCGTACAAATACACCCAGTATTCTGTAGTTAACGTTAAAGCAGTTGTTACTACTCGTAAATTGTTTGTCATGTTTTTTTGTTGATAATGGATTTACTCTATAGTAACTCTAACCCTGTCACTTAACTAAATGGACCCCTGGGGGCCTTATATGGCGTGACGGATGCCTACTACAATAAATTTTGTATCAGGCATCCGTCACGTTCTGACTGGTAAATAAATACACGTGTCAAAAAGTGACGAATGCTTTATCCACAGTTGACACGCGATATAGCACCTGTACTAAGGCCGCAGGATAAACTATTCACGAATGTCACATTCATATTACAATTTTATCGAAAGAGAACCTAGCTAACATCATTCCAATTGAACTAGCTTTCTTCTAGAACAATTCACGTCCAAATCTGTTCATCACTTCACACGTAGCAGTTATAAACTTAGCCAGGTGTTGATAGTAGATCCCCTCGCGAGACCGGCACGTGGCGGTGTTTCAATTGATTTTTTTGTTCTTTGTAGCCATGAACTCAAAACTGGAGTCTGCAGAGATCGGGGCTGGCTTCAAGGTCGCTCCGCGGCGAAGGCGGTCACCCTTCTATGCACCCTTGCCCTAGTTACACGTCGCTGCATTCAATTTCTAATTCTATTCTCAGTGCCTGTCGTTACTTATTTCAATGATCAAACCCACAAAACACCGTTAGCGTGAACTGACCACCTGCATGTATCTGACGTTTATTTAGTGCAGGGTAGTGATTCTCTAAACAACGACGGTCGAACGGACGAACGAGTGATGTCCAAGCGGCGAGTTTAAGTAGTCCCGCCAGAGCGAACAAAACACATTTTAGCGCGTGCATTTTCAACTAAGCAGCCTTACCTATACGTTTTTTTTTTTATGGCATCGAGTAGACAAACGAGCACACAGGCCACCAGATGGTAAGTGGAAACTGTGACCCATAGACATTCGCAATCACAAGACTGCAATGCAATCCTAAGACTGCAAATGCGTTGCCAACCCTGAGGCTAAGATGGAATGCCTCTATGCTAGTCATTTCACCGGGTGTCTTATCCCCAAACCGGAACACAACAATGCGAACACTGCTGTTTGGCGGTAGGTTAATGGATAAGATGGTGGTAGCGATCCGGACGGACCCTGCACAAGGTCACCACCCGCATATATGTTCGACCCATCGGCAGGAACCATGCTTCTTAATTGAAAAATGCACGCGCTACAATGTGTTTTGTTCGCTCTGACGGCGGGACTACAAACTCGCCGCTTGGACATCACTTGTTCGTCCGTTCATCTTTGCTTCTTGAGAGAATTACACCCGAGTATGATTTACTGTCATTAAGTACAAAAAGAAATTCGTCCACAGAGAATTAGTCGTCAAATCGGAAAAAATGCTAAATTGAAATATAACTATTGGGATAGTTTTCCATCCAGAATATTGTCCAAAATAGAATCATGTCCTCTGGTAAAATTGTCCAAACTTAATATAGGCCGACAGGAATAATAACCATTTGTATTTATGTTCACTTGGAAGTATTACCATTTGAAATACTTGTACTTAAATTTACATTACGGTCTCAAATAAAATTAGACAATATTCACTTTGTGCGTATTAAATTTTGCACATTTTTTATAATGGACATAATTCATTTCAGACTTAATTCATTTTTACCGAAAATAAATTTAGTCATAATTACATTTTATCAGATTTACACTTTGGTCAAAATTCCAAATGGTCAATTCAAGTGGACGAATTTCTTTTTGTACTTAATGACAGTAAATCCCGAGTATTTGCTCTCGGCATGCAGTTCATAACAAACTGATTTATTACTTTTAAAACGTTCGCTTACATTATTAATACAGTAGTTTATCGACATTATGCAGCGGATAAGTACTGAGGGTTAAAAGCACAGATACAAATACACATAGATAACGCAAACATGTAACCATGCAACAGGTAAACATGTAACAAAAGTGAATTTAGTTGAACTTTCATTTGTGTGACCACCACTGTATGTATGTGTGTATGTAAACACTTTATTGTACAAAATAAAAACCATAACAATACAATAAATATAAAAATATGTACAAAGGCGAACTTATCCCTTGAAGGGATCTCTTCCGGCTAACCTTTGAGAGATTGAGAAGAGTGAAAGGTTGTGCAACGAGTAAAACAAGTGTACAAGAAGAAGAATATAACATATTAAGTAACCAATAAAATGTATATAAATAAAACTAAAATAAAACTACATTCAAATACCTACATAAATAGATACAGAAATATCAATAGTCACTACATAGTATAAAACAAAGTCGCTTTCCGCTGTCTGTCCCTATGTATGCTTAGATCTTTAAAACTACGCAACGGATTTTGATGCGGTTTTTATTAATAGATAGAGTGTTTCAAGGGGAAGGTTTATATGTATAATAAACCCTGTTTCATGTACGGGTGTTACAGAAAACTCACATAAACCGAAGCGAAGCGAGGGCGGGTCGCTAGTTAAATATAAATACATAAACTACATTTTACGTACCTAGAGGATAATTGATATTTAGGAGATAGAGTCAAGCCAGAACTATAGTCTGTGTATAGTCTGTGTCTACTGAAATTGCCAAAGATGTAAACAATAGTACTGTTTGACACTCATAACCTCAAATTTTCATCAACCATGTTTTTATTTCAAATATCGTGTATTTAATAGTTATTTAATCTTAAATCTAATGTGAAAGTAAAGCTCAAGTGTATGAATAATTGGGATTGTTCATATTTTTACGATTACTCCAATTCGAAAACCATTTCGAGGAATAGGGTTTTAAAGCCGTTCTGCATTGTTAAGTTTTTGAAATATTTATTTATTTTGGATATTTCGGCAAAAGTATATTTAACCTTTGTTTGACTTTCGTTTTCGGCTTGAAGCCCTCCTAGGTGTATCTTACGGGTTAGGCGAAAACAGGTTGAAATAGTATGTTTTAATACACTATTACAATCACTTTTTTTCATTAGATATCATTTAATTGTTGTAATTTATTAGAAAATGCCGTTCCAAATTTAAAATAATCATGGTATTCATAAAATGTCTGCTAAATAAATAAAGATATTAAAACAAAACTATTGGGTCAAATACAAAATTAATGAAATAGGTGTCTTAAAATTTCCCATTATTTCGAATGAGAAAATAAAAACCGTGAGTTATTTTTTGTGGTCAATCACAGTTGCTATGAATGAATAAATTCCCTACCAAATAAAACAAGTAAAAAACACACCAATTTCATAGGTAAGGCCCAATATTAACCCATTTGCTGACAGTTAAACTTTAATTTTTAACCCTCCTTTTATACCTCGTTTCCAATTACTAGAACTTTTTTTATTTATCTTTATTATAAATTATATGCGGACAAGCCAATTATTCCTATGCCTATGACTAACATTATTTTTTATATACTCATACTCATACTCATACTCATTTATTCATATTTTTCGATAAAAATACATGTCAAAGTTTACATTAATTTGTAGATTAATTAGATTTAGGTACATAATAGAAATATTTATCAATTTATATTTCAATTTAAATTACAATATCTTAATTGGTAGTTATTCATTAGTTTAAATTACAATACATGTCGTCAAGTGAATAAAATGCTTGTGTAGTAAGCCATTTTTTCAATTTGTTATAAAATAGTACATTGTAGCCCAGGTACAGAAAGTAAGCAATAGATGGACGAGTTAGTTCGCGGGCCGAGCCGCAGGTGAGGACCGCGAAGATACGAGTCCATCTATTGCACTTTCTACCGAGGCAATACTATGTGCTTTTCACGCCTAATGTAAGGAAATAAAACAGGTTAGGACATAATACACAGTTTAATTAAAAGTAATATTGATATTAGCATTAGGACAGTTGCTGAATGACAAGGAAATGTTTTTTCCCGGAACATTTATATTAGTATTTTGTGTCATTTCGGCCGGTATCGGTATCGGTATCGGTATCTTCCAATCAAAAGTTCAAAAGTTTAGCGTTTGTTTCCAATTAAAAGAACAGAAGTAATTTTCATTCCCGCCTTTTTAACTTTTTTAATTTTTACCTTATTTAAAGATGCAAAGGCGTTTTTCACGTACGCCTTAAAAACTTACATAAAAACACGTTTACAATCGCAAAAATACTCTTTCACTGAGCGGATTTGACGTTTTAATTTTTTAATTAAACGTTCTAATGTCATACCTATTTGTCAAACATTTTTTTATTTATTTCCGAACGAGTTACTAATGTCATAAATAACCGACCAATAGCAGAGTAGAAAGTAAACTGGTCTAAAAACACTCCATTTTACTTTGCAACTCAACATTGTTGGACTGTTTTTGTGTTGTACTACTAAGAGCAACTTTCTATTCTGATTTCGATCCTTCTTTGGCCATATTTCCGAGCAGTGGCGTGAAATAGAACATTGCAGTCGGTATTTTTTATTTCGTCGGGTAGTTTATTATAGATATTAGGCCCAGCAATAGTTATTGTTTTAGTAGACTTAGCCAGTCTGCAACTCGTTGTGGCCAGTATGTTTTTATTTTTTAGAGCGATCCGTACACTTTTTGGCATTTTTTTTGGAAAAAATTCTAAATTACTTCTGACGTACCTACTTAATAACGTAAAATATGTATTGTGCAGTTAGTGTCATAATGTTATGATTTCTGAATAGTTGCTGGGCCGGGGTACCTGGTGGGGCGTGTGAAATAATTCTAACAGCTCGTTTTTGAAGAATGAATACCCGCTGCCATTAAAATTAAATTAAATTAATATCAGGGGACAATGTCACACCAATTGACCTAGTCCCAAACTAAGCTCAAGGCTTGTATTATGGATACTAGACAACGATATAAATACTTACATAGAGAAATATATACTTAAATATATAGAAAACATCCATGACTCAGGAACAAACATTCACGCTCATCACACTAATATCTGCCCTTACCGGGATTTGAACCCAGGACCGCTAGCTTCGTAGGCAGGGTCACTACCCACTAGGCCAGCGCGTCGTCATTCTGCGGCCGTTCCCCAGAGTTCGAGCCCATAACACATGACCGAGTGAAAAAGAGCAAAGTAACTTGACCTAAGCTGGCAGTGGGGCAAAATCTGTGCCAATCTGCCTAGAGCAAAGCATGCACCTGACAATTTTCCACAAACTAATTCAATGTGTGAGTCCCACTTTAGTGCAGCGTCCAACATGACGCCCAGAAATTTTGTTTAGTTTACTTGGGGCAGTACTCCGCCATCAACCCTGATAGCAAGGGGACGCGGTGGACGTCCTCCGAGATTAAAGTGCATTACTTGTGTCTTCTGCAAGTTCAAGACTAAGCCGTTAGCGCGAAACCATTAGGGGTATAATGTCACACCAATTGGCCTAGTCTCAAACTAAGCTCTAGGCTTGTACTAGGGTACTAGACAACGATATAAATACTTATATAGAGAAATATATACTTAAATTCATTAGAAAACATCCATGACTCATTATCAAATTAATATTCGCGCTCATCACACAATTTTTTACCCTTACCATGCTCAAAACGAATATAACATGCTCAAAACGATCTAGACACGTATTCTTTTGAATTAAATGCATGGGTTTAGTGACCGATTTAAATGTACAGGCGAGTTCATAAATATGTGTACACTTTTGTACCTTGTCAATTTAATCGCTGTGAAAATTCATATATGGCAACTTAAACATGATATTAAGTAGACAAGGTACTAAAGTGTACACATATTTATGAACTCGACTGTACATGTCTCGGAAATCAAATTTAGATCTGTTTACTCGTACATAATTTTGTGTACGAACTTAAGAATAAAACTACCGCGACTAAGTAGACGTAAGTACAGAATTTATGTAAATATATGGCGTTTAATAATATCGGAGCCGAGACATTTAAGATTTAAGTGTTCAGTTTTTGGTCCTAAAAGTACGCCCAGGTAAGAATATTAAATATACATTACATAACAATTCATGTTTATTTTGAATTATTCTATCATAATTTACCACTCACCTTGAAAATATATGACTTTTACAAATGACAACACTTTTACCCAAACCACATTGACCCATTTCCAAAACAACTTACACTTTGTCATGCAAATATGACTAAACTAAAATCCCTCGTGTGGTTGCCGGGTTAGAATAGTGCCACTCCATGACTCGACGCTTGAAAGGCGAAATGGGATAAGCGACATTTTTTGTGATATTGAGTTATACGATGCATATATGCATCGTTAAAATCAGCAGATTTTTCTGCGTCGCATGAGCCGGGTCTCGCGCCCGTATGACGACTTTTGTGTCGCTTATCCCATCGGTGATTTTTAGAAACACCGATCTATTTTTGTTACTAAGCGACTTCTTTTTTACAGGTTTTTGAATATTGGAGATTAGATAAAATGTTTTTTTACAAAATGTTACTTAGACTGTTTGTCTTTTTTACAACTTTCATTTTATGTGTCGGTTATATTTTATTACTTCATCGTAAAACGTATTTTTATTTCCTTTATATCATTTTACCTATATCTACAGAAATACAAAAAATGGCTTAGATCAAATAACCTAAACTATTGTAGGTTATAGCCTTTTACTTGATATGAGTTTCGAGAGTAATGTCGCTTATCCTGTTTTACCTGCAATAATTTTTAAACTACTTACTGTCGCTAATTCTAAAGTTACTCTAAGTATTAGAGTTTTTAGTACAAAACTTTTGTCGACAAATAGTTTGACTGTAACTTTTTTTTGATCTCTGATAATTGTTTAGTAACTTTATTTGTTTATTTTTATTTCAAATAGGTGAAGTACCTATATTTGTTTAGTCATTTGGATTTTTTCAGTTTATTTTTATGAAAGACCCATTAACATTCGTAAAAGTTGTTTTATTTACTTTTTTCATCAATATCTTGAATTTTGGTTGTGATTTATTAGTAAAGAATTAATTATGAGGGTTAAATTTTAGCTTAGATAAAATATTTTGAAGTTTAAAATTGTCGCTCATAGCAGTTAGATTATTTGTCTTGATTTAATTTCTGGCTAAAAATGACTTTTATATAATCTAACATTGTTCTTAAATTTGAAATGTTTTGCGGTTAGATAGTTTTTCCTAATTATCTTTCGAATCTTTTTCCGGTTAGACATTTTTACTTGATTCATTTTTCACCACAATTTTTGGTTAGATAATTTTACCTCCTGCAGTTTTTGAGATCAATTTGCGTAAGCTACACTAAATCCTAAAATAATACCTTTGTGGGTAATTTATTGAGCACAGTATATAGAAAACACCATCATGATCATGTACAAAGTTGAATTTTGAAAATCGTCTTACAAAATAAATTATGGTGATTTTTTTTCAAAAATCTGTGCCTTTTTTGGGCTCTCCTGTAAAGTTACTATTTGGTCGCTTATCCCATTTCGCCTTTCAAACGTCGATGTGTTCCCGCGGATGTCGTAAGAGGCGACTAAGGGAATAAAGGCTTGTAGTACTGTTAGGCGATGGGTTTGCAACCTGTCAATAACACGACTATAAACATCTTAGCCTGATTGTGCAAGATATCGTTACAAAATTATCAACATGTTTTAGATTCGTAGGTAATTCTATAGCACTGCCTACCCCACTTTGGGATAACAGGCGCGAAGGTATCTAAGTAAAAAAGTTTATTCATATCGTTAATAATAGTCGCTTGCCCAACCCTTCCGGCCGACCAATCAGAGCGAAGGGGCAGGCGCAGTGATTTAGCAAAGTTATTTTGAACAAAACATGTGACGTTTCCCCTCTAGGTTACATTACACGCTCGATGCTTTTAATTCATACGCTCAGTGCTTGTACAGAACTACTCGTGTCGAGGTGGTTGAATACGCCGCGCGAACATCTCTCTGTGCCCACGTATTTACATGTGACCTACCAAATTCATAGTTCAGTGCGTAAAGTACCAGGACATCATAACAGTGAAGTGGTGTCGCGACGAGAAGAAACTCTCGACGCTGTTGAAGTCAATAAAGAACAACTCAAGCGTCTCCAGTGATCCCGGTCAGAACCTCATCTCATCCTTCCCGCCGACGTCCTCGTCATTCTGGTCCTCTGGTCCTTTGGATATTATTGAGCCCTTTTATAAATCTGCAATCCATTTTTCGCCATATGTTATAATCAGCACCGTTACTAATAATACTAGATAATTTCATTTCACTCAGCTTGATAATTAATTTAGATAAAAAAAGCGTTACGCCTACCTAGTGTTTATATTAGCAACTTCCACCCCACAATACAGACCACTTCAATCGCCCCTACGTAAAGCCCTTGTTTGTTTTGTTCTATTTTATTTGTACAGGGCGTGTTCATATAAATAGTGTACCAATTTCAACACAAAGGGTGTATTATAAAAAATTTAAAGCAATTTACAAATAATAATAATAACAATGTCGATGCCACGCGGTCATGTCCAGCCTTCCGCTTCAAATACATCCTCAGTTTACACTAATAATATAACTCTTTCTACAATGTCGACGCCACGCGGTCATATCCAGCCTTCCGCTTCAAATACATCCTCAGTTTACACTAATAATATAACTATTTCTACAATGTCGACGCCACGCGGTCATATCCAGCCTTCCGCTTCAAAAACGTCCTTAGTTTACACTAATAATATAACTCTTTCTACAATGTCGACGACTCGCGGTCATATCCAGCCTTCCGCTTCAAATACGTCCTTAGTTTACACTAATAATATAACTCTTTCTACAATGTCGACGCGTTATGACCAGTTTTCCGCTTCAAGTACGCCCGTGCAACCTAAGATGTCACTGCCCCAGTTTAACTGCAACATGGAGGATTGGCCACATTTCATTGCAAAATTCCAAAGGCTCACGAACATGCCTAGTTTCTCAGACGACCGTAAGCTCTACTATCTTTTCATGTGCCTAACTGGCGAGGCGTACAACTTGGTCGCACACCTCGAGGCCACCAGGGAGAACTACGCCGTGGCCATGGACATATTGACCAGGCGCTACGGTCACCGTGCCTTAATTGACCGGTTCGCGGACACCGTATTATGCCTCCCCGATATCCACTCGCGCTTTTGTATCCATAAACTGTATTCGTCGCGCTTGATTTCGGTGCTAAACGCCCTCAGGAATCTTGATATAGCCTCAACAGATGAGTATGTTTTCGTATCGCTTGTAGTTAGGAAGCTCAGGGGTGAACTCCGCACACTCTTCGAGCAAAGATACGGGCGGCGCACCACTCTGCCGACTATAAACGACTTCATTTTATTTATAGAGGAATACACGAGTTGGTCTGGTCCCGTGCCAGCGCTAGGTACTCAGCACCCAGGTTTTTCTCGTATGCCGTTCCCTGCTCAGCCTTCACAAGGCTTTCAGTCAAGCTACTACCAGTTCCGCGCTAATTTTATTCAAGTTTACCCGGCCCAACCGTCCCACCCCCCTAGATTTCGTTACTTTTGCCCCTTTTGTAAAATAAACCAGCACAAATTAATGACATGCACGCAGTATCACAACGAGACCGTTGAGCAACGTTGGGAGTTTATCAAATCCTGTGACCGTTGCCAACGCTGCCTCGGACCACATCCTATGAACATGTGCCTGTCCAAGCAGGCCTGTAAGCTGTGTGGGGATGCAAAACATAATACATCTCTACATCGCCCTGGTGGCGACTATTCCCTTACACAGACGACTCATCTTTCCCCGTAGTTACTAGAGCAACTCAGGTAGTTCATCCAGGGTCAACCTGGGCAGTATCAACCCTCTCAAAATTACTTCTACTCAGCATCTCCCGCCCAAGTCTCTTAATGATAGGCAATTGTCTGCGTTTGTTTGAAACTTCGAAAAGTATATTCCCAGCGATTTTCGGCATTGTGGACCAGGTCCTGCTTATAACCCTTCGAACTTCCAAATGGCTACCTCCTCCCTTCCTCATGTAAGTGAGCTGATCTTGATCAAGGAAGACAAACTACCATCGCTGCAATGAAGACGAAAGAATCACTGTTGTGGATCTACTACACCTCATGGAAACCTACTGTGTTCAAGATAGCAAGGTTGATCTACTACACCTCATGAAGTCTACTGTGTTCAAGATAGCCAGTTTCCCGGAAGATTATGTTCCCACGAAGTACACGGGAGGGTTCTGCTCCTCGACAGTGATGGCAGCGCGCCGGATCGAATTGTAACGAATTAATTGTGCCGCTTGCCGAAATTGGATAACATCCTAACACTCCAGCCATCAAGGTTAGTAGCTTTATCCTTTCCATTCTATCCTTTTACCGGCGGGGAAGCTCCTGGCGGTAGCGTCAATAGCATAAATACTCGTATTGGTGACATGACATACATACACATACATCACTGTCACTGTAAATTTGCCCTGACTAATTAGTGGCCTTTTGATTGGTAAGGGGGCGTGGCTAGGCCGACGGACAATGGTCAATGATGACTCACTGCATTCTTACGACGAACGTACTATAGAGGACAACCGCCACTTCATATACATAGAATTAGTTTACCATTACAACCCCTATTTTTCTCGTTGGGGGTTGACTTTCGGAAAATTATTTTTCTCAAACATTCTCGGAAAGAACGGTTTTCCGATTGAAACACAAGGATGGAAAGTGCCTTATTTTACTCCTAGGAGTAAAAAAACCATATGAAACCACTTTCCGTCCATGTCCGTATTTATCTTAAGAATGCTGTCAATTGCATACATAATCAAAAGGAGCAAGACAAAAATTCCAAACAGCTAAGGTAACTGCACGCTTTTTTAGCACAGTGCGTGTGTTTCTTTTTGCATTTGCATTCAAATGTCTATGGTTAGTATTTAAAAACAATTGACAGTCGGTAACATTCGTTCATTCTGCATATGTGAAACTATTGCTGTGCGAAATACTTACTAGAAAAAATGAGCTCAAGCGACGAAAGCGACGAAATAGGTATTTACCATACCGACTATATTAAAACCTGAACTGGCTCCTGGAAAAACTATAAAGCTTTTATTTACAAATTGGTATCTCTAGACCCTGAGGTTTCGGCTGTGTATTGATATGTCAGTCAATTTGTTCTCGTATTGTGTAACGTATGTATGTATGAGACTTGACAGAAGCGCGTGGAGCTAACCCCATGTGCTTCTGTTTAGTCCATCAGAGAAAATACTCTTTTACCGAACAATTGTCTTCGCGTGTGATATCTATGGACTTATTTCTCTAATAAGTTCCTGGGAGTGTCTATAAATAACTCGACATTGGCGAAATACAACCTTAACAGGAGTGAAAGCCATTAATTAAAATTAGAATTAGAATTAGAACGTATGTATGTATGTATTTATAAACTGTGTACAAAAGATGGAAGATAACAATAACAATAGCATCAACCGTTGCCCATTGCGAGCATACAATTACTGTGACTTATATCTAAAAACACATGAATTTAATAATTTATAAATGTATAATGGCCAAAGAATTCGTTAAGATCATAAAATACATAATGTTAAATTAAGTAATAAGTCACAATACTACATTACATGAGTTTCATTGTCATTACGTTTGTTAGTATAAAGTTTTATGATTAAATAACTACCGACCCGGCCTCGCTTTGCTCTAGTTTATTATGAGTTTTCAGTAATACCGGTAAAAATTCAGAATGGACAACGAGTACCACAGAAAAACATATCTCGAATCACTCTATCTATAGATGTAAACCACACTGTAGCAAATTAGGTTAGGTTAATTAGAACTAAACGATGCACGTAAATCGGCTACTCTGGATCAAGTATAATGCAATACTCGCCGGTCAAAACGATAAATTCAGCGGTCATCCACCAACAAGAAACAATGCAGCGGTACTCACCAAACGGTCAGCTTCTTGATTGGCGTCTTCACGAGCGGTTCTTCGACCCTTGAGATGCAGACCGGCCGGCCTTAGACTATGGGCACTATTTTCTACAAATAGACTCCTCGGCAAACAGCGATTAGGTTGAAGCTATGGTTTAACACTTCACTTGTTGCCTTTTCATGATTAGACGCCTAGGCGAACAGCGATTAACTATTAAGTTAAAAAGCGACGGTTAGAAAACTTGTTGCTTTTCGTTCAAGTTCGGTTCGACCATTACTTTTTGGGACGCGTAGATCGAGTTCTCCCTTTCTCCCACGGTGGCGCTAGCTTCTACGCAGGGTTGTACCGCGCATGCGCGCCGGTCGTACCGGGCGTTCCTATTGGTTGGACGTCCAGTGGAGATACACGTTTAGAAATTGCATTAGACCACAGAAAATACAACGTTTAGGAACGAAACACACACTGAAATCCGTTGAGTAGTTTTAAGGTTCTAAGCGTATCTGTGCCTCCTGTGACAAGTGATACAACTCGAGTTGTAGCAGTTTTCATTTTCTTTCATGAAACAGCCTTAAAATAACGCATCGTTTGTTTCAACTCCTGTGTTTCTAGGCCTACTAGTTTTCCAGATACTTTTTCGTTAAATTATACAATAGACAATTTTTTTCAGATTTTCAGTGTTTAATGGTATGTCTCTAGTTCACGTCGAAAAACTTTTTTTTTATCGTGCCTAATGCCGTATAAGTTTTATGTTTTTATCTATGTAAAAATGTTTTATTAATCACGGTCTTTTTACCTTTAAAAAAATATGAGTCTTTTGATATAACTTGAGTTATGTCACTTGAAAGATCAATTAATGTAACCGCCAAAAATCGATTTTTCAGGAGAGCCAAATAACGATTTCGTTTTTTGAAAAAAAAAAATCTTTTTATTATTTTGTCCTATTAAAATGTCTAAGACACAATTTCTTAACATTTCGTGTATTTTTCATCCAAACAGAGTGCATAAGCCCAGCACTTGTACGTTAAAGTTTATATCAATATTTATCATTAATTTTAGTACTTAAATACATTTTGTGTATACAGGGTGACACCTAAGACGTAATACAACATTTTATTTTCTAGATCTACTCATCAGTACGATCAACTTTTACTATGGGACTAATATCGAAATAGGTAGATTTTTTTTTAATCTCCCATACTAAAAGCAATCAGCTGGTTTCACAATTTGTATGGAGACGTCGATTTTGTGTTTACGTTTTCGAAGTTGGTCCCATATTAATAGTTGATTGTAATCATGAGTAGATTCGGGAAATGACATTTAGTATTACGTCTTAAGTGTCACCTAGTATATGAATTTGACAGTGTTGCCTTAATTATTGGGTGTGTTCCAGACGTCGGCGAACTGGAACGCACGCCGTGTTCCAGATCGTGGTGCGGTCGGCCGGCATGCACCGCGTGCACGGCAAGTTCTCGCTCGTGGACCTGGCCGGCAACGAGCGCGGCGCCGGCGCCGATACCTCCGCGAACCGGCAGACGAGTGAGTCATCAATCTATATATGACCGAACCATCGAAGCATGGCCTTCTCAATACTGCACTGCATCTTCTTTTAGGACACACTCTGTGATCTTTTCATTCGTTACTCTATCAATCAATTTTACACCACACATACTACGCAAAGAGCGCAGTTCAACTGCATTTATGGGTGAATCAACTTTTAAGGTACTCCGTATTTTTTGACAAGTTTCACAAATTACATGTTTTTAGAAAAACTATATGTTTTCTTTCGACATGGCCTACATGTTAATTTAATTAGACAAGTAGGCTAACATTTGAACTTATTTAATTTTAAATAATACAGTTTTGAACAATAATTTAGTTGGCAACGCAGGGGACGATGTTGTCCCTAGGTTTTGTATGAAAAAAAGTGCATTTTTCCCCGAGTTACCCGGTTTGTTCGATAATTAAAAAATATTTGAGGTGTTTAACGTGTGGGCTCCATACATTTGATGGTCTGATTTTAAAATTCATACATCATTATTAACGATAAGTCACCAGGAAAGTTTTAATACCGCAAAAGAAAAGGAGTACTTTAAAAGTTGATTCACCCTTATATGACTTTCTGAGGCTAAGATCAGACAAGTGAGATTGAATTGCAATTGCTTGCAACCTGTCACTAATACACTGGTAAACATCTTCGCCTAAGTGTGCAAAGTGTGGTTACAGAATTATCAACAAGTTTTGAAATTCTGTAGCTCTGCCTACCCCACTCTGGGAATAAAGGCGTGAGTTTATGTATGTATGTATGTATGTATGAGATTGAATGTACAGCGTTACAGCAATTACATATCGTCCCCCTGCGAGACATAGGTACGTAGTGCATACAGTGATAGGTAAGTATTCTCCGGCACAACTACGCATGAAGCTTCATATCGCGCCATTCATCGCTTTCATCGTAAGCGGCTAGCATAACACACAAATACCTTTTCATCTCTCCTGTTCGGAAAGTTAATTTGAATGGGGAGATAGCCGGGTGGAAAATTGCGCTTTCACCCCTAGGGTGGAAAGTTTTTTTTTTTTTATATTAGTTACGATTGGCCACGGATTATGTGATAATTGAGCTACGTCATAATATTAAAATAAAAGCTTTTCATAAATTTAAACTCGGCTATACGTTACGACGTATTTATTACGATCTCTCATATTAAAATCATTTTACGACAGGTCTATTTTTTTCGCAATTGCAGAAACTCAACATTTAAAATTATTCCTCTATTCTGCTGCCCGCCATGCCTTTGCCTGTATAGCGTGACACTTTTTTTTCACGTCACGGCATGGCCATCTACAAAATACGAGTATACATACTGCCAACATTAGAAAAGTTTAATCGAGTTGGTCACGACCAAGGCTTTATACATTGGAGGTTGAACGCCGAACATCCGTTCGAAACAAGAAACTAGACCTTAATTATGTCACGAATATATTCCATCTCTTTCCTCATAGTCGAAATGAAAAGTAGAGTGTCTAACTCGGGTGAAATGACCCATTTCCCCTCGAACTATTGGCGCTCTCACTTTGTTCGGGCGCCAGAAATATCTCGGGTGAAATGTGTCACTTTCAACCCTTGGTTATCAATCTACTATTAAAGCGCTCATTTAGTTTGTAAGCGCTGAAAGGTTCGCAACAAGCGTCTGAAGCGTACGCGGTAATGAATCCGAAGTGCGGCACTCAACTGCTGGCTCGATAGTTACGGTGACAAGAAAAAAGTCGTAAGCGCCGTGGATTTCATGGCGCTTACCCGTTCTTACACTACACTCTTTAATGGCGGCGGCGGTTGATCGGCCAGCATATAGATTTTTGAAATGTTTATTTAGGCTTTTTAAATTGGAGTGAATAATTTACAAATTTGTATAAAACAAACACAAATAATAGTAGTTTATGAATTTGTTGCGTAATGTGGGGTATTAAAACTCGAGTGTAAGATCCGATTTATACACTACTTTATCTACTCTCATACATTACAACAAAACGTATTCAATGAATGGCACCAAAACCTAGCACATCACTGCGAGCGTTAAAGCGGGCGCTGTCACAGACAAGTAAAAATTGAATTGAATTTTTTTTGTAATGCTGTAAAAATGACGCGAACCGCATGTGCGTTCCATTATAAAAAAATAATTGATATGGAACCTCGTTGGTGACATTAACTTGTATCGTAATGGTAAAAAAAAAACTTCATATTTTTTTTTCGGCATTTTGTTTATAAAAAGTCAATATAAATTCGTTTTGAAGTTTATAATTCGAACTTTACGATATTAGAGTAGATAAAGTTATTTTTCATCACACTTGCTCGTAAATAGTGTCCTAACATGCTAGAAAAATCGACCGTAAATCCAAAATAATACCCTCGGGCCTTTTTTTTACCATTACGTCCTTAACGTGAGTAATAGCTTTTTTTTTATATTATACGTGGACTCAAACTATCACAATATGTCAGGACCCCAATTCTTGTGCCATTCGATATGAAGATTCATTCGAGATGAAATGTCAGTTGAATACTATTTCCTAAAAATCTCGCATAATAAACTATTGATCTCATATGTCACTAGAATCGGACTCCGAACACGTTTGACATTATCTGTGGTAAGTCACAGACAATGATGTAGTCTGCCGCTAATAAGTTAAAAATATGATCTTTTGTCTGATTTTATTTCATTTCCTCGCAATAGTGATGAAAAACATTGTATGTTACACGGGTGGTAAAGGAAATACAAAGCTCGAGTAATTAAAGCCCTCAGCCTTCGGCTTCGGGCTTCTAACAGACTTTCGTTTGTAATTCTTTCTTTACCACCCTTAATACACAATGTACTATTAAACGTATACGTAAGTATATGGTAGACAAACGTATTGTTAAGTTCACAGGACCATTTTAATTTTAATGTTAGTGGTTAATTTAGGAAAAATCACTTCAACACTGTCACTATTTTAGTTTTTCTTGAAATTTAAGAACTACTTATTGTTATAGATGACACTAATAATGTTAAAGGATGATGGTCAGTTTTGTATGGACACTGGCCTAAAAACCAATAATGACAAGCCATATGTCCTTTGAAAGATTTTTTCATATTCTACAACTTTTTGTACGGCAGGAAAGCTTAAATCGCTGTGTGAAATATTTAAAAATCTGGAACATCGGGACGCCTACATAGACGACGTTAGAATAATTACTTGGAAAAACCGCGGTCTTTGCATGGCAATAACTTTTTTCACACAAAGATTTCAAACCACCTGTCATACTTAGTAATAGTTTTACAACTTAGAATTACCTATTCGGGGACATATCGCTTGTCCTTATTGGTCATTAGGCCAATTAGCCCACCCCCCTTTAAGGGAAATGCAAATAATAACTTATTTATGAATTTCAAATGTGGAGCTTATGTTTACCGTGACAACTAGCGCCACCTTATCGAATTTCACGTCTCGATTGTATCATTACATCCCATTGAATTTTCGTCGAACGCTACTTTCTGCTGAAAACATGATATTTTCAGGATACCTATCATAAACATTAATTACGTACGTTATGTTAGACTTGTGACTACCAAAAAAATAAGTTACTTTACATGTTCGTTGAAAGGCGTTTCAATGTAATAAGAAATTTCCATTATGTATTTATCATTTGATTAATAAATACCGTGTGGTTGCCGGGTTAGAATAGTGCCACTCCATATCTTCCCGTGGATGTCGTAAGAGACGGCTAAGGGAATATAGGCGTGTAGTACTGTTAGGCGATGGGCTTGCAACCTGTCACTAATACACTGGTAAACATCTTAGCCTAAATGTGCAAAATGTGGTTACAGAATTATCAACAAATTTTTAGAGTTATTGGTAATTCTGTAGCTCTGCCTACCCCACTCTGGGAATAAAGGCGTGAGTTTATGTATGTATGTATGTATGTATGTATGTATACAGATCGATTTCATGCAATTGGTGTCAAACGAAATGAACATTAGTACGTGTTAATGTCAATCGTAACGCCATTGTTCTCTACAGGAGAAACGAGAAACGAGATGCATCCTGTAAGAACAAACACTGAGAACAGGCTCCCGTTCAACGTGAAGAACTTACGTACAAAGGCATCGTGTCCACGTGGACCACAGCAACATGGCATGAGGAGTAAATTTAATGGAGAGGATCCTGAGGAGGAGAGGATGGGGCATGTCGAGACGACGAGGATTATCAGGCCAGTATTATTTTATATTGTAGTAAAGTAAGTAAAGATTTATTTTATGCAAAAAATGTGGTACATCAGTTGGTAATTACAGAGTTCTACACATTTCGCCAGTAGATGGCATGCAAAAAATTAAAGGCAATAGGTAAAATTATAAGTTCAATGTATACAATAAATCAATAATTATCATATGTCAAAATTAATACTACTTAAATTAAATTATGTCACATTATCATCACTACATAGTATAAAACAAAGTCGCTTCCCGCTGTCTGTCCCTATGTATGCTTAGATCTTTAAAACTACGCAACGGATTTTGATGCGGTTTTTTGTAATAGATAGAGTGATTCGAGAGGAAGGTTTTTATGTATAATAAATCTCTGTTTTATGTACGGGTGTTACAGAAAACTCACATAAACCGAAGCGAAGCGAGGGCGGGTCGCTAGTGATTTATAAACATACAAGCGACCCGCCCTCGCTTCGCTTCGGTCTATGTGAGTTTTCTGTAACACCCGTACATAAAACAGAGATTTATTATACATAAAAACCTTCCTCTCGAATCACTCTATCTATTACAAAAAACCGCATCAAAATCCGATGCGTAGTTTTAAAGATCTAAGCATACATAGGGACAGACAGCGGGAAGCGACTTTGTTTTATACTATGTAGTGACTAGTCGAAATATTCGCTTACAGAGTAAAAACATTCTTGGGTTAGCCATTTTTTTACTACATTTTTAAATTTGGTCAGTGGTAGGTTAGGTAGTAGGTTATTTTGTTATGCAATGTATTGTATAATGTGTTTTTAAAGTGTTTATGAGGGTTGTAATTATTGTTGTTTCACGTTAGTACTCATAATTCAAGATAGAAAATGAGCGATATTTCGAGTATAGTATTTTTTACTTCTCATGCTTTTTAAATATTACTTTAGTCTCTGCATATCGGGACTAAAGCTCCTATTAGTCTCTAAGGACAAAATGTTTTTTTTAATTTACTTTGGATACCTCTAAACAACTAACTACGGTGTTTGTGAAGGATTATCGCCATTTTCAGTAATTGTGTAGACAATTTTTAGGGCAAATAACCCGAAAATTACAATTGTGGAAAATATAATATAAAAGATTTTATTTCGTGTAACACGATTAATGATTAGTGATTACCAAACCCTGTTATCAGTGTTGTTATTCCATTGAAACTAAGTTATAGGGTTGTCGTTATTTATTTCGTATATGTGACATTGACTACGAAAGATATTGGTTATAAAATATATTTTTTATTAAATATTGTAATAAGTACAATAACATTACATTACATACATTACATTACATTATTTGATTATCTTATCTTATCTTATCTTATCTTATCTTAACAGATTTGTATACTTTCATTAGGTTTCTGAATAAATTATTAAGAGTGTATCTAGATAAGTTGGCGTTAAATTTTGTCGTGTGTTACTGTTGATCCATTTTATGTATGAAAACGATCGCTCTACTTCTACAGATGTAATTGGTAAATGTGTACGTCAGGGTATTAAACTGTTCCACGTTGTTTTTGTTTAATATATTTTGTTATTTGAGCTTCATTATTATTAAGTAATTAAAAAAAATATCTCACAGTGCTGTATTTGGGTTTTTAACTGTATTCAACAATTTTTCCTTTGGGGTGAAGATTTAACATGGACATCTGTCTAAACATACCATTAACAAAAATTACAGTTCTAAAGGTCATGGCCCATAATCCTACCCGGTCAAAAAATGTTTGCGTACATGAACCAAATTGTTGGTAAATTATGCAGTTCTAACCCACACTTTATTTTAAGTAAATAGTTTAAAAAAAAACCATGGAGGTAATATGTAACAGTGCTAAGAAGATTGGCTATTAATATATCTTTGATTGGGTAGTTATATGAAATCCCTACTTAATGAGGGTAGTTCAGTCTTCGTAGGTTTTCGTTGTGATCTGTGTGTTCGATTTGATTATTTTGGCGTGTTTACTGGAGATTTTGCTTTTGGATTTGGATTTTTTTGATATGGAAAGACTTAGTAGTTGTGTAGCGTGTAACCGATCTGTGTTACGTCTTTATTGTTTCTTCTTTTATAATTACTAATGCGACATATACCATTATAAAGTATACATATTTATCTTTAATTCCCGCCCTATTGCATTTCTGTACACCCTGGGTATGGTTTTCATACTAGGTGGGCCGTGACCTTTAATTTTAAACATGGGCCTAGGAGTTCTATAATGTGTTGACTAAAGAGGAACTAGGAATTGAACTTAATAAATTCTTGAACCACTAAAAACTGGTAGCCAGGATACAAAATGATAGAAGTTACATATTTGAGCCTTTTGGGGTCGAAACTTTAGGACCGTGGGGACCAGGAGCACACCGTGTTTTTAAAGATATGTCAAAGCGCCTGATCGACGCAACTCGTGACAAAAATGCTGGTAAAAATACGTGGCAATGCTGCCAGCATTTTAGGAATAATGCCCACTGGTAGCGGTTTGTTAGATTAGTGTAGTTTTAAAAAAAATTGTAAGTTCTTTCGTTTGTTTTTGTTTTTCTTTGTAAAAAAATATATTTTAAAGTAGTTCAAAATTTCAAAGGTGTTTTTATAAATAAAGTCGATGGAAACTTCAACATCCCGGCGTATTGGGAATAGGGTATTTCATTTAGAAAGAATGGGTTCTGTCTTAGTGCTTTTGGCGATTCCTGGTTGGCCCATGGTTACCGTGGGGGTTTCTCGTGCTAACAGAAGTTCTTGCTTAGGTTCCATGTTCCCATGATTGGGGAACCTCTATTTCAAATTTCCCTTGCAATTTTGGCATAAAACAAATGAATCTGTTCGGCTTTTAGCTTTGGGTTCCTTTTAAAGTATTCCCTGTAACCACCAGTTTTGATGTCGATCTTTGTATTACACTGGTATAAGCGAAGGCGAGGGCAATTCACTTTCATATTCTATCCGGGACTATATATAGTACAGTCACGGAATGAAAAGGTTGACCCTCTTAAGATCTGTTTTTGCTTGCTCAGTATAAGTTATCAGTATCTGCTTATCGACCGAGTATGACACATTCCGTCATAATGAATGACATAGTACAGTCACGGAATGAAAAGGTTGACCCTCTTAATATCTGTTTTTGCTTGCTCAGTATAAGTTATCAGTATCTGCTTATCGACCGAGTATGACACATTCCGTCATAATGAATGACATTTCACTATACATGGTTACCATGGTCACGTATTAACAACAGCCACTATTGGTTCAAACTGAACTTAGTCTTTATTGGTCGTTAGAAAAGGGTTGCTATAGTCACGTATAAACAACATCCTCGCTCGATGACTAAATAACACATAAATCCATCGATCCGAATTGCCCTTGGTTACAGGGAGGGTCAAGAGTATAGGGTAACCACTCCACGTAAATTGATAAAATTTAGGAAAAATCCTGCTCCTTGGAGTGGTTGCGTTATTTATGGGTCCCTCTTTTCCCCTTGTGGACAAGGACACAACATACTAGACACAGTGACTTTAATATATCATCCCAGGCATAACTAGGGGCAGGCCGGCGGGGGGTATCCCGTCTGGAGTCGGGCCCACGAGTACGGGCGGGGCGGAGCCCTGCTTTTACCGGATCAAATAAAGTTGCCGTTTGTTTGAAAACCGTAGCAAGGACGTATGTTAGCACGGTAAATAATATAACTCGAATTAGGAATCCCTGTTCCCAAATGTCTTGAAGTAAGTTGATTCTGGGGCCATTCTACTTTTCAGTGTACATTTTTGCTATCGTCCGATAAAAAGTATACCAAATGATGAATCCGCGAATAAACAAATAACGTGAACTTAGAATGTTTACGTTTAACGGTTTTCAAAAAAAAATATCCTAAATTACTCAATTATCGCTGAAGAATATTGGTAACTCAGTGGTAAATTGCACATTTTCCATAGAAAAGGCGGGGACATCAACGTCCACTGCGTTACTCACTTTATAGTTATTACAAATAACTTTTTATGAATTAGGTTAATTCTATATATAAGCTTATTGACGTCCCTTTTCTAGTTTTAAGTTAGAAAAAGCAGCACTTTACCGTTTGTTGAAATAAAAATAGTTTAGTGAGAGCGTGGCTAAAACTTATGTACAACGAAAAGTAGAATGGCCCTCTGACGTCCTTTCAAACTCGCCTGAGGAATATAGGTTTAGGTACGGTCACGAGCGTTCATTTGGGACCCATTTCTAGAAAAATATGCTTGAAGTCGTCAATGTCATTAGAGATGTCAAGTCATTTGTAACTTTCGGGAAACTCAACCTTATCGTTGTAGAATGTCAGATTGACTTTGGACTTAAGGTGGGTACCAAATTAAATCTCGTGACTGTACTACAATAGTTAAATTACACACAACGTAAAAGGGACTTACAACTACTAGACGATGTGCTTATAAAAGAAACAATGGATGTATACAAAAGAATTTACATATCGGAACACCCAACAACCCATCCTCAATGGGAATTGTAGAAAGATACTCGTATTATTCTGGGTTCATAAGGGCTGGTATATCTTGGCTCTAAAAGTTTGTAGGTATAGATGAATTAGCGAGAGCGTGGAATTGCATATCGACGGCAAAAAACGATAAGGGCGTATCTCTGAAAACCCAACTTTACACCAGAACCAAAAAACCGCAAAAACAAACTAAACTTCTACTCATATCTCTAATAAGTTTAAATTCGTCGTTTTTTGGGCAGTTACGACCAAAAATATTAAAGACGCTTTTGAAAATACTGTCCGATTTTTGGATTTCATGTCATCGTAGAGCAACGAGACCCGGACCAATCGACGCAGAAAAAAAAGCTGAGTATACCCTTAACTCAGTCGAGTTACGACCTTTTACGAGATACGCCCTTATTGTTTTCCACCGTCGATATGTAGTGGTATTGTTTGTTTATAGGCATTCTATATTTGAAATTTCCCTTTTCTCGTACTATCAGCATAAAAAGAGATTTGTAATAAAAAAAAATATTTCAAGAATAATGTCAGTATGAAATTCTAAATATTAGAGGGCTGTTTTTATTGTATTGAATTTAGCAACTTAATGAATTAATACTATTACTGCTGAGGACTGGGTATATATTTGTCACCTTGTCGAAAGTGAAGAAAATAAATATAGATCTCAAGAATTAGTATTGTTTTACTTGTTAAGAAGAGAAATGTGATTAGAGACTTACGTTATTCTACTTTTCATGCGAACCGTACAACCACTACCAATGCAATTCCACGCTCTCGCTAATGTATCTATACTGATTCGTGTATAATTTATTTCATGTACTAATAAAATTATATGGAGTCTAAAAGAACATTCCAATTTAATTTACTATATGACATTATTATTTTCAATTCATCCAGGCCTGCGTGCAAAGCAAAACACTTCGCATTTCTAAAAAAACTTTGTATCTTGTCCGCTTTAAGCAATTTTCATGTTTATATTTCCACTGTGTTTGTGTACTCTTTATTTAAGTAACTGACGGATAACTGTCATTGGCCTTCTCTTATGTAACTAGTACTATGTAATTAATATCTTTACGGCTGTTGTTATCGTGAATATCAATTAATAAAAATAAAATAGATCCCATAGTACAATAATTGAAATATATCGTTTAGCTCGTTACCAACAGAAGTCATCCGAAGCATCAACCATCATGACTTACGCTATTATGGCAAATGGCATATAATAATACTATACACTCTGTAACAGAACTTACTCCTTTAAAAGTCGTTTTAGGTCATACCAAAAGTCGAAGTATTTTCGACATTAATTATGATAAACAACTGTATCAACAAATGATTAGGGATCATGCAAAGAGAACTAAAGTTCTATACGAGCATTTGAAAGAATAAAATTGAAAGAATAAAATTTGTAATAAAAAGCCGCGTGCGCCAAAGTTCATATAAAATTGCAAATTAGATTATTGGAACTCCGAAAATGTATCTCATATAATTTTACAACCTAATGATCACTCTTCATACTCTTCATAATTTTTTTGAATAAGTACTAACGATCGGAACTTATAATCATCTGAACTTATACCGTCAATATTCATGGAACCGTACACTTTTCAGAATTTCTTAAATATCTTACGTGTAGATGAAATTAGGTTAGGTTAGGTTAGATTTATAAAAATCTAAAAAAAGTAACAGTTTTTTGAAAAAAATAATTATAAGTTGCGATAATTATGACTTAAAAAAGTATGAGCAAAATTTTCGGAGTAATGATGAGTATAGTCACAAATCGGTAGGTATTTGAATAAAAATTCGAAAGACCAATTTTTTATGAGCTAATATGGACCCAAAAAAGCCAGATGACCCTAGCACAAGTTTCGATACTGGAGATATTATCTACACCAAATTAGTCACTAGACGTAAGGGAAAAGATAAGCCTAGGTATGAATGGGCTAAAGAACTGGATACAGCGACCCGTAACATAGTTCTTGTGGAAATAAGAAGACGCGTCACAAAAGTAACTGTTAGGAATATTAAACGTCCTACAAAACATTAAAATTAAAATAGAGCGACAAATAATAAATTATTGAGTTGCCACAGTTTCACTAAAATCAAATACTTATGTTAGTTAAAAATCGATATTATGGGAAACTTACGCTATAAAATAGAATAAAATGTTAATAATTGTATTAATTTACGTTTAAATTTTCTAAGTAAAGACAAAAGCATGATTGTCTGTAGTTTTTAAAAATAATTAGAAAAAAGGTAGTTAAAACGTTAGTTTTAAGTTAGAATAAAATAATGACTGTTCCTTATCCCAGACCCCTTTCTCTTATCCTGGAAAAACAATCAAGCCTCCTAAAAGATGAGTAGTCGCTCCAGTCATTGACAAATGGTACGTGACCATAATGACCTACAGAATTTTATGATCCGATCTTTTGTCAATGGATTGACGAACTACAGAACTACAAGCACAAGAAAAATGAAGAAAACAAGGAAGAAAATGTACCATCATCGAACTTATTCATGCACATGTGTTAGAAACTTTGATACGACTACAAGTTTCTATACGTGTGCTCAAATGATTAACATGAGACAGCACGAGACTTGCGGATATGCGCAGATAAACTAAAGGTGTTAAGTGTGTAAAAGTGAAATAAAAGTGCTCCTTCAATGTCAAGAAATAATTACCGAAGTGATACCCTCGTATTAAATTTTAAATAATGAATGTTAATATTAGCTTTTAAACATATAACCGTATTACTTTCAGTATTAAAGAAGTATATTCTGTATAGAAATTTAAAACGCGTAGCCAAATTACCTCCTTTTCAATTAGGTAATTTTACTCTAAGGGGGAAGGAGTTAAGTATTGCGGAATAGATTGCCAAGTAGGTGTTTTTGTATTCCTTTTCTTGCAGTCCGTTTGTCACTCTGTAGACTGTTTGTTTGTTATTTTACACAGTAATATGATTTTTGTAAATGTAAAACCAACCAAACATTTTTTTATATTTTATTTGTTAAAAAAATTGCAATGTTTGTTATTGTTACGTCTCCTATATTGCATGCAGTGTTTACATTACCATAGACTAGTCTTATTTTTTCTGTTTCCTTAGTGTTGTGTCTTGTTCTTTTTGTATCTATGTACCTAATGTGGTTTTGTATTATGCGAATAAATGCATCTTTATCTTTATCTTTATCTTTATCATGGATTTTATACTATATTTTTCCGTTCTCCCACTACCAACTGAAGCAGTCAGCGGGCTAGCGTACATATATAAAAAAGCCCATAGGATTACTCATTCTATCCTTAACTCTGCCTGAGTTTACTCTGTAAGATTTTCAAGTTGTAATTGAAATAAAATAATTATTTAAAACAGATCATGAAGCAACCATGGATGTCACGGAGGTGAACTGTATCAATTTGAGTCTCAAATGCTTTATTTGTTTCATGTACCGCAACACCGAAGTCGAGCTGGAGATGAAGATGACCAGGACTCCGCGGAAGCGCCAGACATCGCGGATGGCTGAGCTGGGTCATGCGAGCCGAGGAAGACACCTCGTCGCTCGCGATCGTGTTCTAGAAGGGGGGTCATGGCACAGGATGGGTGGTAGTTAGTGTAACAAAGTTCTAAATACGCAGTTCACTGATCCGTGTACTTTATTCAATAACAAATATTTATTTGTTCACTTTATCCCAAGAAATGAGAGAACCATCGGATGTTGAACCATGTCTGGTAAATCATTAATGTAAATAATAAATAATAAGGGACCTAATACGCTACCTTGAGGTACACCATACTTAACAACTGTTGCATTAGATAAGTACCTAGGTAGTTTCCTTTTAAGTCTTTGGGCAAATTTTTGTTAATTCAGTGTATTGTTTTCGGTTACTTAGGCTCAAATTAATAAACTAATCTCAACTTTAATGCTCGTCTCGAGATGCGTCAAAAATGACAGTGTTCTATGGATTGACGTTTACTATAAAATAGAATATATGTTAATACGAGTAAGTGTTTTAATTAGGGTCGACCGTTTCTAATCGCTTGAGTTTTGTAAGTAAAGACAAAATCAAGTTTTTTTTTATTTTTCAATTGTAAAAAAAAGGTATTTAAAACGTAACTTTTAAGTTAGAATAAAAAAATGAATGTACCTTATCCTAGAACCCTTTCTGTTATCCTGGAAAAACAATCAAACCTCTTAAAAGAAGAGTAGTCGTTCCAGTCATTGACAAATGGTTCGCGATCATAATATTCTGTATAGAAATGTAATACGCTTAACAAAATTACCTCCTTTTCAATTAGGTAATTTTACTCTAAGGAGGAAGGAGTTAAGTATTGCGGAATAGATTGCCAAGTTAGTTAGTGTTTTTGTATTCTTTTTCTTGCCGTCCGTTTGTCACTCTGTAGACTGTTTGTTTGTTATTTTACAGAGTAGTGTAATTTTTGAAAATGTAAAATCAACAAAACATTGTTTTTATTTTATTTCTTAAAAGTCTACTAATTTTTATTAATGTTACGTAAACTATGTTGCTTGCTGTGTTAACATTCCTATAGACTATCTTATGTTTTCTGTTTCCTTAGTGTGGTGTCTTGTTCTTTTTGTATCTATGTACCTAATGTGGTTTTGTATTTATACCAATAAATGTATCTTTATCTTTATTATATTTTTTTATATCTTTTTTAAGTAATGACAAAGTTTGTGTCTCTGTACTAGGTAGTTAAGTATTGCGGAATAGATTGCGTAGTTAGTGTAACAAAGTTCTAAATTCGCAGTTCAGTGATCCGTGAACTTTATTCAATAACAAATATTTATTTTTTCACTTTTTCCCAAGAAATTAGAGAAACATCGGATGATGAACCTCTTCTGGTAAGTCATTAATGTAAATAATAAATAATAAGGGACCTAATACGCTACCTTGAGGTACACCATACGTAACTACTCTTGCATTAAATAAGTACGTAGTTTCCTTTTTAGTCTTCGGGCAAACTCTTGATATTTCAATGTATTGTTTTAGGTTACTTAGATAGGAGTTAATCAAACTTCGAACGTTCCCTCTGAAACCATACGCGTTAAGTTTATGAAGCAGCTGATTGTGGTCAACATAGTCAAACGCTCTGGTCATATCCGTATAAATTACGCAAATAGGTGTTTTTTTGTTCAGGTTTTCCATTATAAATTTAAGTAAATCGTAAATAGCAATATTAATGTTTTTTTTTGTGTACATCGTTTTTGTTCATCACATAAAACATTGTATAATTATCTACACCAAATTAGTCAATAGATGTAAGGGAGAAGATAAGCCTAGGTATAAATCTGCTAAAGTACTGGATACAGCGAACCGTAACATAGTTCCTGTGGAAATAAGAGGACGAGTCACAAAAGTAACTACTTACCTGTTATGAATATTAGACGTCCTATAAATAAAATAAAGTAACAAATAATATTTTTTTGAGTTGACATACTCTCACTGAGATCAAATACATATGTGAGTTTAAAAAATCAAGATTATGGAAAACTTACGCTATAAAATAGAATACACGACGACGACGCGCTGGCCTAGTGGGTAGTGACCCTGCCTACGAAGCTAGTGGTCCTGGGTTCAAATCCCGGTAAGGGCAGATATTTGTGTGATGAGCGCGATTATTTGTTCCTGAGTCATGGATGTTTTCTATATATTTAAGTATATATTTCTCTATATAAGCATTTATATCGTTGTCTTGTACCCATAGTACAAGCCTAGAGCTTAGTTTGGAAATAAATCAGTTGTTGTGAGATTGTCCTCTTATATTTATTTATTTTATTTATTTATATGTAAATACGAGTAATTTTATTAATTAGAGTCGACCGTATCTAATCGCTTTAGTTTTCTAAGTTAGGACAAAACCAAGATTGTCTGTAATATTATATTTTTAAAATGTAACTATTTTTTTTTTTTTATTAAAGGAAGTTAAAACGTATCTTTTAAGTTAGAATAAAAAAATGAATGTCCCATATCCCAGAACCCGGGAAAAACCTCCTAAAGGAAGACTAGTCGCTCCAGTCATTAGGCAATGGTTCGTGATCATAATGACCTACAGTAATTTTATGATCCGATCCATTGTCAATGGATTGACGAACTACAGAACTACAAGCACGAGAAAAATGAAGAAAACAAGCAAGAAAATGTACCATCATCGAACTTATTCATGCAGAAGCATTATGGCACATGTATGGCAAACTTTGAAACGACTACAAGTTTCTATACGTGTGCTCAAATGATTAACATGAGACAGCACGAGACTTGCGGATATGCGCAGAGAAACTAAAGGTGTTAAGTGTGTAAATGTGAAATAAAAGTGCTCCTTCAGTGTCAAGACCTAATTACCGAAGTGATACCCTCGTATTAAATTTTAAATAATGAATGTTATTATTAGCTTTTAAACATAATAACCGTATTACTTTCAGTATTATAGAAGTATATTCCAGTGGCGAAGCGTCACGTAAATAAATAGGCAAGCCGGAGCAAAAAAAGGTGTATCTCTACTCTACGCTTATAATCAATTTTTATATCTGGGTGAGCGCGTCCTAACTTAATGACATGTTTTTTATTTTCAAAGGATAACTTTGAAAAACATGTTAGTTCATTAAGTAGGTAAGTACCTACCTAATTTGTAAGACAACACTCAATTTGAACCAATGCAGCCATTTGTACTTTGAGTACAGACAGACGACAATATTTAAAAACCAAACCACGAATATAACCTGAATAAATAGATTTAAGCAAAACCTAAGGGTACCTAACGTATTAAAAGCGGAATTGAAACAAACCTCCGTCGTCGCCAAGAAACGCCAGATACCTAGTTGCCAAACACTATAATAACAATAAAAAACAATCACAGAACGCTTAGCGAGCTAAATTTCACTGAGTTTCATAAAACAAAACACTAGGCAATTATAATAAATAACCAAAAAAAACTTTAATGGAAACACCGTGCATCTTTGCGCGCCGCGAAGCGAAAGTAATGGCGGCAAACTGGCAAATTATTATTACTAAAGGTCGAAGGTCGTTTGTGACGGCGACAGCGTCATTGGGAAAAGAAAGATAATTCATGCACTTAAAGCTTAAAATTCGATAAAATAAGCCGGTTTGCCACCTCGGACCGTGGCGAGCTTTCTCGCTCTAATTTTCATTACGTCTCACGTGCCGCTGTGTCTGTGTGCGAGTTGGAAGCGCTAGGAAAATGTTTAAATGTGTTAGTGCAAGTCCGGAGCTGAGTCATAGGCATGTATGGCGGTTTTAATAAAATTGTGGGTGTAAGTTCGAGCGCGCGTAGGTAAATGTAACTGAGCGTGTGTGCGTGTATACGAAAATATTGTTCTTGTTTCTTTCTAGTAATATAGGTTAGTGAATGGGTGCGAGCGAGTGATAGATCTCGGCTTGGTAAATAAATAAATTTGAATTGCGGCGTTTGTGCGTTTTGTTCATGCATCGTATTATGAAGCAAGGTAAAGCTATAGTACACCGGGTTACTTTCGGTTTTACGTTTTGTTGTTTGTATACCTAGTGGTACCTACTCTATGCATAGGAATTTTTAGGGAAGCCGCTGGGAATCGGGTTGTATGGACGCTTCGCTACTGGTATATTCTGTAGTGTATAGAAATGTAAAACGCGTAGCAAAATTACTTCCTTTTCAATTAGGTAATTTTACTCTAAGGGGAAAGGAGTTAAGTATTGCGGAATATATTGCCAAGTTACTTAGTTAGTGTTTTTGTATTCCTTTTCTTGCCGTCCGTTTGTCACTCTGTAGACTGTTTGTTTGTTATTTTACACAGAAGTGTAATTTTTGTAAATGTTAAACCAACAAAACATTGTTTTTATTTAATTTCTTAAAAGTCTACCAGTTTTTAATAATGTTACGTAATCTATATTGCTTGCTGTCTTTACATAGATTAGTCTGATGTTTTCTGTTTCCGTAGTGTTGCCAAATTTAACAGGGTGTAATTTTTATTGTCATTCGAAATAATCTCGAACAAAGGATTGCAATTTTGATCCTTGATGTTTTTCATTTTACGTCATTTTGTGTTAAGTGTGTCACTTTCCGTCTCTTCACCAAACGGTTCCAACGCAAGACCAGTGCTAGCTTCACGGCTAGCGAATGCTGACTTGGGAACATTTTGCAACTGTTTTTCTGTGTCTTGTTCTTTTTGTATCTATGTGACTAATGTGGTTTGGTTTTGTTGCGAATAAATGTATATTTATCTTTGTCTGTGCCATGGATTTTCTATTAGATTTTTCCGTTCTCCCACTACCAACTGAAGCAGTCGGCGGGCTAGCGTATATAAATAGCCATATATCTGTAAGATTTTCAAGTTGTTATTGAAATAAAATTATTATTTTAATTAAAACAGTACAATTTCTGTAGTTTGTAATAATAATTCTTCCAGTGCAAACGTTCCTGCCGCATCTAAAAACTGAACGCGATTCGTGCCTTGGAGTTCCGGCTACCGTTCTAGAGCAGCAGAAGCTTCGCATCAGCCAGGACGACCCCGAAAGTTATTTGGCGCAGCCGGTAGGATCTCATTGCTGCGGCAAAGCCTGTGAGTTGCACATTTCTATTCACTGAACGCCGTGGACCTCTTAAGGACCTAAAGGAAGAAACGGATCACGCCACCGAACAAATTTAAAGAGTTCATTCGTCTGGAGAGAAGAGAAAAATTACAGCTTCAGCAAAGTAGAACAGAGAAGGATAGGTTTGGGAGGATCCATATAATGCACATCGTATTTAACATCCTCAACATGTTCCTTATTCCTAAGTTTGTTATTTTTATCTTAAGGTGCACCATTCTTTGATATTTTTGATAATCAATCAATCAATCAATCATTTATTTATTCGCAGAATACAGTACACAAGATGTGACAGTCAATTTTAAATAATAATAATGTCCAATGTATCCAGCCTTCAAGCAAGCGTGCAAATATAAATTTTATGCAATATAGAATATTAAATAACAAAATACATTTAAAATTACAAATAAAAGCGTTAAAATTTATAAAATATCAGTTATGTCAATGATCACAAATTATTACAAATTATTACATTTTATTACATTGCTCGAGGAAGTCCTTAACACTATAGAAACACCTATCTAGGAGCCAGTTCAACAATTTGTTCTTAAATCTATTTCCCTGGAGTAGCTGTATGTCATCAGGTATAGCATTATAGATTTGAATGCACATGTTGTATACATTTTTGTGCCTCTTTCTAGGTATTTTTTTTTGCTATCTATCGAGAGCGTATTCGAACCTTATTAACCGTCATAGCTGAGAATACCACTTTTAATAATAGCACGCTAGATTTAAGACAATAGTTATTTGTTCAACAAGAGAGCAAAGTTGGTTTTTGCTGCGAGTGATGATTTTGAATCCCGAGTAAGCGAAGGATTCTATTATTGAATCACGAGCGTAGCGAGTGATTCTAGGTTAGAATCCTGAGCGTAGCGAGGGATTCAAAGATACGAGACGTAAAAAACTTTGGTCTCGTGTGAGACATACAACTTTTCACCTCAGCAGCGAGAACAACACAGCGTGAAGCTGGTAGGGCCAACGCAGGTCTTCCGTTGTGACCATTTGGTGAATACACGACTAAATAACGACACGATCGCATATGCATCAATCACAAGCATTTTTGCAAAATACTAATAAAATAAAAAGTGGAAAAAATAAACATGAAACAGATAAAACCTGTCACTCAACTTGATAATGCCGTAGTGCAAACACAACTTTATACAGCTTTATGTAGTCTGTGGCTTTAAAAAAAACCTAACTAGGCCTTGTCTATGGCTATTGGCTATGGCGGACAAATTAACAAAAATTACATCGTCATTTACATTACATTACTTTTTTTTTTTTAAGTACAATAATCCCGCTCTTTTTGAAATGCGTTCTGAAACTGCCCCCGCGGTTTATGTCACGAAATTAAAGATTGTTAAAACGATAACAAAATTATGTAGATACATAACTTCTTATTTTTCATTAATTTTGTCTTCAAAACATTAAATAAAAAAAATGATTGTACCTACTGTATAAAATAGTTATAATAAACACATTTCAAAGTTTAACAGATAGTTTTATTTGCAATTTTACGGTTATGTGTGCATCCGAACGTGCGTTTCTTTTTGGGCCTACTATGTGTGGAATTTGAAAATCGAACTTCGAATCAAGTTGTTTCTATCTCTCGCTTTTTTCCTATCGAAGTGAAAGTGACAGAACAAAGTGAAGTTCAATTTTTTCGAATGTTGTGAGTAGCCCCAGCACTGCTCACGGCATTTAAAAAAAATAATTAAAAAGCTACTTTGCCTCTCGCTCGCAGCAAAATTGAATTTTGCTCACTGTTTTTAAGCAGCAAAACCTGCTTGTTTGAGCTGCTGAGGTGAAAATAAAATTACCACCCATTGTAATCTCACTCTTGGGCACAAGCCTATTCTCATAAGTAGAAGGTTTATGGCATTATTCCCTACGTGAGCCCTGTGTGTTTTTTTAAAATAAGTTCTGTTTTGATAGTTTTTTTTTTAGCTTTTAAGCGAATTTAATAAGCAATTTGTGTACATGAATAATAATAATCCTTCAGAGGAACGCCGTAGGGTAGAAAATCATGTAAATGCTGCAGCATTTGGTCTGAATATACCTGAAATAAATATCCCTGCAGTTTTGCGAACGATTCTTAAGTTTTTGCAAGGTATTGTAGATAAGCTAGCCGAGTTATTTTCACATGTCTTACGTATGCTAGTTCAAAGAGATTTAATTTATTGTGTTTTAATCATAGAGTTTGTGTCAAATTCATAAATTTGTGTTTGTTTAAAAAATGAAGAAAAAAAAATTTCATTTTTAAGAATGTGGACAGCGTACTCGCTGCATTAACGCTGCAGCCGAAGATACTTATATCAAGTTCACGTGAAAGGGTGGATATAAGTAATCCTTGGACAACATCTTACGAAGTTTACAAGGCACTCACTGTTTGATATACCTAGATGACATTAACATCTTTTCAAATACTCTTGAAGAACATAATTATAATAAAACTTAAGAAACGTTTTAATGTACTGCGTAAAGCAACTTAGGCCCGTATTAATAAACTAATCTCAACTCTGATGCTCGTGTCGAGATGTGTCAAAAATGACAGTGTTCTATGGTTTGACGTTTAATTGACGTATCTTGTGACGCGCCTCTCAGCCAAGATGAGTTTATTAATACAGCCCTTAAAGGTACTGTACTAACCTGATCCTAAGTCGAACGGAAAATGAGATAAAACTTTTTTAAAAACAGACCGCTAAAAAAAATGGCGTGGGACGTCATGATATGTCAAGGAAGGCGAAGGGAAAATAAAATGGAAAAAATATATGATCAGTTTTTATAGACAGATTTCAGTTAAATGCTTAATAACTGTTGTTTGGGGATAGGCTCGCAATTTAAAAGCAGTGAGCACGTTAAACGAACCGGAGTCCCAGGCGTAGAGTTAAGGCTCAGTCAGGGGGGCCTAATGGATCTTACTCAGGAAGTATTGTGCGCGAATCAAGGTATGAAGTGATTTTACATGTACGATAGAATAAGTAGTTCTTATGTGGGCTAGTATGTAGGTCGAGCTAGGGACGCATCTAGTGCAAAGTCACAGAGGCATCGGAGTGGTTTAAACGAACCGAGCGAGCGCTATAAAATAAAAAAAATAAAAAAATAAAAATCATTTATTTCAGGCGTTGCCCATATAGTGTGTGTCATTGGTGTTAGTAACAAGGACAGACAACAATTCCAGAAGTTAGTAGCCGACCTTCACTAGTTGGAGAGGCACTTGAAGAAGAAGAAGAACATTGGTCTTATAATTATATTAGTTAGTTAAAATTTAAATTTAATTAAATGTACATTAGACAGTTGCGTATCTTTTGAGAGTTGGACGCGCGTCCAGTGCTGCATAATAGCACTGTCCACGTCCAGTCTCCCCGCAACCGACTGCATGAGGCAATTGGGGCTGCCCCGCACTCGATGGAGAAGAGAGGCAATGCGCCCTCTGACAATACTGGAGAAGCTACCCACCTGCCTCCGCTAGCATCCCCGAAGCACTACAGTGACGTGGCAGCCCCATCAGCCACCTGAAGGCGTTGTTATACTGGGTGCGCAGGGCCCTGTACGCTCCTTGGGTGTAATGCGACCACAGGCTGCAGGTGTACAGAGAGTTACAATAGGCTTTAAAAAGAGTAATTTTTACCTGCTTGGTACACCTAGCAAACCTGCGGGCAAGCATATTAGCCCTAACGCACAACGCCCTGCGCTCCCGCTCTAAATCAAGGTCATCCTTGAGTGTATCCGTGACCCAATGGCCCAGGTACTTAAAATTTTACACTTGCTTAAGCGGAGTGCCATTAAGCAAAACCGGTGGAACTTTGTAAGTTTTGGTTTTAGCTTTAAAAACCAGCAGCTATGAAAGTGTTCATTCCCTTTAGCGACAGCGAGCTGTTGGTCACAGTAAGTGGTGTCTGAGTTAAACCGTGCGAAAGGAGATAAACACCCGTGTTCACAAACAATACTTAAGGGATCCTTCACTAAGTAAACGCACTGCGTTCAATACAGCTTTGTGTTTGGTCCTGTTTGACTGACCTTTTGTTTCTGACACGATTTGAACCACCCTGTGCGTTCGTGAGCACTGTGAGACCTCATAGTGACGTTTGTGAATACGGGTGAAAGACCGGTGATAGTGCGGTGTTAAAGTTATGGTTCTGTCCTGTGGGTTTCTGTTCACAGGGATCGAAGAGCGGGCCCGCAGAGTCGAGGGCTGGTGTTTGGTGTATGACGCGAGTGTTGACATTTTGTGAAGCATAAGAAAGAAAGGAGTGGAAGATGATTGTTATGTTTAATGAGGGGAGTGGTAGACCGCGTGGAAGGGGTAAAACTTTGGGTTTTTCAATAACATTTTGTTTTCCTGCTTTATGCCGGGGTCGAGTGCACCGGTCGGAGAGTAAGAGCTGCCTCGGGCTAGGAGCGAGTTGTGCTGGAATGCTGACGAACCGTTGCGTGTATCACCCGACCGACATTGTTCCGGAAATCAGAGCTAAGTCACATTATTAGGCATAAAGGCATAAATACGAGTAATTGTATTAATTAGAGTCGACCGTATCTAATCGCTTTAGTTTTCTAAGTAAAGACAAAAGCAAGATTGTCTGTAATATTATATTTTTATGTTTTTTTTTAAAGGTAGTTAAAACGTTACTTTTACGTTGGAATAAAAAATTTAATGTCCCATATCCCAGAACCCTTTCTGTTATCCTGAAAAAACCATCAAAGCTCCTAAAATAAGAGTAGTCGCTCCAGTCATTAGGCAATGTTTCGTGATCATAATGACCTACAGTAATTTTATGATCCGATCCATTGTCAATGGATTGACGAACTACAGAACTACAAGCACGAGAAAAATTAAGAAAACAAGCAAGAAAATGTACCATCATCGAACTTATTCATGCAGAAGCATTATGGCACATGTATTGCAAACTTTGAAACGACTACAAGTTTCTATACGTGTGCTCAAATGATTAACATGAGACAGCACGAGACTTGCGGATATGCGCAGAGAAACTAAAGGTGTTAAGTGTGTAAAAGTGAAATAAACTCTAAGGGGGCCTTCCCCCTTACAGTAAAATTACGTTAATTACGTTAGTTAATTTGTTAAATATTGCGGGATAGATTGCGTAGTTAGTTAGTGTTTTGTATTTTTTTTCTTGCCGTCCGTTTGTCACTTTGTAGACTGTTTGTTTGTTATTTTACAGAGTAGTGTAATTTTTGAAAATGTAAAATCAAAACAGTGTTTTTATTTTATTTCTTAAAAGTCTCTCAATTTTTTATATTGTTACGTAACCTATATTGCTTGATGTGTTTACATTTCCATACACTAGTCTTATGTTTTCTGTTTCCTTAGTGTTGCCAACCTTAACAGGGTGTAATTTTTATGGTCGTTCGAAATAATCTCGAACAATTTATTGCAATTTTAATCCTTCATATTTTTCATTATACGTAATATAAAATATGTTAAGTGTATCACTTTCCGTCTCTTCACCAAGCGGTTCCAACGGAAGACCAGTGCTGGCTTTACGGCTAGCGAATGCTGAGTTGGGACCGTTTCGCAACTGTTTTTCTGTGTCTTGTTCTTTTTGTATCTATGTACCTACCTAATGTGGTTTTGTAATGTCTCGTTGTTCCAGCTACCGTTCTAGAGCAGCGGAAACTTCGCATCAGCCAGGACGACCCCGGTTTTTCACTACGTATGGAAAAAAAACAACTTTATGTAGTTACAAAGACACGAAACCTTCGCTAAATCATAATGAATGATTCAAATTATGTAAGATTGAAATATTACATTAGGACAAATGACCAAAAAAACAGCGTCGCTATTGCCTTACGCACTCACAATCACAATTGGCTTCAAAGCGGAACAATTGTTTGCATTTTGTATGCAGACAAGCCTTCAGTTTTCAAAATTAAAACAATTGGGATTGACCAAAAAAATAACTCACGGTTTTTACTTTCTCATTCGAGAGAATAGGAAATTTTAAAACACCTATTTCATTAATTTTGTATTTGACCCAATACTTTTGTTTTAATATCTTTATTTATTTACTTTGCAGACATTTTATAGACGACATTTAATGATATCCAATGAAAAAAAGTATTAAAACATACTATTCCAAGCTGTTTTCGCCTAACCCGTAAGATATAGGATATAGGATATAGGAGGGCTTCAAGCCGAAAACGAAAGTCAAAGGAAGGTTAAATATACTTTTGTCGAAATATCCAAAATAGATGAATATTTCAAAAACTTAATAATGCAGAACGGCTTTACAACCCTATTCCTCGAAATGATTTTCGAATTGGAGTAATTGTAAAAGAAAGATTCATGTTGTAAGTAGCAATATCATCAACGTATAACATAAATGAATTTAATCAATTTCTTGGTAAATAATGCTTTAAGTTAAGGTGACAGAGTTCAAATTAAATTAACTATGGAATTGTATTTTAAATAATATGAATCTCGGAAATTATGCGTTATTGAACTACATGTTATACCACGTTATATACTCCAAATAGGGTCTAGAATCGATGGTTGAAATTCTTCGGGTTATTCCCGGGCACGGTGTATAGGTATGTATTTCTGTATGTATCGTTGTCTAGTACTCATAGTACAAGCCTAGAGCTAGGGTTTGGGACTAGGGCGAATTGTGTGAAACAGCAAGTTCTTTAGTGATTCAACTATCATCTATAAAACCCTGTCCACGATAAAGAGCTAGTACTAGAAAACTTGGACAGCACGTGATTGGTCAGCGATAAGGGCGATGCACGTGCACCGGGTGAGTTTACATGGCGGTCGAAGTCCAGTCAACATCTGTCTCCTGCACAGTGCGGACGCGTTATAGTGCTCTCATTTCAATTTGTACCGGTAAAGTCCACCAATTCTTCTTTTCATTATTGTTTAATAGTTTGAATAAATGAATACAAAAATTTATTATTATCAATTGACAACATTTCATTTTGGTGACACCTGCAAATTACTATACGAATCGAAAGGGTTTTACCTCCTGAACACGGCAAAATATTTATTGAGATTTATTTTTCTTTATTTTCAAAATTACAAGTAAGTTAATAAAAATATCGAGTTTTACCAATACTATGCCTGAATAGAAATAATACCATTGCCTTTATCACGAGAAAAAAAGCTGTCGTACTTCAAATTAGACATTGACACTATTGACAGATGGATAGAGACTTAGGGCCATTTGCACGCAGAATTTAACCCTGGGTTAAGGCACTAACTCGAGTTAGTAGACGTCAGATTCATACGAAAACTGTCATTTTAACTCGAGTAAGGCCCACTTGCGCGGACCAGAGTTAGCCCTTAACCCAGAGTTAAGCGTCTAATTTTGTACGTGGTTTGCCGCCTAACCTCGGGTTAAGACGCTAACTCTGGTCCACGCAAGTGGGCGTTAGTGTCTTAACCCAGGGTTAAACTTTTCGTCCAAGTGGCCCTTTATCGGTTGACATGATACTTTTTTATATACAGATTGGACTAACGTAATATGTCCATTGTGTCGTAGAAATGAAGTTACGCCCTTTTAGAATAAGTACATCTTAATAAAATTAAAGTCTTGAAAATATGAAATCTTGTCAATTATCAAACGTCTTGCCTGGCTCGTATGGAATCAAGACGCTTATACTCTAACCGCCTTACTTATAAACATGGCGTGGGGTAGCTACACCATGCTTTGTCATACATACACGTAGGTACATAATCTCACGCCTTTATTCCCAGAGTGGTTTAGGCAGAGCTACCAACTACTCTAAAAACTTGTTGATAATTCTGTAACCACATTTTGCACACATAGGGCCCGTTGTTTGATCAGTAGTTAAACTAACTAATTGTTAAAATTCGAAAAAGAAACTGAAAATTTGACATATTTCCTTGAGATTCCTTCAAATTTTCGATTCCTTTTTCAAATTTTAACAATTAGTTAGTTTAACTACTGATCAAACAACAGGCCCTTAGGCTAAGATGTTTACCAGTGTATTAGTGACAGGTTGCAAGCCCATCGCCTAACAATACTATACGCCTTTATTCCATTAGCCGTCTCTTACGAAATCCACGGGAAGATATGGAGTGGCACTATTCTAACCCGGCAACCACATGGCACCATGCTTTGTCCTTATCTGTAATTTATACTTGCGACATTATTATTATTACTTTGCTATAAAGTGTTTAGTATAGGTGTCCCGAGTTACAATTAGTTACATATAGTATGGCCATCACATTATTACTACATGGCACTGCCAAACACGAGGACAGGTAGCGCCATCTATGATCGCAATAATCAACTAATTCTGTACGATGCACTACATTCATCAGAGGGGCTACTGGGAAAGGTTTCACAGGAAAACTTTGATTCTGAACATTATTAGTGACATCTAGCGTTCAATAGCAAAGCCATTCTTAAAACTGAATAAAGACACGTTTCAGCTAACGCACGGTAGATAGCGCTGATATCAACTAACATCTTGGTTGATTTATCTAGTATGGAATCAAGACGTTTATACACTAACCGGCTTACCTGAATAACCGTGGGGGAGTTAAACCACGCTTTGTCCTTATCTGTCATTGTGACCTTTGAATTAGAAAGGTATTAGGTTATTCTACGTTTATAAGTAAGGTGGTAAGCTTATACACAATCTCAATTTTGTTGAAAGTGTTCTACTAAAATGATACGTAATTATGTTAGTCCAACTCCTTATGTTAGTCTCAATTTACTTATATAATAAAGCTAATAGAACAACAAAAATATATAACAAAACATATGAGGAGTGTAAAAAACAAATCACAACGTGGTTAAAAAGCAAAAACTACGAGGAAACAGAACTACTCTTGCAATGACCGTAGCCACATTTGACATACCTATTTAAAACATACCTTAGTAGCAGATTTTTTACCCACAACTTTCGCTCACATACACGTTCATGCACATACATTAATACGTAATGAATTAAGATATAATTTTAAGGAAAAAAAAAGAGGTTAAACACTAAAATGTATGTACAACCTCATCCCAATAAGGGATTTACTTACTCCTGTTCTCACCAATTTTCTTTAGATTAAGTTACATTGTATTATTAACATTATAGTCACCTTGAATGAAAGAGCGAATACCTCCTAACACAACTGTAAAACTTAAAAGGAGGACTCGACAACTTTTGTAAAAACTTTGTTAATAATAAATAAATGATTTTGATTTTTTGATCCAACTGAAGTCGGACCTAAGCGACAAATAATACCGACGAATATGAAAAAAATTTGAATTGTAGGTAAGTATATTATGAAAACTATTTTAAAATAAACAAATAATAATAATAATAATAATAATAGCAGGGGACTATGTCACACCAATTGACCTAGTCATGTACTATGGGTACTAGACAACGATATAAATACTTATATAAAGAAATATATACTTAAATACAAAGAAAACATCCATGACTCAGGAACAAATATTTGCGCTCATCACACTAATATCTGCCCTTACCGGGATTAGAACCCAGGACCTCTAGCTTCATAGGCAGGGTCACTACCAACTAGGCTATAGGCTAGGCTAGGCTAGGATATGTTTTAATTTTTTTATTACTTTTATTTCAAAACGAAGAGAGTTAGTCACACATAGCCATCACATTACTACTTGGCTGTGGCTGTGACCTTTGAATTAGAAAGGTATTAGGTTATTTTACGATTATAAGTAAGGCGGAAAGCTTATACCTCATAAAAACAAGGGAGATATGTTACGGGGGCGTGGTTCGAGACGCCTCGAATTGGTCAAAATGGACATATCGGCACGAGGCGTGTCAAGCGTTGACATACGAGGACCGATCCGAAAGTTTTTAGCGGTGTCGATATATTTATATTGTTGATGGATATTTAAGGTAAATTCCACTATAAACATTGTGTCCAAAAATCATAGATGTAAATCACTTCGTTTGTGATTTACGGTTTTTTTAACACTAGACGTGTTAACGCTATGAAAAATCTGCAAGCGACGTATTCCTGGGCTAGATTTTTGCTATAATTAATACGGTCTCAAAAATAGTAAACGTGTAGGTAGTCACCCACTGATCGCTGTCTGAATATATGTTGGATTTTAGATGTGTCTGCCTGTCGGTCTGTAAGTTTATGACACCGAAGTCATATTTAACATAAATGGACCAGTTTAAACTTAGACTCATATTTGTTAGTAAATTGAGATTGACCAAAAAAAAATAACTCACGGTTTTTACATCCTATTTCGAAAGAATAGGCAATTTTAAGAGACCTATTTCGTTAATTTTGTATTTGACTCAATAGTTTTGTTTAAATATATTTATTTATATAGCAGACATTTTATGGATGACAGGATTATTTTAAATTTGGGATGGTATTTTCTAGCAGATTACAAAATTTAAACGATGTCTAATAATAAAAAGTGATTGTAATCGTGTATTAAAACATACTATTTCAAGTGGGTTTCGACTTACCCGTAAGATACACCTAGAAACGCTTAAAGGTTAAATAATCATTTGTCGAAATTTCCGAAATAGATAAATATCTCAAGAACTTAATAATGCAGAACGGCTTTAAAACCCTATTCCTCGAAATTGTTGTCAAATTAGATTAATTGTAAAATATGAACTATCCCATTTAAGAGCATTTAATAATATACATACATACATACATACATAAACTCACGCCTTTATTCCCAGAGTGGGGTAGGCAGAGCTACAGAATTTCCAACAACTATAAAAACTTTTTGATAATTTTGTAATCACATTTTGCACACTTAAGCGAAGTTTACCAGTGTATTAGTGACAGGTTTCAATAAAAAAGTAGTATTTATCACCTTTATATTTAAGAAGCCGTCATAGAATTACAACCATTGTTGTTTTTATTTTACAATTATTTAGATTCAAAACCTTTATAGATGTACAACAATTCATACACTCATCAGTGTATCGGTTGTTTTATTTAAGTTTCTTTAACCTTGTGGCGGATTAGATTTATTATTCATTTTATTATTTTGTACAATACAATTTATAGTATGACAGTATTCAACGAAATTCTTAACTGGCTACCAATTGGGATTGTTCATATTTTTACAATTACTTCAATTCGAAAACCATTTCAAGAATTAGGGTTTTAAAGCCGTTCTGTATTATTAAGCTTTTGAAATATTTATCTATTTTGGATATTTCTACAAAAGTATATTTAACCTTTGTTTGACTTTTGTTTTCGGCTTTAAGCCCTCCTAGGTGTATCTTACGGGTAAGGCGAAAATAGCTTGAAATAGTATATTTTAATACACTATTACAATAACTTTTATACATTGGATATCATTTAATTGTTGTAATTTATTTGAAAATGCCACCCCAAATTTAAAATAATTAGGTCATCCATAAAATGTCTGCTAAATAAATAAAGATATTAAAACAAAACTATTGGGTCAAATACAAAATTAATGAAATTGGTGAAATTCCTATTCTTTCGAATGAGAAAGTAAAAACCGTGAGTTATTTTTTCTGGTCAATCCCAATTACCGGAATGGCGCGGGATTGTGAGGAGGCAAGTCCACCAGCTCGAGGAGCAGCGTAAAGCTGACCTCGACACTAAACGCGATGAGGTGAAGGCCCGTCCGCCCGCTGCCATCAACTACAATTGACAAGATTTCATATTTTCAAGACTTTAATTTTATTCGTTTCATAGATACTGTTTGGAAGGAGGAAGACACTAATAGTTTTAAATTTTCTCTAGAATGAATAATTGTTTTATTATTAATTTATTAAGATGTTCTTATTCTAAAAGGGCGTAACTTCATTTCTACGACACAATGGGCATAATATTACGTTAGTCCAATCTGTATATAAAAAAGTACCTATCATGTCAACCGATAAAGGGCCACTTGCACGAAAAGTTTAACCCTGGGTTAAGACACTAACTCGAGTTAAAATGAGTTTTCGTATGAATCTGACGTCTACTAACTCGAGTTAGTGCCTTAACCCAGGGTTAAATTCTGCGTGCAAAGTCTAAGTCTCTATCCATCTGTCAATAGTGTCAATGTCTAATTTGAAGTATGACAGCTTTTTTTCTCGTGAAAAAGGCAATGGTATTACCTATATCTATTCAGGCATAGTATTGGTAAAACTCGATATTTTTATTACGAGTAACTTACTTGTAATTTTGAAAATAAAGAAAAATAAATCTAAATAAATATTTTGCCGTGTTCAGGAGGTAAAACCCTTTCGATTCGTATAGTAATTTGCAGGTGTCACCAAAATGAAATGTTGTCAATTGACAAGATTTCATATTTTCAAGACTTTAATTTTATTCGTTTTATAGATACTGTTTGGAAGGAGGAAGACACTAATAGTTTTAAATTTTCTCTAGAATGAATAATTGTTTTATTATTAATTTATTAAGATGTTCTTATTCTAAAAGGGCGTAACTTCATTTCTACGACACAATACGTTACACGGACATATTACGTTAGTCCAATCTGTATATAAAAAAGTATCATGTCAACCGATAATTCTCTAAGGGCCACTTGCACGCAGAATTTAACCCTGGGTTAAGGCACTAACTAAGTTAGTAGACGTCAGATTCATACGAAAACTGTCATTTTAACTCGAGTTAGTGTCTTAACCCAGGGTTAAACTTTTCGTGCAAGTGGCCCTAAGTATCTATCCATCTGTCAATATAGTGTCAATGTCTAATTTGAAGTAGATATGACAGCTTTTTATCTCGTGAAAAAGGCATATTATATCTATTCAGGCATAGTATTGGTAAAACTCGTTTATTTTTGAACTTACTTGTAACATTGTAAAAAAGAAAAAAAAAATATATAGGTATATATTTTGCCGTGTTCAGGAGGCAAAACCCTTTCGATTCGTATAGTAATTTGCAGGTGTCACCAAAATGAAATGTTGTCAATTATGTCAGCGGCGTGCTCACGTGCTCCATATTGTACACGGAACCGACTGACTAGGGCTATAATAAACTCATCTTGACTGAGAGGCGCGTCACAAGATACGTCAAAGTAAACGTCATACCATAGAACACTGTCATTTTTGACGCATCTCGAGACCTTCCGTCGTTGGATACCATAATCGCAAAACATCATATTCGCAAAACATACATTCGCAAATCATCATAGTAGCAAGACATCACATTAGCAAAACTTAACTATTATTAAGACATGAATTAGATAGTGTCAACGGAGCTCCGCTACGGCGGAGCTCATATTTCTGGGTAGTTTAGCCCTCCGGGCCTGATATAAATCTAACATAACCTAAACCTACATAATGATTAAACCCGACTATTTGTAAATATAATGTTTTGCGAATATCGTGTTTTGCTAGTATGATGTTATGCGTATATGATGTTTTGCTAGTATGATCTTTTGCGAATGTCATATTCTATAGAGTAACCGTCAGGAGACGAGCATTAGAGTTGAGATTCGTTTAATACGACCCTAGGAGTCGTTGTGGTCGCCATGGCCGGAAACGGATGTATTGATCATCATCATCATCATCATCGTTACCGGTAAAAACAACAGCCATGATTACGAGCACGCACCTCTGCTGCTAGTTAATGACGTCCTGTATTAACTTAACGCAAACCGTATTCTTGCCAATAAAATATTTATACGACGCGATAGCCTAGTTGGTAGTGACCCTGTCTACGAAGCTAGAGGTCCTGGGTTCAAATCCCGGTAAGGGCAGATATTTGTGTGATGAGCGCAAATATTTGTTCCTGAGTTATGGATGTTTTCTTTGTATTTAAGTATATATTTCTCTATATCAGTATTTATATCGTTGTCTAGTACCCATAGTACAAGCCTAGAGCTTAGTTTGGGACTTAGTCAATTGGTGTGACATAGTCCCCTGATATATATTTATATTTGGTTGTCTTGTGTTTTTTTTTCTTCTGTTTTCCGGTTTCTCCCTTTGTCTCTCTCGTAATATTTTTGACATGTTTTTCTGCTGAACTACGCATGATATTTGATATTTATAGCTTTATATAATGCTAGACTAAGTAGTATCATTGTAGTATTAAATATGGTTAAAAAACGACTGACTGCTGAGTTTCTTGCGGCGTTTTTTCTCGGCAGTGTCTCCTCTTGGGAAGCGCTGGTAGATTCTTGACGTGTAAAAGTGCCCGTGCGGCCTACTTATTGAATAAATATCTTTTATCTTTTTTATATATTAAGTTTAAATGATGTAATTATATTAAACTAGTAGTAAAATAAAAAAATACCATTTAATGCCTTTAAATTGAATATTACCTATATTAACGTTGCAAACAAGTTTGAATTGTTTATCGATATATTTTGAAACATTCTTTGTAGCATCCGTAAGTGGACGACAGGAAAGAAACGTACACCTGTTGAAAAAAGTATTACTAGATGTCGTTGTAAGAGTAGTCCTTAACTTGCTGAACATAAGGACTACTATCTTAGCGCCATCTAGCTCTGAGGAATTAATTAATTAGGCAGCTAAATGACGAGTAAGCGCTACCTTACGTTCAGTGACTGAACTACGGTGAAAAAAAAACGAGCTTTCAGCATTTTTCAACCTTGAATACTTAACATAAAGCTTAATTTTGTGCTACTATCAAAACTGTGTTACGGCGCTTTTAATTCGTAAGCTGTAATGTACCCAATTGTGAGGGATTATTCGACGCTTATGCTGTTATTGTTTCTTCCTATTCGTAATTCTGCACAATATGAATTCCACACATTTGCATTTGATCACCTCCGGTATTCTTTACAGTCATTATTTTTATACAATCCGGTTTCTTCCTAGACGCGATTCACCACAATATGAATTCCACACATTTGCATTTGATCACTTTCGTTATACTGGACAGGTTACTTTTACACAATCACGTTTCTTTCTAATTCTGTACATGTACGGAAAGTACCTTTTTTTAATTATTCTATCACTTTAGGGCCCGGTACATACATACATAAACTCACGCCTTTATTCCCAGAGTGGGGTAGGCAGAGCTACAGAATTTCCAACAACTATAAAAACTTTTTGATAATTCTGTAACCACATTTGCCACACTTAGGCGAAGATGTTTACCAGTGTATTAGGGCCCGGTATGTGATCAAATTTCATTTATGTATTTTTGATAGTTTCTGAGAAAATGTTATTACGACATACAAACAGTCAGACGGACGGACCAAACTATAAAGGACCACGTTTGTTTGACAAAGCAATCCTATTTTTTTTAAATCCCCAACTAAAGGGGAAAGTGCCTTTTATAACAATACAGGGAAAACAGAGTACTATGCCTCCCCTATGTATCTTCACCCCGTGAGGGGGTGTATTTGATAACATCACCCTTTGTAATAAAGTTGGAACGAATCTTTCCTTTTGAAGCATGAATTGGGGGAAAACTTTGTATGTGTGAGTCTGTGTATATAGCGTCACACACATAGATATCTGTGTGATGCATTTTACGGGCATTGTAGCCCTGGATATATTAAAGCAGAGATAATCTACTGGTTAAAACAAAATGGCGGCCGAGTCAATTTTTTTTATGGCATAGAGAAGACGAACGAGCACACAGGCCACCTGATGGTAAGAGGAAACTGTGACCCATAGACATTCGCATTCACAAGACTGCAATGCAATCCTAAGACTGCAAATGCGTTGCCAACCCTGAGGACTAAGATGGAATGCCTCTATGCTAGTCATTTCACCGGCTGTCTTATCCCCAAACCGGAACACAACAATGCGAACACTGCTGTTTGGCGGTAGGTTAATGGATACGATGGTGGTAGCGATCCGGACGGACCCTGCACAAGGTCCTACCACCCGCAAAAACTCCAGTTAAAAACAAGTACGATGAAGAAATGTTTACGTAAACGTATCCGTCAACAGCGATACGTGGATAATTCAGGAAGCGTAAGAGAAGCTTACCAAAGAGGATAAAAGGGATAAAAGTGTTGTCATTTGTAAAAGTCATACATTTTCAAGGTGAGCGGGCATTAGTAAAACTGGTAAATTATGATAGAATAATTCAAAATAAACATGAATTGTTATGTAATGTATATTTAATATTCTTACCTGGGCGTACTTTTATTACCAAAAACTGAACTCTTAAATCTTAAATATCTCGGCTCCGATATTATTAAACTCCATAATTTATTATATATTTTTTTTATTTTTTTTTTATTTACTCGTATTTCGAGGCCCTCTAAATAAACATGTTAAAATCATCCGTGGCCGCTGAAAAAAAATATGACAATATTCTTCAAAAAAAATAAACCCGATGCCTTTTGTTCTTATAGGTTCACGAGCGTTAATTTGGGATCCATTTCAAGAACTGCTAATTATAAGACTGAAATTATTTCCAATACACGTAAAATTATTTTCCATTTAATACTTGTTCTTATTTGTAACAAGCTATGACTTATTTTACGTTGTACCTATCCCTTCTTACCCCTTAATAGGGATCTATTTACCCCGTTTTACGGTAACTACTAATATTTGTTTGTTTGCTTGTTAAGCCTTACAGCGGAGATAGCTACTACAGCAAAATTCATAGATAGTTCTGCTGTTTAATGAATTAATTAAGTTTGAAACATAACAATACCTGCTGAAGGTCAACATCAAGGTAAATGTAAATAAATAAATAAATATCAGGAGAAAATCTCACACCAATTGACCTAGTCCCAGACTAAGCTCAAGGCTTGTATTATAGGTACTAGATAACGATATAAATACTTATATAGAGAAATATATACTTAAATATATAGAAAACATCCATGACTCAGGAACAAATATTCGCGCTCGTCACACTAATATCTGCCCTTACTGGGGTTTGAACCCAGCACCGCTAGCTTCGTAGGCAGGGTCAGTACCAACTAGGCCAGCGCGTCGTCGAATAATAAATAATGACTCCATGGATTCTACAACAACGGTAAGCTACCAAAAGCCCTCTCCCTAGTTTTTTTCTAAATTACAATCGAGAACATCAGGGAAGTAATGCAAACTAAGGGAGGTTATTTAAATTTTCATTAACACGGTATCGATCCCTGGAAAAGAAGGCCTAGGATGTTACCATGACATCTCTATCGATTGAGCTTAGGACGTGTGTAAGGGACAGAGCTATAGCAGTAACACGGCTCCGTCTCTATCTCTCACCCTTACCTGACCACACGACTTTGTCATGGTAACCCGCTTGATGAAATTGTACGCTTAATTGGCGTGCTTTGGTCGATTATTTTTAAATCAATGCGATAACATGTCAAAGGCGATATGGTTTTACCCAGTAAACTAGTTGTTTGTAACGTTGTTTTCTTCCCCACTTTCAAATTTAAATTATGTCGTCTACATAATCATGCTTTACTGGAGGACGCCCGCGACTTCGTACGCGTAGAAATAGTTTCCCTCCTCTTCATATTTCTCCCCGTTGAATACTAGCGCCTGAATGATAGTTTAAAGAGGTTCTAGAGTGTCTAAAGAGGTCTCATTTAATTATCTTATTAACAGAGTGTTTTAACGTAGCAAAATTGTTTCCTAGTTTTCTCCAAAAAAACATAAGAAAACCTATGATGTTTCATACTTAAATGTACTCCGAGAACCGAGTACTATCAGCTGTAAAAATATTCGTGACTAATTTGTTAGCACCTTATACGAGTATATATATAGGGCAAAACATTTTTTTTGAGTTAATAATTTTCCCGCTAATTCCCGTTCCCGTGGGAATTTTGGGAATTCCTTTCTTAGTGCACCGCTACGGTACCTAAGCTACGTCTCTTCCAAATTTCAAGTGCCTACGTTTAGCCGTTTAGGCTGTGCGTTGATATGTCAGTCACTCAGTCAGTTTCTCCTTTTATTATATTTAGAACGTACGTGCATGAAGAGATTGATGAATGTAGAGGAAGCGAAAATTGTGTGTTTAGATCGGTGCACCTGGCGTTCCATAATCTCTGCCTACCCCATTGGGAGACAGGCGTGAAGGTATGTATGTATGTATGTATGTATATTTAGAAGATGAAAAATTACTATTGTATAATTTGATCTTTAAATTATACAGTATGTAAACTTACTAAAACCATTTATTTGAACCCGAGCATGTCTAGGCGATAGATAAGGTTGGGGTATATAAATTATTGAAATCTTAACACTTTTTCAAATTTAAATAAAGAATGCACTGAACGCAAGTTCAATAATCTGTTACGATGAAAACATTACATACGGGTCTTATAATGGGCACTGAACAACGAAGTAAACATTACACATGGGATGATACTTTTAGGGTTAACCGACTTTGAAAAAGGTGAGATGTTATAATTTTTATGCAATGATAAAATTAAAAATATTCGACACACACTAGCAAAAAATGTGGTAAAACACTTAACTCAACTAGCCTAGCAACTGGTTGAAAGAGATGGTTTTAGTAAGTTTACATACTGTATAATTCGATCAGCAGGCATATTAACAGTCTCGTTGGGCTCCTGTCGTACGGAGCCCTAAAAAGTATCCATAATAGGGTGACAGACATCAGGAACGGTGGCGAGTTCCAGACAGTCCCAGGTGCGCAAGCGCGCCGCCCAAGGTCGATAAAGCTCACAATTGGATCCGCGAAATCGGCCGCGCACGACGCAGCTGTAGTAATTCTCTTAACAACGACGGTCGGACAGCGAGTTTAAGTAGTCCCGTCAGTGCAAATAAAACATATTTTAGCGCGTGCATTTTCAATTTAGCAGCATGGTTTCTGTTGCTATCCGCTCCGTAACAATGGCGGTGTCCGGCTCGGCCATTTTCCACAATTTCCCGGCGCCTATCTCGAGAGATCCCGCGATGGAGGCTGCGATGGGTGGTGTCGCTGGAGCCGGCGTGTTCACAAGTAAGTGCGTAGGGAACTAGAGCCCCTTTGTTACTTTGGATTTTCATCGAGAGCGTTATGTTTTTTGAGTGTATGATCTGTCCAATGGAACCCTGACGCAGTGATATTTTGATTCAAATTGTATTAATTGCCAAACTATATCCGTCCTAACTTTTATGAGCTGTACCTTTTGAACCATAATAGATAAGGTGTTTTTTTTTCAGGGTTCCGAAGTCAAACTTTGAACCCTTATAGTTACACCATCCTACAAGGTTTACGGTTTCCCGCTACAAGTACCTGGGCACATGGGTCACTGAAACATGGGAATCAGATCAGGAGATTAAAACCCGGATCGAAATAGCCCGTGCGTCATTTATGAAAATGCAGAAAATGCTCAGGAATAGACAGCTAGATATACGTCTACGTGTCAGAATGCTCCAGTGTTACATATGGCCAATAGTTTTTTACGGCTCCGAGGCGTGGACTATTAAGGAGGACACTCGTCGACGACTTGAAGCTTTAGAGATGTGGTTGTACCGCAGAATGCTGAGAATTAGTTGGGTTCAACGAGTTACAAATGTAGAGGTGCTACGCAGAGTTAAAAAACCCCGTGAACTACTGCAAACCATTCGTAGGAGAAAAGTAGCCTACCTGGGCCATATTCTGCGTAACAAGCGATACCAACTGCTTCAAACTATTGTCATGGGCAAGGTAGAGGGGAAGAGAAGCGTTGGCAGACCCAAGATGTCATGGCTCGGGAACATAAAGACCTGGACAGGTGTCGCCACGGTTGAAGAGCTGTTCCGTTTGGCGAGAGATAGGAAGTTGAATGCAGAGCTGACTGCCAACCTCCAGTAGTGGAGAGGAATTTGAAGAAGAAGAAGGTACACCATGTGCGTCCGTCCGTCCGCAGCCGAGCTCATAGACTTAGTACTAGAAAGCTGTCATTTGGCATGATTATACATATTAGTCACGCTAACAAAGTGGAAAAATAAAATAATGTTCTCCTACACATTACATGGGTATGTATTTTTTTCTCGCCTACCCCATAGCGTGGGGTAACATTTTTTTGATTACGGGATTTGTTTATTAAATATTATGCTTTAAAGCGCTAATTTTTGTGAGCGTCAAGTGTCCCCTACCCTACAGCCGAAACTACAAATACATGTTTTGACGTTACGGCTTCGGAACCCTACACTGAGCATGGTCCGACATGCCCTTGCCTGTTTTTTTAATTTGCAATATTTATTATGTTACTACGGTGGATTTTCCTACTACAAAATAATGTGAAATAATAATGATAGACACCTAAACCATAGCACGCCGCGTAATATAGAGGGCGTTGTAGCGAATCGTATTTAAGCCGTCAGCCATTTTGAAATGCTGTGTGACGTCAGAGCAACGTGGTGCACAAGGGACGTGCACAAAATCCGTTTACATCCTTGTTTTTCATTAGGTTTTGGTATTATAGTTGGTTCCAGTTTAAATGACGAAAAGGCACTTAAAATCAACCTTTAAAAACATCTATTGTTCAATTGTTATCTTCAAGTAGGGTTGTAAAACAATTACGCAGGTGTGTCGGTACGGCCAAAGTATTCTGTGAACAAACAATCTTGATAGTTTTGATGTTGTTTGTCTGTATTTTACCGCACGACGTGCGTTTCTAAAATAATAATTAAATACTGTGTCAATATCACTTTGTACAATTTTTTAATAATATTAAAAATAAATTTTTACCTGAGTGCGATTACGCACTGTTATTATAATATTTTTTAATGAATGTTAGCCATAAGAATATGCGAGATGTTGATTTATTATGTATCAATAATGACAACTTAAAATTATATTGAATGTTACATATAGGAATATTTATTAAGTATATTTTTGAATTACAATATAGACGGCTTAAAAAATCTTTTATTCAATGACCAAGAAGGGTTGAGCTACTCCAAGGCACGTGCCACACTTCGGTCGTCCCTTTGTTATCTTTTCCTTTCATATTTAGCAACAAAAGAAGTTGTAAAATCCCGCGTTAAATGCCTTTTCGTCATTTAAACTGGAACCAACTATACTTTGAATTACCATATGAGCATTATTAGTCGGCTCACACGTACGAACTATGATTTGTATCGATTTTGGTTTGTGATTGATTGTTCCCTTATATTTATTTACTATCAATTTTATGAACAAGGAATATGCACTCTGTCTCATCCAACGGGCGCGGCGCGCGCAGCTGCAATGCTGCATCCTCTTTCCTCACGGGTTAGTTTGCTCGGACCTCTTTGTCGCTTTTTTCAGTCACACCAAAGTCTGGGGTCCTAGCGAAATAGGGTATGTGTCCTTAACTCGTAAATCTACCGTCGGGGAAGATGGGGTGGCTTCGTACACTTTTACCCTAAGCCTTATAAAAAAAAACTAACCACTATTTCAATATGAGATGAATGCTACTTCATCATTCACTTCATTTTGTATTTCAGTTTTGATACAAAGCAACTTTGCCAAGATATATTTTCCCAAAACATGGGAATTGTATCAATGTACCCCATACGTGGGGTGCCTTCATACAATATTCGTTTTTTCCCAGGATTCATTGGATTTTCAGCTGTTTCCCCTGTGTTAGTCATCTTTTAGGCATATCTTACTGACCTGGTTTTGTAATTATAATTATTCATGATATACATTTTTTTTAACTTACATGGGGTGTATTCGTACGGTATAAAATTGCATACATTTTCAGTGTACGAAGGTACCCCAACCAAAACGATCAGAAAAATAATCGAAATATAAAATAACCGTTGAAATAATCCTAAAACCATTGTTTACATATTAATCTCAAGCATCTAATTACCAACTGTATAATATATTTTTTTCTAATTCAAGTAAAACTTATTAGAGACAGACGCATTGAAAAGAGAACCAAAAATTACTTTCGGGTCGCGGAAACACATATTAATTATTTCTGGCGAAATTTGCTGCTGCACTGCCATCACTTTTTGAGGGTAGCCTATGCATATGAGCGGCAGTCAGGCATATAACTATGAATACTTTAACATGATGGATAGTCGAGATATTTGTACGAAGCCACCCCATCTTCCCCTATTTGTCAACTACAAAATAATTAAAATGCCCTAGCCCTCATGTGGCCTATTTACTGAATAAATATTTTTAATTTGATGCAACAATAGTAAAAATGCATAGAAATAGTTACGTTTCTTGTACCCTTTTGTTATTACATATTCTTTAATTTTATTTATTTATTAGGATATCAACTAATACGATTCAAAAGACACAGCTGCTGTCTAAAGTTAGGACGAACGGCGAGCGTAGCCATGTCATAATATAGATCCCTCCGGATACGGAGCCCTAAGCGTGCCCAAGCAGCGGCCGCGGCATGTTCAGTTCGGGGACGCCGCGGGCTTTATTAAGGAAGAGTTTTTTTCAGGACTTGTAAAGAACACCGGAGTTATGATCCGAGCAGCCGACATCTCCCTCCACCGACCAGCTATACGCCGCAAAACACGCCAAATTAAACCCTATGGTTGAGAAATCAAACCCATTGTTTGACCAAGTCCCGAGCACGACGAAGAACCTAAAACCATAAGTTAACTTATTCAAAACTTAGTAGAATGAGAGAAGACAAATCAACCATCGAAATGAAGACTGTTAAAAAATTCCGCCACAGCATATGGAAAGCTACCACTTCATTGCAACCTGTGAACAAATATGAATAAGCCATTTTTATTTCAAATATAACAAAAATCTTACAGGCTAACAGCTGAAATATATAAGAGAAACTGACACATCTACACCCAGCCCCAGCCTTCAAATTCCTAATTTTCCAAAAATCCGCTAGTACTTCATTAAAATAACATGTGGTTTATTTTTCATCTTTTTCCTGCACCTCGAGGTGTAGCGGCTCAGTCCTAGCATTATCTCCAGGGCCCGTGTTGGAGCTGTTCTCTCTGCCCTGGATGACTAACATGCTAGTCGGTCGGGTAACCTTGCTCTATACCTGCTTTCTAGAGGGCACAAATGACTTCTGGAAATAATAACTTCTGTTAATTTTAAACAGCAAAAGATGGTAGGGCTTTTTAAAAATGAAGACAGCATTAGCAACAGTCTTTGAAGGGAATGGTTTGTAATAATAACAAAGCAAATCATTTATACATAAATGGGAATTACAACTGCGAGTGATTTTAAAGAGTGACAGATTTCTGTACTGTACGGCTTCTTAAATATGAAGAAAGTGCAGCATCATTTCTTGTATTACATAAAAATAAGATGTCTCCAGGATTCGGACAGACAAGGAAACCATTCTTGCCGGTTACGAATAGGCTATCTTTTCTGCGTCTTTATTTTATGGACAGCCACCAGCTCAGCTCAGACTAACAGGTGGTGCTGTTCTCGTTGCCCTGGACACCATTCGACATGATAGTCACTCCAGAGACCTTCGTCAGTCTATCTACTTCTTCGACTCATGTTCTCTACCGGCTCTCTGAAAGGCATGCTTTGTATCAAGAAGAAAGCAAGAATTACAGTAATGACAGTACAGACTGCTCGTAACTTAAAGGAGTTAAAGACTTCCATCCAGCGGCGCTTCTCAGAAACGAAGAGAGCGCCAGCAGCAGGAATAATAGCAATAATACGTTTATCAACAGATCTTGCTTACAACTGAATACATACATTCTTCTGCCAAACCACAGAGTCCCATATTTCATATAAATAAGATGTCATGATTTTCCGGTTCAGCTTTTTCCCGTGATGGTAATGATGCGATCCACCCAGTCGGCGCGTGTCAGCGTCCGGTGAACCTTACATTGATTCCTTCATAAAAACAAGATTTCCCTGGTAAAATTTGGCTTTTACCAGTTTAACATTCCAAAAAAAAACTTTCAATTATCATTGCCTGATTGTCATTTTTGCTCAACGATCCACGCAAAAGTATTTTTGTGCGTAATTTTCATTCGCGTGCGTTCTTTAATGGCAGTAATTTACTAATTCCTTACACGCACGAGCGTCGCCGGTGCGTTTCGCTGTCGCAACGCTGCGATCTTCACACGTGCCGTGTGGTAACTCTCTAATAACACAGTCAAGTAATGTGGAAATCGATTCCTTTCACTCTCCGCTAAACGCGGCAAAAAAACACAGACAGTTTTTGGAGTGATGGGAACTTAATATTAAGAAGACATGATATTGGTCAGATAAAGGAACAAGAATGGGCGAAAAATATTTAAGTGTAGAAAAACTGAATAACAACAAGTGGGCCTGAATATCGACAAATAGCTGACATAATGACGATAAACATTATATTTTGACAAACAAAATAAAACAAGACTCCCAAAGAAAGAAGACGAAAGCTCAATTTCAATAAGAACCACAGATTGATCAGAGCTAAGTTACAAATTAATATTCGCAAGACAAACTAACCTTTGAAGACAAAATAGTAACACTCAAACCCCTGATACTGATAAAGTCAAGGAAAAACTAAAATACTTTTATATAATACAACCTCTATACTACTCCTGAGAACAAATCCAACCAATTTAATCAGCTTAATTAAAAAAAAGAAAACTTATTACACAAACAATGAAAAAAAAAGCCAACAAATGATACCAAAGAATCACTGAGAATCTGGCGAACATCTGTGATTGAAATATTTTTTTTTAGTGCAATAACGAGTTGACCTATACTCATACAAACAAGATCCATACAAATACAAATCAAAACTTAAATGCGAAGGAAAACAGCAGCCTAACATCAGACCCGTTGGGTGGAATATAAATATTACACGCAGATAATCCTAAAACAGTAATAAAAACTCGGAACAACTACAAAGTTTGAACCAGACCACAAATAGCAGTGAATTCGTGACAAACAACATAAAGTACTAAAATCTTACCAGCCTATGGTCAAATATCTACAAAGTTTAAAATGTTCATCGAATCCTTTAACAATTGACAATATCTTTCCTTTGCACTCCAGTGTCCATCAAAACAGCAGAACGTGCATTAAATGGTCTTATCTTATCTTATGTGTTCCAGTTACGATAGCGATCGGTTTGCTGGCCTCCCACCAGCGGGTCTCACCAGTGGATTGAGACGGCGCATTTATATTGTGATTGGCAACACAAGCTCAAAAAATACTTCTTTCAGTCTCCCAAACACATCTATCGCTTAACTTATCAAGGACAGTTTCCGAGGCTTCAGGAAGACTGAGAACGAATACTACAATTATTTAAATAATAATAATAAAAATATTTAGTCTCAATACACAATTAAAGAGAAAATAAATCAACAAAGAAACAAAGTGCAGCAGTGTTCGCATTGTTGTGTTCCGGTTTGGGGATAAGACAGCCGGTGAAATGACTAGCATAGAGGCATCCCATCTTAGTCCTCAGGGTTGGCAACGCATTTGCAGTCTTAGGATTGCATTGCAGTCTTGTGAATGCGAATGTCTATGGGTCACAGTTTCCATTTACCATCAGGTGGCCTGTGTGCTCGTTTGTCTTCTCTATGCCATAAAAATAAATAAATAAATAATAAATAAAGTGACAACAGTTTGAAGGAAAACCCAAAAGACTTAAATAATACAAGGCAACTCGATACTACTCCTAGGACCCAATTACACAAACCATAAAGATCTCTTGGTACCTACACTTATTTTTTATTAAAGTATTGACAATGGACCGGTGGACATCAATCTAACTTCTTTTACACAAACAATGATACATAAACATCATTAACTACTAAAAACTTATAAATCTAAAGTCAAATATCTACAAAGTTTCCACTCCAGACGCCAACGTCCAGAAAAATCCAATTTTCATCGAATCCTTTATAAAAGAACACTTTCTTTCCTTTGCACTCCAACGTCCATCATAACAGCAGATCATGCATTAAATGGTGCGTCAACTAACAAAGTGCTTCGAGTTTCTGTTCCAGTTACGATAGCGATCGGTTTGCTGGCCTCCCACCAGCGGGTCTCACCAGTGGATTGAGAAGCCGAATTAAAAAAAAGATAAAAGAAACCGTGTCCCCTAGACAATATACAATGTTCACATTATTTTCATGACTAAGTTATTATTAAGTTATTTGGCCGCTTAGTTTAGGCCAAGCATTTTTATCTGATAGATAGTCCTCGACCCTATAGTAAGCTTTAGACATCAGCAACTTTTTCACGTAAGTTTTAAGTACTGGAAATGGTAACTCTAAAACTTCGTCAATACTAAAATTATTTAAACAACTGGCCTCCCACCATCGGGTCTCACCAGTGGATTGAGAAGGCGCATTTATTGTGATAGGCAGAACATGCACTTGAAATACGTACTCAAAAGAAACAAGAAATCAACAACAACGTAAAAATAATATTTCCATAGCCACTGACTTTTCCAAAACTAATATGCAAAACAAACAGCAGTCTAGCAGCAGACCTGATAAGAGGAGTTAAAGTGCTGCACTATAATCACCGAAATAAATGCAGCATAAATTGTCAAGTTGTGTAAAACTTGTGGCCGTGGTGGTGCTCTGTGGCCGTGGCTGTGGGCGTGGCCATGAGCGTGGCCGTGACCGTAACCGTGGCCGTGGTTGTGTCCTGTGGCTGTGGTTGTGGCCGCGGCCGTGGTTATGGCCGCGACCGTAGCCGTGGCCGTGGGCGTGGCTTTAACGGTGCTGCTGCCAGTGCCGATTCAATGCGCCAGCTGCTGTTGATGACGCCAACTCCATCGTAGCAGGTATGAGTAATGGGCTCAAAAGCCTAAAAGGCTCAAAGCCAAGGGCCTGCATCGTGTTTAACAAAAACATCAGCTTTCTACCTGTTTTAGAACTATGCAGTGACGATCTAGTCGCCTACATGGATGTCAAAGGGCGAGGAACATCGAAGGTCCTAGTCTGCTGCCCGGAGAGAAACAGAACCCCACAGAAGAACTTACTAAAGTCATGGACTATGCACAACGACAAAAGGCGGAACTGATCGTGGGTTGCGACGCAAATGGCCACCACACCATCTAGGGCAGCACTGGAATCAACAGAACAGGTGAGTTACTCTCTGAATTTATCTTTACTAACTGTCTATACTTGTTAAATAAGGGCAACACACCAACCTTCGTTACAAGGGCTAGACAGGAAGTACTTGATATAAAATTCGCAACTGAAAATCGTCTGGAAATTCCTGGACGCAACGGGCCTTTGCGGTGAACTCTAAAACAAAGGGATATCTCAAAAGATCAATAATAATACAGTAACATGTATGTAAAAAATATTTTTGATGTTTTATTATTTTCTAGGGTTTGCCAAATGACGTCATCTACCTACTACCTCCCTCCCCTGTGCCCAACGCTTCCACCCCCAACAACAACAGATGCAAGAGAGAGAACTCGATGTCCCGTCGCTGGCCATGTAAGTTGTTTAATAATGATCTAGCCGAAGGTTCACAAATCGTTTTGTTTCAGATGGAATATGCTGTGGTTTCGTGGATGGGAGCGCGCCAACAACACCTACCCAAAGAAGTATGCCTCAGCGTTCTTTGCACGATGTTGAAATAATGGAAATTCTTGACATTGGTGAGTATTTGATACTAGTCTATGTGACTAGTGCTTAATTATTCCAGTTATGGCTTTTGACGTAGAGACCTGGTCGTGTTGTTCTCATAGTTTCTTTTGTAATGATTTTAATTTTGGCAGTTTTAAGAATTTATTATTTATTATTTTATTACCTAATTTCACTTACTTTACTTAATGTTACTTAGTTTTAAGTACTATTATGTTTTTATGATTAAAAAAATGACCTTCTGCTGGAGTTTCTTGCGGCGCTTCTTCTCCGCAATGATGGTCTTGTCCGAAGCGCTGGTAGACTCACCCTATATTACCGACATGTAAAAAAGCCCTCATGTGGCCTATTTACTGATTTTTTTTATTTTTTTTTATTAGAGGTATTAATACACGAGTGGGGTTATAATATCACACTATACGTGTTTTAATGGCTAGTTATGTGTAGAGTCACATACATAACTTTATACATGTATATCATAAGTCTTCTTTAGTGGGTATGTGAGAAACCTCTATGGTTCTCATCTCCACACATTGCTAACCAATACTTTAATGACATGCAATACTTTAATGCTCTCATTACGGTAAAGTCAGCAGTAGACGTAGCTATGTAACCGAAGAGGTCAAAAAGATATGCACTCGACTCTATTGTGAAGAGAATACGTCGTGTCTAGATCAATTTGAGCATGTTATTGTACTTTTGATGCTGACTGTACAACCACTGATACAGGTTTCTTAATATCGGCCATCTGCTAATCTGTTTCTATATGTACTGAAGTAAAAGGTTTTGGTCTAAGTTTACTGACAGGGCACAATTATTTTGTTTTATTTTTAGTAAATAAAAACGACGGGCGACAACAGCGACGAGGACAAAGCGGCCGCAACAGCCCTTGCCCCAACCAACAGCCCTCGCCGCAACAGCCCTCACCGCAACAGACCTGGCCGCAACAGCCCTCGCCGCAACAGCCTTCACCGCAACAACCCTCTCCTTAACAGGCATTGCCCCAACTGCCTTCGCTGTAACAGCCTTCTTTGTCATAGTCATCACTGTAACAGCTTTCGCTGTAACAGCCATCGCTGTGACAGCCTTTGCTGTAACAGCCCTCGCCACATCAGCCCTCGCCGCAACAGCCCTCGCCGCAACAGCCTTCACCGCAATAGACCTGGCCACAACAGCCCTCGCCGCAACAGCCTTCACCGCAACAGACCTGGCCGCAACAGCCCTTGCCCCAACTGCCTTCGCTGTAACAGCCTTCGTTGTCACAGTCTTCACTGTAACAGCTTTCGCTGTAACAGCCATCACTGTGACAGCCTTTGCTGTAACAGCCCTTGCCACATCAGCCCGCGCCGCAACAGACCTAGCCGCAACATCGTTTTATAATATTAAAAGGTGAGTAAAAGTGTTTTGAAATGAAGATGAATTTATAGTCTTGGTTAGGGTTGATGATTTTTGTATTGATATGCGTATGAAATAACGTTTCTTTTTCACGTATAACCGCTTCGAAGCTAAGTCGGAAAAGATGACAATTTCACGACCGTAAGCTGCTTGCGGATTAAGGTGGCCACGAGGCGTCTTAGCGCTATGGCTGTCTGCATCGTAGGAGGCGGAGAGGAAGACCCTCTTTAATCCTTCCCGAGTAGCAAAACAGTCGTAAAAGCAACGCGTTTTACAGCTTATAATCGAGAAATAGTCGTAAAAAGGAGTTAAAGATGCCAAACCATCGTATAAAAGAACTATACTCAACTCTTTAGCATTTTCGCATTTTGGGTGTAAAACTATGTTGACTAAACGTTTACTCGACATGTTTACAGCGCTTTTACTCAATTATTGTACAAAGGTGTCAAATTTCACTTTATACCGCAGAAAGTTCTAAATTAGCTGTATAAAAGCTTCTTATTTTCTAATTAGCTGCTGAAGAAGTCTTTATAGCACATTGCTCCCGACATTGTTCCCGTAGAAGCATTATAATGGTAAAAAAGCTGCTTATATAACCAGTATCATCTCGTTTACTCTTAAAGCACTAAGTGTTATTTAAAAGGTTTCGATTCACTATTACAGCACCTGCCAAGAGAAAGTTATAAAAGTGATTGTTATAGCACCTACAGCAATTCAAATGCATTTTTAAAGCCATCATGCAGCAAAATTCAATACGGAACCCCAAATATTGTCTATAATGGCGTCTGCATAGTGATGTAAATATGCACCAAGGCTCAGCTTCCTGAAGTGGTAGCGCTCAGATTATTTAAGTAATAGTGAAACTGAGTCTTATGAATATTACTTTTGTAATATCGTCAATGCATGGATTGTCAAATTGTTTTGTAGGGTCAGGTAGGTAGGTTATACTTGGTTATATTTGCTGCCCCTCTTTTGCGAGGTTTTGTAGGGCGGAAGTCCACTGTGTTAATGTAAATTAAGACTGCGCCGAGCGTACGCCGGATGTATCGTGGCTCTATTAAATTATTGTGTTTCCTAATAAACTATTTTCTTGAAATTGTTCGGTAGTTTTTTGTACTACGAGTACATTTATGAAAACACAACTTATAGGGTATATCACATAGTTTAATAATAATTCACCTTCGAGTGGCCACCTTTTCCCGTTAAGCTGACTACTCAAAGGATAATTGTTATGAAAGTTTGTTACGTATCCCAAAAATTATGTTTATACTTGCGCTACAAAAACGCATCGTCTGATTGCAAGGAAATTATTTAGTTAATTAGAAAACACTGTAATAGAAATGAGGTCGCCACTGGACGCTCGACGTTTGCTCGGTGCAGTCTTAAGTGCACAGCAGGCTATCCGGCAAGATTGGACGAATAACTAAAGTTTATGCCTCGTGTTGATAGCTGCTAGGGCCTGCTAGGTTTCATCCCTGTTCCTAGAGGGACGAGGGTTGTAGTGAAATAAGGTTGTAATATTAAAATAGACCTTATTGCACTATACCTTTTAGTTTTGTGCTTTTTAATTATATAAAATGAAAAGCAACTGTTCGATGGAACAGCGACTGCTTTATTTTATAAAATTTCAGGGCTCGCTCCTATGCCTGCAGGCCGAGCACATTATAACTTATACAGGGTGGAAAGATAAATCGGGCCCTGGAGGAAAACTACCTTAAATCTTCAAGATGGCTCACTTTACTTAAAGGAGACATTCCTTTATTTTTAAAAAGAAACAAAACTGCATTCACAGATTTTCTAAAATTTTCTTGGCTCTCCCGGGAATCTTACCAGCTAAAAAGTTATAAAATGAAAAATCGCTATTTTATTCTTCTAATTGATAGGTTTATTGTTCGGGATTAAATGTGTCTAAGATACACTTAGTCTAAGAACCAAATAAAAACTGAAATTTGACATTAATCATAGAGAGTGTTTATTTTTTTATTCTTAGCCGGTTCGATTCCCGGGCGATACAATAAAATTTTACAAAACCTTTGAATGCAGTTTTATTTCTTTTTTTAAATAAAGGAATGTCTCCTGTAAGTAAAATGAGCCAACTTAAGGATTTAAGGTAGTTTCCCTCCAGGGCCCGACTTATCTTTCCACCCTGTATATACGAGTATTTATAATTTCAACAGAGAATAAAAAAGTATTTTTTAAATAGCTGTATCATTGTTTCTGTCCACTTTTACCCATACTACTGTATTCAGTGATCAATTTATCAAATATTTTTTTCTTTGTGGTAGGTACAGAATCGTATGCGGACTGAGGCCGCCGCCGGGCAGGACAGCCGTGTTGGCAATCGAGCTCACAAGGCGGTATTGCGAGCAAAACATCAACACCAGCGCCATCTCTGAAAGCTGATGGAGGACGTGAACTCTTCGGTCGAAGACAGTGCCCTCTAGCTTGCGGAGGGAGGAATGCGTTCCTGTCAGTGAGGTTACAAGAGGGCTCGCCTCGTTGTGACGAGCTCTCTTCCCTTTACTGTCAAGGACGGGTTCACTAGACTACGAGCAACTTCGCTAAGAAACCTTTTTTATTTATAAAGTGTTAAAAGTATTTAATCGATGTTATTAATGTAATGTGAATAAACAGTTAAGTAAATTCATGCAAGTTGTAGCAATAAAGTAATTGTATTAACCTGTTTCCATTCCAGTTTAGTACATATACATACATTACACATACATTAGTATGTAGATAATGTTTTATAAAGAGCTACTCAATGATACCTCACTCGATGTTATAAGATGTAGATTGTAGAAAGGCTAATTTAGTCCTGTTATTACTGAAGTTATACAATAAATAAAGCAGAATTTGGGTTTCGTACGGATTTTTTAACAGACATGGCTATGTTTTACGAAAAAGACATCAGTATGAGCATGTTTCTTAGACCTGAGCCGTGCTTTTGACACAATCGAGTACAATTTATTGAGGAGGAAAGTGCCCAACGCGGGCGTACCAACACCAATAGCTAGTCTGTTGGGGTTCCAGTATGATAACCAAGTTAATACTAATACGTGGGGAGACTCTAATTCGAAAGTTAATACTACGAATGTAAACTTAACTGTGGAGTGCCGCAGGGTGATATGACATCCCCAGTTTTGTTCAATCTGTACATCTATGATCTGATAGAGGAGCAGAGCCTCAGTGGGAAGCCACGTAGCCGGCGATACGCCAACAACTTAAGATATGCAGACGACATGGTTCTGGAGAGCTCCTATATCGATGGTCTGCAGATACTTGTCTCTATATGTGAACGATATATAAATAACTATCACATTATGTATCTCTCTCGTTATGTATAATTTAACCATTGCTTTCGAAACACAGAATACTTTTCATTTAATGTATTTGACCTTAAATTTGTAATATTTTTATTTGTGTTAGTTCTAATAATTATAATTTGTTACTTTATTACCTTGTAATGTAACTTACTTTTAAGTATTGTTATATTTTATGTTTGAAAAAATGTTTGAAGACCTTAGCTTTCGAATCACAGAATACTTTTAGTTTAATGTATTTGACCTAAAAGGGGTTTGGGTACAAGTATTTTGATTTGTAAAAAAAAACAAGGCCGTTAGTAAAAGTGATAAATTATGATAGAATAATTAAAAAAAACATGTTTTGTAATGTAACATAATACTCTTAAGTGCATCGGAGCCGAGATATTTAATATTCTTACCTAGGCATACTCTTAGTACCAAAAGCTGAACACTTAAATCTTAAATATCTCAGCTCAGATATTATTAAACGCCATAAATTATATACATCTATGTGTATTTCGACGTCTTCTAAATAACTTTGTAAAAATCATCCGTGGCCGATGAAAAAAAACAACAATATTCTTCAAACAAATTTACCCAATGCCCTTTGTATTTTTTTTATTTGTGCTATTTCTAATAATTATTATTTGTTCCTTTATTACCTTGTAATGTAACTTACTATGAAGTATTAATATATTTTATGTTTGAAAAATTACCCTCTGCTGGAGTTTCTTGCGGTGCATCTTCTCCGCAATTATGGTTTTACCAAAAGTGCTACTACTATGTTCATTCATTAACAATGTGTAAAAGAGATTTACTGAATATATATTTTGATTGTGATATTGTTTTTTGACTAATTTAACTCTAACGAGTGACATACCCGAATCGCTGAGTCGAAAATTCATGTTCGCTGACGATATGGCCATTGTTAGCCAGCAGTCGTGTCGAGAAATCAGAGAATAAAGTGAATAAATATCTACAGATACGTACCCGCCAGGGGGTACTTATAAAAATGACGCTTAGTTCCCAATACCAGTAATACGGAGGTTACAGTACAATAAATACGGTACAATACGGTACAATAAATATCTACAGATACGTACCCGCCAGGGGGTACTTATAAAAATGACGCTTAGTTCCCAATACCAGTAATACGGAGGTTACAACTTTTCATCTTTGCAACAGACAGGCGGAATTCGAGCCGAAAGTAAAAGACATGGCTAAACTACTGGCCTAAGTGTATAGTTTCTTACTAGCTCGTAACATTCGAAAATTCATAATTAATTAGGTACTACATGTTTATTATTCTCCTAGAACTTTCGAATAATTTCATATTTTACGTTCGCCATCAAGACTTGACAGATACCTAACAGATAAAATAAATTTCATGTTATCTGATAAAATTAAGTATGACGATCCGTTTTGCGTAAAATGTAAAATGTTACAATTAATTTTCAACATTGTAACGATTTGAAAAGTTCCTGAAACTTGTAATATTTAGCTCATTAGCGTAACATATTACTAGTTACAATGTTTATACATTGCTAGGGCAGTCGCCCATACTTCAGTTTAGCCATGTCCTTTTAGGGGCACGATCCAAAAATACAACCCCATGCCAAAGTACTTAGGGATGGCTCTAGACCGAAGCCTCACATATCGAGCTTTATACCAAAAAACTGGGCAAAAAAATCAGACCCTGAATAACTCATGTAAAATCATGCCCAGAAGAGCGAGTGTATGTTTTTTAAACCGGATAACATTCGCTATACTGATGCTCCTGACTTTTTACTCACTGGTGTAAAACTACAAAAAAGGGAAAAGTTCAAGTATTTGGGTCACTGGGTCACCGCGGATCAAAAAGACAATGCTGACATTGAGAGGGAGCGCAGGGCGCTGTCTGTCCGATGCAACATGTTGGCCCGTAGGTTTGCAAAATGTACTGAGCCAGTAAAAGTCACACTGTTTAAAGCATACTGCCAGTCCTTTTATACATGCAGCCTATGGGTTAACTATACGCAGAAGGCATATAGCGACCTGCGAGTTCAATACAACAGCGCGTACAGAGCGTTGCTGCGGCTGCCGCGCTATTGCAGCGCTTCCGCGATGTTCGCGGAGACGAACACGGCGGGGTTCGCCGCCATCATGCGCTTGCGCTGCGCCTCCATGCTGCAGCGCGCGCGCGACAGCCGCAATGCGCTTCTGTGCGCTGTTGTTGAACGCTGGGACTCGCCAGTATTGGCGCGGTGGATCAGGCTCCACGCCCTTAAATAATTCTTGTTCTTGTGCTTGTAATGTTTTGTCTCGTTTTAATGTTTTATTGTATTACACTAATACTAGTTTTAAGTTGCACAAACTTTACTAACAAAATATGGATCATTGGTCTGAAATAAAATATATTATTATTATTATTATAACACCATACACCTGAAGCAGCCACTGCTGAATTAAAAATTGAGTCACTAGTAGAATGACGGGATCAAAAAGTTACCGACTCGCAAAATGACCACAATGACCACATAGCCTATATCTCAAAACGCCCGAGTCGCAAAATGGCCACAGTGATTTTTTCATTTTATCATTGTCTAGGTACAGTCGACGGAGCCCCGCAGGCCGGGCTCCTATTTGTAGGTAATTTGCTCTTCGGGCATTTGAAGTAACAGTTAAAAAGCTTAATTTTGTTATGGAGCGCATAAATATCTATCATTATCGGCTCTGGTAAGTCAGAGTGGCCGAACACAACGCCACGTGGACGGCAACGACCTTAAATTGGAAATAGCAAGTTCTAGGCAAAGGAGGCTTACTCTTATTTAAAAAAAAAACTACTTTATTGAATTTTTGAAAAAAATCCTCTTAGCCAATAATTGAACTGTCGAATATTACAAAACAATAAACCGCTCCGGCGGTTACAGCCAAAGTCTTGAAATGTCAAGTGCTTCTATTATGTCCAGCGGGTCTAGTATGGCTGCGTCTACGCGTGTCAACTGTGGATAAAGCATCGCGGATAAACACAAGCTGGTCAAAACAGAGCAATCCGTGTATTTCCTGGGACCCGCTGTGTACAATCGCCTGCCAAAAGCCGTAATAGATGCGGCTTCCATCACACAATTTGAGAACAAGCTTATAAAATGGCTCCATGAGCGTCTGATTTACGACTACAACGAGTTTTTTGATCTGGCCCTCACAGGCTAATAAATAATAATACTTAATTTATCGATTGTTCGTTTTAATGTATTATTTAAAAATCAATTAAAAAATCAATATAATGCATATTATGCAATTATGATAGTACTATGTACACTGACCTATAACAATTGTTCCGAATAAATTATTTCATTTCGTTTCATTTCATCCGTCACTTTTTGACTCGTGTACTTATTTACCTGTCAGAAGGTGACGCATGCCTTATCCAAAATATCACGTGATAAACGCAGCCCCCAGATAGAACAACGTCAAAATCTTGAAATGACCTTGTCTTGAAATGTCAAGGTCTTATAACGTCTATGTCTTACAACGTCATGTCTTACTCTGTCATTCTACGATCTAGGCAGCTTGACATTTCAAGACTTTGACTTCAAAATACGATGGTGTTTTACTACGTAGTTATTCTGAGACTTTAACATATATACTATGACATTCTACGATCTAGCCAGCTTGGCATTTCAAGACTTTCGTGGTCGTGTTTTATGATACAGATCAAAAGGGTCACCGATGGTGATCATTTATGTCTATAGCATATACACCTTTAAATTAAATACAGACTGTAAAATAACCTAGAACGCAGGTAACTTTCTTACTATGTGGGCGTGGGCTAATAACCTATCTGTGGTTACTGCAACTGTTAACAAGTGTTGCCAGATTTCTTATTTTTCATGACTTTATAATATTACTATAAAGGGGTTAACTGTATTTGTTTGTGGCCTGTGTGCTCGTTTGTCATCTCTATGCCATAAAAAAAAAACGTAGTTACGATTGAGTATTAAATTCATTTATTCCAAATAGTCTTACTAGGTACAAAATGTAATCCTATCTAATTATAACTAACTTGGCACAAGTACACTCGATAAACCACTAGTCATACTGATTCGGTGACATCATAACTACACGAATATAAGATGTCACCCGTAGCACCATATACCTAGCAAAGTATATTGCGCGGTCTTAGCGAGAAACCCAACCTTTTCATGGTATATGGTATCGAACACAGACTGCCATTACTGGTGCATCACCACTGCCAGCTAGGAAAGGCCATAACCGGATTTAACCGGTTTTAACTGGTTTTAACCGGTTTTAACCGTTTTTATCCGGTTTTAACCGGTTAACTTCATACAAAAACGTCTAATAATCGGTTAAATTGCATCCCCTACTGCCGGCCACATTTCTCAGTGACAATAGGTAGGATCCGTCACATCTTTATCTGCTCACCAATTCTTTATTTCAGGTCCGCATGCCTTGAGAAGCCTTTACATCCATATCATAACTTCCCTATAATATGGTCAAAAACGAAAAGCAAGCGTTTATTAAGAAACCTGTATATTATTTTCATTTATTTATTTATTGTAATTAAAAAGTAAAACAGTAAGTTTAAATTCACAGCACTGTGAATTTTAGATTACACAAACATAACACAAAAGCAACTTAAACAGTAAACAATAAAGCATTAAGGCAAAGCAGTAAATTCTTCCAGTACACTCTTACTCGTATACTCTAATGTTAACATGTCATTAAAGTATCGGTTATCGATGTAGTTTCATCTAAATATTAACGTTAAAATTTAGATACAGGGCAACGCCAGATACGGTTTCTCACATATTCTAATATATTGTAGAAAATTTATGATATGCATGTTGACAAAGTTATATATGCGACTGTATAGATAATTAAGCATTAAAACACTCTTTTGATCTTATTATGAATCGGTTCGTTTTTTTAAAACTACACTGCGGTACGCCTCTTAATATGCACCAGTTACATAAATAACTATTAAATGTTTGATTTAAAACTTGCATGAGTTCAAAAGTAAATGTCTAACCCCTTATTTATAATGGGGGATTTCCTCTGTGGTTTTGACCAATTGCATCTTTTTTGAGGTGATTGGTTGTTTCAACATCCATCCAAGACTGGTCCCGTTGTGACTTGTTGAAGTAGTTCTGGGTTGTACAAAATTGGCCACGTCTTTCCGATACCTTATCTTGTTACCATCTGGTCCCATTCATACACACTCCACACTTTAGTCTATTGAGTAAAAATTAAGCCAAAACATATCGTTGTTAATTTTCTCGTGTTCAATGATGACATCATCAATGAATCTGTCTGTTGTGTTGGGGAATATGTTACAACTGTCAAAACCACGTTCCACTCGTGCTTCAAGCACACTGGGTGTATGTCCTGAGAATGCAATAAATACAGTTCCTACGTTTAGAGGTCCCGGGGTCAACCTTTTTAGACGTGGCGTTATCCAGGACCTTATTATCGATGGCGCTTCCGCCATTATTAATGATGCTGCGATATAAATACAACACGGTGCGGCGTAACCGCTATCGTCAACCAGGTCGTTTTTCATAGATAGAGCCACATTATATAGATGTATGTGTCTATTTATACAGTTATAGGATGTTAGTTTATAGGATGCATGGAGCTTTCGGTCATCAATTCCATAGCGATGGCGAACCACCTTCCGACTTCGGCGAAGTCGTCGCTCGTGGCCCCTGAGCGGTCTGGAGACTGTCACCTGCACCGGCCAGGGCGCACCCTGGGCTGGTGCAGCGCCGATTGGGTGACCACGCTCCTGAAACAAATGAATGAATATCAGCGGACCATCTCACACAAGGTTATAAATGAATTTTCACTTCTCATGCTCGTAAAGTCCTTCTTTATGCTGGGTATAGGCTGCATAAAATCGCATTTTATGCACTAGTGCATAAATGGTTGTCGTCATCTAGACTAAGACAATTAAGCCCTATACAGCCAGACAGACGAGGTGACTACATTAAATAAACTTGTTATTTGAATAAATTTACTTTAATTTTATTTATATTTGCATCGTAGTTGCATCTAACAAAGAAGAAATTTAAAACTATTAAAAACAAACATTATTAACAAGAACATTAAAAAATCAACGTAGGTATAAACTTGGCAGTATTGCGTTCGACCTAAGTCAAAAATCGCAAACAAAATAAAAAAAAAAATAGACAGAAATACAGTGGCGGGAAAGAGGTTTTGGACTATTAATTAGTTACTTTCTCGACAAAACTTGTTGCGTTATGGAATTTAATTAAAATGTCGTCTAGTGAAGAGGAAATAATGCTCACACCTAACACACTCATGGAAAAAAATGCAAAAGAACTTATTGAACAGACATTACCGCCTAAATCCATACTGTAAATATGCCCGGAAAAACCATAACATACTCGTATAATATACAGAATTGTTCAAATTTCAATTTATATTTTAATTTAAGTTTTTTTACATTATCACTGTTTTATTTCCTCGTAATCGAAGTGAAAAGCAGAGTGTATAACTCGGTCTTAAAACCCATTTTATCCTCGACTTAATTATCCAACCTCGCCTGCCGGCTCGGTTGGATACCATCATAGGTCTCGGTGAAAATGGTTTGTTTTATGCCCTTGTTGTACAATCTACTATTGTAGTGGTTGTACACACAGCAACACATCCAGCTATACACTTCAGAAATCTGAAATTATGCTCGTTGTTGTCTCGTCCTCTATGATGATTACAAGTGTGTAGTTACGGCTTATATACTCACTGGCGCCACATAATTTTAAAGAAAAAATAACAGAAAACGGAACGCAGCCTTATGCCCCGCATAGTGCTGCCACCTGTAACTAGCTTCATTTCGGTTTTTATGTCATCAACGGCGCTACACGGAATTTCTTCAGTTATCGTTCAGTTAAAAATAATTGTGCAAATATGGAAAGGAAAAGGCACGCAGAAGATAAAACGCGTGAACATCTGCTTAAAAAGCTAAAAAGATTGGAAAAAAAGATTAGGAAACTGCCTGAATCGGATATTGAAGGTAAGTCAAAATTTTACTCTTAGGGACGCCATGATGTAATGTACCTACTGCGTAAAATATCTTCGAGATTATGAAACTTTATTTCTTCTGACCAATCTGATGGATTGGTATTAGAACACTAAAAGTTTTAGTGAATAATTCCGTGGCCGAGGGTCGTTCCGAGGGAACGAACAAGGTCGACAGTAAACCTAAAAGGGGGGTTCTTATGGAGCCCACGTGGTTTTTTCGAACATTGTTCTCGATTGAACTTTGTACTCTTTTCGTTAATAATTCCGTGGCCGAGGGTCGTTTCGAGGGAACGAACAAGGTCGACAGTAAACCTATAGGGGGGTTCTTATGGAGCTCACGTGGTTTTTATATATATATATATATAAATATAATATATGGTTTTTATTGGTTTTACAGAGAATGTTGGCAATAGATCTACTAGAAACAATATACCCTTAGAGCCTGTGGTGTGTATTATAACACCTGAGGTGGAGATGTTCAATCAATCTCCTCCTGAAGAGGACATGGAAACCATCCAATCCGTGGAAGATATAGATATTTTTCCTGTAGAGAATGAAGACATGGATAGAAATGAAGACAAAGAAAATAAGGAAGAAGAAATTGATGGTGATATATTGGAAATCTTGGGTGTAATAGAACCTCAACCCAAAGGAGAGCCGCTTTTAAAAGAAATAGCGGAGAGATGGTGCGACTTCCTGAAAAATGGTTTAAAAAAAGAAGTAAAGGAAGAAATTGCAAAGGATAATCCTCTTTTTATCAATATGGCCACAATTGTACCCAAATTAAACCCCGAAGTGAGCGCGGCACTTAATGAGTCTGCCAAAAAAAGAGACTACATAATTGAGAGCAGACAGAAACAAATTGCAACAGCTCTGTCATGCCTGGGCTCAGCTCTCCAAATGACAATTAAAGATGGTATGATGATTGGTAATAAAATCAATATAATCAAAAAACTTAACGATACATGCCGGTTATTATGTGACTCTGTGCACCTGGATACAAAGAGTCGACGGTCATTGGTGCTCATGACAATAAATAAGGAAATGAAAAATTCACTTCAACAGACCGAAGCCCAAGAATTTCTATTTGGAGATGACCTAGTCGAAAAGATAAAGACTGCTCGCACAGTAAAGAAAACAGGCCAAGACTTGAAGGCTCCGGAAATAAAAAAAAATGAATACCCCCAAGACTCAACTAAATTCAACATACAGGAACCGGTCTTTAAACTGGCGGGCCCCTCCTCGTGCGGCATACAGGACGCAGAGGCCAACCGCAGGAGGGCAAGCATATTACCCAGTGAAAACTGCCAAGAGGGACGAAAAGACGTCGCGTCGCCCCTTGTTACGCAAGTAGCAGATGAGGTAGGTAGACTGCATTTTTTCTATGAACAATGGCTGTCTATAACCAAAGATCCTACCATTCTTGAATGGGTAAAAGGATATAAAATACCTTTTCAACATTCACCACATCAGCAGTCAGTTCCACTTAATGATAAATTGAGTGAATCTGAACAAAAACAAATTAAAACAGAAATTAACCAGCTATTAGCTAAAGGTGCCATAGAAATAAGTCATTATGAGACGAACCAGTTTTGCTCCCCAATTTTTTTAGTCAAGAAACCAAATGGCACTTTCAGATTTATATTAAATTTAAAAAAGTTAAACATGTTTATAAATACAAGTCATTTTAAACTTGAAGACTATAGAACAGCTTGCAAATTAATTAATTTAAATGATTACCTAGTGTCAATTGATCTTAAAGACGCTTATTATATGACAACAATCCATGATGACAGCAAAAAATTTCTTAAATTTTACTATGAAGGTCAATATTATCAATTTAAAGTGCTACCATTTGGGTTGTGCACAGCCCCATATACTTTTACAAAAATTATGAAGCCAGTGGTTGCTCATTTACGAGAAAATGGTTTTGTCTCAGTCATATACCTGGATGATATTCTATGTATAGGTACTTCTGTTAATGATTGTCGGAAAAATATGATGACTACAGTTAACCTTTTAACAAGGTTAGGTTTTGTTATTAACACTGATAAATCTGAGTTCGCCCCTGCTCAAACATGTAAATTCTTAGGATTTATTTTTGATTCAAAACAAATGACATTGAGTATTTCTGTTGAAAAAAGATTAAACTGTTTGAAACTTGTAAAACAGCTTTTGTTGAAGAAAACTGTACAATTAAAATTTCTAGCTCAAGTTATAGGTACATTAGTATCAGTATGTCCTGCTATAAAATATGGAATGCTATACACAAAAGATCTAGAACGTGTCAAATACCTAGCATTGAAATATAATAATGATAATTATGATGCCTGTATATCATTAAATGATAATTGCAAACAGGATCTTCTGTGGTGGGCCAAAAATATTGAAACCTCTGTATGCCCTATTAGGAAAAATAGATATAAGTTGGAAATTTATACAGATTCTTCATCTCGGGGTTGGGGTGTTTCATGTGGGCCTGGAACTGCTAGTGGACTTTGGAGTATGGAAGAAGCTAAGCTTCACATTAACATGCTTGAACTAAAAGCTGCCTTTTTCGGTTTAAGATGTTTTGCAAAAGACCTAAAGAAATGTGATATACTTTTACACATTGATAATATCACAGCAATCTCTCATATTAATAGGCTAGGTGGAGTGCAATTTCCTCATTTACATAGCATTGCAAAGCAGATTTGGCAGTGGTGTGAGGTTAGGGATCTATGGATCTTTGCAACTTACATTAATACTAAAGAAAATGTAATTGCCGATTTTCAGTCAAGGAAAGAGCTAGGGCATACAGAGTGGGAGTTACACTCTCACTACTTTAACCATATTACATCTGTATTCGGTAATCCCACTATAGACTTGTTTGCATCCAGAACAAACACAAAGTGTCAGAATTATGTATCTTGGCATCCAGATCCATATTCCTTTGCAGTTGACGCGTTCACATTAAATTGGTCTGAATTATGTTTTTATGCTTTTCCCCCATTTACAATGATTCTCAAGACTTTAGAAAAGATCATAGCAGACAGAGCAAAGGGTATTGTGGTAGTGCCTTTTTGGAAAACGCAGCCCTGGTTTCCAATTTTTATAAAACTTTTAACTTGCAAACCAATTATACTTGAACCATCTAAAAATATGCTCACTCTGTATAATTCCAGAATGATACATCCGCTTCACCAGAGTTTGTCATTGATGGTCGGGCTGTTATCAGGCAAGCATTCTTGAGCTCGGGAATTAATGAAGATGCTGTAGAAATTATGATACAGTCTGTCTCAAACAGTACTCTTAAACAATATTTGCCATGCATAGTTGACTGGGCAAAGTACTGCACAGCAAAAGGTATTATTATTTTGAAGCCTACCATCTGTCAGGTAATTGATTATCTTACTGTTAAATTCCATAAAGGCTTGTCTTATGGCAGTCTAAATTCATTGCGGTCTGCTCTATCATTGATAATAGGGCCACACTTGGGAAATAATGAGAAAATAAAACGGTTGTTCAAAGGTTTTTATAGATTGCGTCCAACTGCCTTCAAGTATACTGATACTTGGGATGTATCCATTTTACTTAATTTCATAGAAAGTAATTATATTGATGATAGTAATTTAGAATTAATGACCAAAATGACTGTTGCATTATTAGTATTAGCAACAGGCCAAAGAGCTCAAACAATGTCCTTAATTAATATTAATAATATTAGTGTAAGAGATACCTGTATTGTATTTAAGATAGATAAGTTGATTAAGACATCTGCACCCAACCGGTGCCAGCCTATTCTTACCCTGCCGTTTTATAACGAAAGGGTTGGAATTTGTCCAGCAAGGGCTGTACTTAATTATATTAAGATTACTGAAAAAATTAGAAGTACTGATTATCTGTTTCTTAGTTTTAAAAAACCCTTTAAGAAGGTTTCTGCTAGTACAATTAGCCGTTGGATAAAGAAAACATTGGAATTAAGTGGAATAGACATGACAGTTTTTAGTGCACATAGCACCCGACATGCTGCAACTTCTGCAGCATACAAAAAAGGAATTAATATAGATGTTATCAGACGAACAGCTGGTTGGACCGGTGAGTCAACTACTTTTGCTAGGTTCTATAATAGACCAATTATCAATAATAATACATTTGCTGAGACTGTCCTTGGAAGGACTGACTCGTAAATAAAGTGTACTTATATGGATAAATACCTGATTATTTATGTTTTCGAGATAATAAATGTTGATTGATTTTACAACTTTTCTTTGAACATCTACACTTGTAATCATCATAGAGGACGAGACAACAACGAGCATAATTAAATAGTCAAACGAACTTACCTGTAAGTGAAGTTCGACGATAATTATGCGAAGTTGTTGTCTCGTCCGAAGATGATGAGTCCCACCCTACCCTAGATATTGTATAACAATATATCCCTATGTTGTAAAATCATGAAGCGTGAACTTTAAAATTAATGAAGCTAGTTACAGGTGGCAGCACTATGCGGGGCATAAGGCTGCGTTCCGTTTTCTGTTATTTTTTCTTTAAAATTATGTGGCGCCAGTGAGTATATAAGCCGTAACTACACACTTGTAATCATCATCTTCGGACGAGACAACAACTTCGCATAATTATCGTCGAACTTCACTTACAGGTAAGTTCGTTTGACTATTTAATATTGCATGAAAGAGAGTCGCACTAGAATCTAATGTTGTTGACATAATACACATATATACATCTCTTTCTTTTTCTCTCTGCTCTGTCTTTAATGGTTAGTTAGGTGTGATGTTGTGTGTACGGTTGTAAGTAAAACAATACTGTCTTTTTTTGCTTTCATTTGCTATTATTTAATTCTTCATCTGAGCTGTCACAAGTATTGATAATAATATTATGATCTGTAATTCGATCCATTTCCCCTTCTTGACATCTATATTTATATTCTTCACTTTCGACATGGTGACAAATACTTTCCCAGTCCTCAGCAGTAATAGTATTAATTCATTCAGATGCTAAATTCAATACCATAAAAACAGCCCTCTAATAATATTAGATATTATTTAGAATACCATACTGACATTACTTTTGAAATATAATTATTTTATTACAAACCTCTTTTTATGCTGATATAAATATATATTTTTTTATGGCATAGAGAAGACAAACGAGCACACAGGCCACCTGATGGTAAGTGGAAACTGTGACCCATAGACATTCGCATTCACAAGACTACAATGCAATCCTAAGACTGCAAATGCGTTGCCAACCCTGAGGACTAAGATGGAATGCCTCTATGCTAGTCATTTCACCGGCTGTCTTATCCCCAAACCGGAACACAACAATGCGAACACTGCTGTTTGGCGGTAGGTTAATGGATAAGATGGTGGTAGCGATCCGGACGGACCCTGCACAAGGTCCTACCACCCGCAAAATAGTACGAGATAAGTAGTACGAGAAAAGGGAAATTTCAAATATAGAATGCCTGTAAACACACAATACCACTGCATATGCAATTCCACGCTCTCGCTAATTCATGTATACAGTAAAACACCACTGATACGGCAGACCGACGAACAGTCAAGGTAATGAATTCCTAGACCACTTTGGCTATTTCAAAGGTAACACCGGCGCCACACGCTTGGTGTTTGCCGCAAACACAGCAGGACGCAACTATATCTTAGAGTGAGCACGATGTATTTCCATCTCATTCCAATGTATAGCTGCGTCCTGCAGTGTTAGCGGCCAACACCAAGCGTGTGGCGCTAGCATTAGAAAGATCTTATGTTTTTTTTTACAGTATCAATTTGACATAGTCCAAAGTGGTCTGTTTTTACAGCGTAAAGGCGTATCTCGAGCACCGGCAGTACTAGGGTTAGTATATTTAGTTATATATTTGTGATATGCCTATAATGTTAACCTTTTATTTTGTTTCCTATTGTTGAATTTGACATCTTATATTTGTTTATTTTTTATTTTTTTATACTTATTCTTTTGACATTTTAATTTACCACTACATATATTTGCACGCTTGCATGCAAGCTTGATACATGAAACATAATGTACTGTAACATCACTATACTGTGTCTATGCAAATAAATATTTTCTTATTACTGTTTTTTTCTGATTTTAGGAATCAAATTTCTTTGACTGTACCTGCGCAGATGACATTTTATCTAAGCGCAGAATCCAATCAGCATGATCCACGAGTTGCGCGGTTAAATTCTAGTAGTAACGCCATGTTGACGCGCGCCCGCGTGTCATTAGGTCAGCCGTCCATGATTCAGGGAGATGGAAAAAATTGATCGTGGTTCGACCGTCGGTTTAAATCGTCGGAAATCATCGGAATCATTGTTCGTGTCTGCGCGAACGAAGATTCACGACACTCTACAATACTCTACATGTCTTGTATAAGTGTAAGGCAAACGAGACTTACTTACGTTGCCGCATCAGGACAAGATGGTCCCCACGGCGGCTGCGCAGGAGGTTCTGCTGAGGAGGCTGACGTCGCCACACATCAGGAGAAGCGGAGCCCCCGCTTTGCCGCGCGCGAGGGAGAGTGCGTCGGCGACCACCACGCCCTCCAATGCACAGAGAGTTGCGCATGTGACCCGGAATCAGATTGTCTGAAAAAAAGGTTACGTGTTTTTAAATTCCGATTAAAATTCGAATTCGAATTGGATCAGCGCATTTAAGTAGCACTTGACTGTTTATTACAATGTTTTGTTTTTGTCAGGGGTTCAGGAACGTTTCCCTTCGCGGTTAACATTTGGAACTGGGATTGACCAAAAATAATAACTCACGATTTTTATGTTTTCATTCGAAAGAATAGGAAATTTTAAGACACCAATTTCATTAATTTTGTATTTGACCCAATAGTTTTGTTTTAATATCTTTATTTATTTAGCAGACATTTTATGGATGATATGATTATTTTAAATTTAGGATGGAATTTTGTAATAAATTACAACTATAAAATGATATCCAATAAAAAAAGTTAAGTACTGTAATAGTATCCAAAACAGATAAATATTTCAAAAACTTAAGAATGCAGAACGGTTTTAAAACCCTATTCCTCGAAATGGTTTTCGAATTGGAGTACCTAATCGTAAAAATATGAACAATCCCAATTGTATTAATAAGGTTAAATATTAAGAGAGGTTTTAACACCGTTAGATAAAATAAAAACAGACGGGGGTTTAATGCCCAATAGTATTCTCTACCAGTCAAGCAGTAGGCAAAACGGAAAAACAAATTAAAAAATATTAAAAAAAAATTATTTATCAAACAACAGAGAATTATTTCATCAATACTACTACTTTACAGTACACAATAATATTTAAATGCAACACAACAAATTTGTATATTTTTTACGTAAATAAAATCATAAATATTAAATCATAAACAAAATAAAAAAGTATAAGTATCTTAAGTACCCGAAACCGACGTGCGTGCATGACTCGATGTATGAATGTGGAAGAAGCGAAGGAAATTTGTCAAGATCGTAGCAAGTGGAAAAAAGTGGTCTCTGCCTACCCCTCTGGGAAACAGGCGTGATTAGCTTAGACTACCGCATAGAACAGAAGCAGAGCAAGCAGTGAAATTTTAAGGGTAATCAAACCTACTTGCTATAATGTCCAGGAGGTCGGTGCTGCTGGCACGCATTCTGCTCAGCAGGGACGCGAACCGCTTGCGCAGGCTGGAGTACATGTCATTGGTGCGCGCCTGCGCGAAGATGCCTGACGGACTGCCGTAGCGCGGCAGTCGCAACACCACCCTAAACGAGCCATCAAACTGAACCTGGGGCTATGACGAGGTGTGCATGGAGCGCGACGTGTCAGTACGGGTCTATATCGAATGGCATACAATTATTAGTCCTATCGTTGTGTCGCATAACGTCTTTTGTCCTAATAACGTGTGGCATACACTTTGTTCCGCATATTTTTGATTGTCCAAAATTGTTGCTCCTATTATCGTTTGTCCTAAATATTATTTGTCCTATCGTTTGATGTGGCTAAGATTCAACTGTCGAATGATTGATGTCCATAATTGTAATATTCCTAATATTTAATGTGCTAAAACTAACCTTGTCAAACTTGTTGGTTCTGGCGTTTCGCTCGCTCGTTAGGGTCACAGTTCTACCTAACACTCCTCCTCGCTTCGCTCGTCGTCGTACCTAACCTAACCAAAATCTGACCTGCCTGAAGGTAGAATACGTAACGATTCTGACTTCACGCCTACCATAGATTTGGTTTAGGTGCTGTAATTGTAGCCAGTTTAATAAAAGGCAAAATAATTATTAGGTCAATTCATGTTAGGAATATTATGCTTTAGGTAGTTAGACTTTAGTTTTATCAATATGGACAAACTTGCTTTAAGACGTTAAATGAGTATGCGCAAAAATTATTAGGACAAACGAGTAGTATGCCGTTCAACAGTATGCCAAACATTCTCGGCCAAAAATTTTTAGGACAAAAAACGTTATGCGATACGACAGGCGCCCGTCAGTACCCTTACCATGAGTTGCAATTGGGATTGACCAAAAAAACAACTCACGGTTTTTACTTTCTCATTCGAAAGAATAGGAAATTTTGAGACACCAATTTCATTATTTTTGTATTTGACCCAATAGTTTTGTTTAAATATCTTTATTTATTTAGCAGACATTTTATGGATGACATGATTATTTTAAATTTGGGATGGCATTTTCTAATAAATTACAACAATTAAGGCCCTGTTGTTTGATCAGTAGTTAAACTAACTAATTGTTAAAATTTGAAAAAGGAATCGTAAATTTGAAGTAATCACAAGGATATGTGTCATATTTTCAATTCCTTTTTCAAAATTTAACAATTAGTTAGTTTAACTACTGATCAAACAACAGGCCCTAAATGATATCTAATGAAAAAAAGTGATTGTAATAGTGTTTTAAAACATACTATTTCAAGCTGTTTTCGTCTAACCCGTAAGATACACCTAAGAGGGTTTCAAGCCGAAAACGAAAGTCAAAGGTTAAATATACCTTTGCCGAAATATCCAAATAAATAAATATTTCAAGAACATAATAATACAGAACGGCTTCAAAACCCTATTGCTCGAAATGGTTTTCGAATTGGAGTAATTGTAAAAATATGAGCAATCCCAATTACCGTACTCTCTAGCAAGTCGAATGCTCTGTCCCTCGCGCTCTAGATAAGAATACTGCGAGGTCTGCGAGCGACAGAGGTTCGAGTCGCTAGCGAGTACGTTAATTGTAACTTTGTAACTCATGGTAAGGGTGCATTTTCAATTAAGCAGCCTTATACGTTCGACCCATCGTGCTGCTAAATTGAAAATGCACGCGCTACAATGTGTTTTGTTCGCACTGACGGGACTACTTAATCTCGCCGCTTGGTATCACTCGACAGTCCGCACGACCAGCGTTGTTTACAGAATCACTAACCAGTGAAACTTTTGAATGCCACAGTCAATGACTGACATCTGGGACCGCAGTTAAATTGGAACCACTTCCCGTTTTTTGATGAAGCTGAAAGCATACGCCTTTAGTTCTGATGACAATACAATAATATAGTACCGTCGAGCTGATCTGATGATGGAGCCTCAGGGTGGTCATGGGAACTCCTGAATTAAACGTGATAAACTCGTCGTTGATAACTGTGCAAAAAAAAGTACAGTCGGCATCAAAAGCTTGTCCCAAAATTTTTGACAGTAACTTATTGTTTTTGACGAAATCAATCTTGAAATTAAATAGGATTTGTAATAAATACCTTGGGAGATATGTGGGGTCCTCGTCGAGGTAGATATTGGGCCGCAGCCAGCTATTCGGCGTGACACAGATCCATCTGCGAAAGGCCGACAGTTGGGACGCCCTGGCAGAACTTGTCTCGCTTTCTTCTCCGTCTGCTGGAAGTGAAACACATAAATAAATAAATAAATAAATATCAGGGGACCATATCACACCAATTGACCTAGTTCCAAACTAAGCTCTAGGCTTATACTATGGGTACTAGACAACGATATAGAAAAATAAATACTTAAATACATAGAAAACATCCAAAACTCAGAATCAAATACTCGTGCTCATTAAACATATACAGGGTGTATACGGAGGGGTGGATCAAACGAAGGTCAAAGGTAGGGGACCTCAAGGGGCATCTGAATCACCCCCATGTATGTTCAGCAATTGTTATTAGTTTCGGAGATATTGATCATTTTAATCGGATTTTTTGTCACTTTTCCTTATGTCCGTGATACGAAAAACCCCTAAATTCATGTATTTATACCTTTTATTTTCAGTGTTTTCTTGCATGATTAGAATCACTGTGAAATAAGGAAGTTTCTAAAGCTACATAACATATTTTTTTTCATTACAACTTTTTGAGTAAACACACAAAGTTTGTTTTTCCATACTTGGTGAAAATCAAACGCGGGGTTTCCTTAGTATGGAGAAAGTAACTCTGTGCGATTACTCAAAAAGTTGTAATGAACAAAAAATGGCATTTAGCTTTAAAAACTTCCTTATTTCACAGTGATTCTAATCATGTAAGAAAACACTGGAAAAAAAAAGTATAAATACATGAATTTAGGGGTTTTTCGTATCACGGACATAAGGAAAAGTGACAAAAAATCCGATTAAAATGATCAATATCTCCGAAACTACTAACAATTGCTGAACATACATGGGGGTGATTCAGATGCCCCTTGAGGTCCCCTACCTTTGACCTTCGTTTGATCCACCCCTCCGTATACACCCTGTATTTGCTTACTAGCGACCCGCCCTCGCTTCGCTTCGGTTTATGTGAGTGTGATATACAGTGTGTTACCGGCATGCGGGCATTTTTAAAACTGGCGATAATATGTTGCTTTAGCAATTGTTTGCAAGTATTATCAATTAAAAATTATTAAAAAAACTTCAGAATAAATTTTCTTAGATATTGTCATTTTTTTATGTAGTGCATGTGCTGCGTGTTCATCGTTATCAGTATCGCTGTTGCTTAGTACAAGGCATGTCGTGGTACGGGGGCAGATCATAATAATTAAAGTATCTGTCGACTGTCATTTACACTTGTCAAATGGCTGTGCTTTACATTGCAGGCAATTAAAATTTTGTTCAAAACTTAACAAAGCCTGAAAATTTGTTTATTATTTAAATTAATGTCATAGTTACGTTACGGATATACGTTTTTTTAATCAACTTTAAAAAAAGTTAGGGTGCTGGTAGCACACTGTAAAGCCTAAACCTCCTTGATAAACGGGCTAACACTAAAAAAAAAATCGAAATCGGACCATTAATTCCTGAGATTAGCGCGTTCAAACAAACAAACAAACAAACTCTTCAGCTTTATAGTATTAGTATAGATTCGCTAGCTTCGTAGACAGGGTCACTACCAACTAGGCTATCGCGTGTGACATGTTCATTAATATGACATTTATTCTCTTCTGTCGCTGATAAGATGTAAAAGCTGACCAGATATACATTAGAAGAATATATTTACATTAGATCACCTTAGGCAATAACACATTATAATACCCTTTAGCCCCCTTTGACCCCTTTAGCATGCGCCTTTGGCAATTTATTTCCGCAGTGAAAACAGTTAAAACAGACAACTGTAGCTAGTAATTAGTGTTTTTGTTTTTATGTCTTTTGTTTCTTCTTCCAAATTCGCTTTCTAGCTCCGATCATAAATGTTATAATTAAATAATATTCTGCTAAACATAAATTGTGCTATCTAGCAGTAAAAACTGTTACTATCGACCCGCCCTCGCTTCGCTTCGGTTTATGTGAGTATATATATAGCCTATAGCCTTCCTCGATAAATGGGCTATCTAACACTCAAAGAATTTTTCAAATCGGACCAGTAGTTCATGAGATTAGCGCGCTCAAGCAAACAAACAAACAAACTCTTCAGCTTTATAAAATTAGTACAGATTTTTAGTAATATTTAAACTGTTTGTTTCCCAATAAATAAATAAATTACAACAAAATTTCGCGCTGTCAGCTTGCAAAACAAAAAAAAATAACCCTTTCACAATTCTTCCTTTAAATAGGTCAACAGATCTTTCATTGGTACTGCCTGTCTCGTACATACTATATCTATCTATAACCCTATTTCCCTTCTATTGATAAACACAAACAAAACTACACTATGGTTAACCTTAAGTCTAGTAGCATATTCAAAATTAAATCACATTCTTATTCAACTGCGCGTATTTAGTCTCATTCTGCGCAGAACAGAGAACAAACATCTATTTTAATGGGGTCCATATTGGCCCATATAAAACCGGTCATTCGATTTTTTATTCAAATACCGATTTGTGACTATACGCATCATTACTCCGAAAAATTTTGCTCATACTTTTTTGTTCATACTTTTTTAAGTCATAATCATCGCAACTCATAATAAAAAAATTCAAAAAACTTTTACTTTTTTTACTTTTTATAAATCTAACCTAACCTAACCTAATCTTATCTACACGTAAGATATTTAAGAAATTCAGATAAGTGTACGGTTCCATGAATATTGACGGTATAAGTTCAGATGATATAAGTTCCGATCGTAAGTATTCAGAAAAATTATGAAGAGTATGAAGAGTGATCATTAGGCTGTAAAATTATATGAGATACATTTTCGGAGTTCCAATAATCTAATTTGCAATTTTATATGAACTTTGGCGCACCCATCTTAATGTGTTCCTTGCAACTTTCCGATCGCTTTGGAAGAGGCAATTATCAATACTCAATACTCAATACTCAATACTTTATTGCAATCATAATGTTTACAGAGATGGAAATATAATAATTGTCTCAATTATGAACCCTGTTGGGCACAGCAAACATATTCGGAGAGAGGGATACTTATCGTTTTAATAATTAGAAGACTTCAGAGAAAAAAAAAATGTATTTTTATATAATCATCATCACTACATATTATAAAACAAAGTCGCTTCCCGCTGTCTGTCCCTATGTATGCTTAGATCTTTAAAACTACGCAACGGATTTTGATGCGGTTTTTTTTAATAGATAGAGTGATTCAAGAGGAAGGTTTTCATGTATAATAAACTTTGTTTTATGTACGGGTGTTACCGAAAACTCACATAAACCGAAGCGAAGCGAGGGCGGGTCGCTAGTTTACAATATACCTTTAATGTTTAATTTACTCATTTGTGTTATTATAATTTGTCGTCTAAGTATTCATTTATCTAGGAGACGTTACGTGACACTGGCCACAATACGGTTCGCAAACGCATCGAGTGCAATTATATATGCTGCTATGCTACAAGATAAATGCATCTTATATCTCGCTTTATAATTGATAAGGAAACACGGCTAGGCGCGCGCGGGTCTCAATTATAGTTCTGAAACTTGAGCTACACGGCACAAATCTATACTGCAACTAAGCAAAAACGCAGTACTTCAAATAAACCTCCTGGGGGGTTATTATGACATAGTTATGCAATTCTGTTTACGCTGAGAGAAAAGGACAAAGCTATATAACTGCCATAGCTCTGTCCCTTACACTCACCGTAAAATGAACGACGCGCTGGCCTAGTGGGTAGTGACCCTGCCTACGAAGCTAGCGGTCCTGGGTTCGAATCCCGGTAAGGGCAGATATTTGTGTGATGAGCGCGAATATTTGTTCCTGAGTCATGGATGTTTTCTAATGTATTTAAGCATATAAATATTTCTCTATATAAGTATTTATATCGTTATCTAGTACCCATAGTACAAGCCTAGAGCTTAGTTTGGGACAAGGTCAAATGGTGTGAGATTGTCCCCGTATAATTAAAAAAAAAAAACTGCATCGTTAGGTATATCATAATAACCCCTCTGTTATACCAATTATATTATTAACGATATATAATTGAACCAAATTTGGTCATTGGATGGGATTAAGAGGGCAGTGTGGCAAAGAAAACAAAGTATCAATGACGTCGTAATTTGAAAATACGTCGCAAGCAATTCGTTTAGAGCTGTCATAAACGCAATATTAATGTGAAAACCGATCACAAATAATCTTAAAAACAATATACGTATAACCAAAATCAGCGATACATGGCATGTGAAATCAGTAAGTATGTTTCTACTTATAGTCTATAAACTCCTGTATACTATATGAACACTTTTCTGCCAGCCATCATTTCAGAGCTTGATTAAATACGAAGGTTAGGTCTTGTATTGTGTCCGGTAGTTATAACATCCTAGCTAAAACTTCGCTCCTATATCGCTGTAAGCAAACACAGCTCAGATAAAACTAGTAGCAATATCAACCGAAGTACTATCAGAATAGAATGCTTTGATTATTAAGAGATACGCTTAGTTCATTCAGCACATGGTAATGACACTAATGACGCATAATTAAGAGACGAATCGCCGGTGCTGCCTGAATTCTATCTCAAAAAATCCACTTACTTGTATTCAGCAGACAAAGGTTGAAGGTCTTGGGAGCTCGGTTCAGGCCTCGGCGGCCAGTCGTGATGATGATGATGTCCCGAGGAGTCGCCGCCATTGTACTGTTGCGAGATACGCGGCGAAGAGGTCCGCCGTCTCGAAGCGACTGGTTGAGAATACGTTTGATCGATCTGCGGGAGTCTGCGCAGAACCTCTGGCCACGGCGAGGCGGGGGTCCGTCTTCTCCCGCGGGGAACGGCGGGACCCCTTCGTGTTCCTTGTTTTTCTAGAAGGTAGCAATCAATGGGTTATAAAGGGGACATATTGAGTTTACAAGTTTTAGTTAGGTTGAAAGTTGTTGCTTGTATTTATGTTGAATAGAATGGCGCAAGGACATGACGGTAACTTTGATTTAATTAGTGTTTTGGACCGATTATCGTGTGTCGGACTCGCGCTCCGCGGGTTTCGTGTTTAAGATAATATGCTTGGAAAACGTGAATCTAACGTAGATTCTTCAGATGTTTAGTAGGATTATAAATATTATAAAGGTATATTTTATACTCTTTAGTGATAATAATAATAATTGTATAATGTCCTTTGTTTTATTATATAATGTATGTATATATTTTTATTTTTTTACCTTCTATATAAGTTGCTAACAAAATTAAATAAGTCTCGGATATTTTAGGAGATAATACATTACATGAAAACAATTAACTTTTAACTGTAATTAAGGCACCTTTGTATATTATTTTATTGATTAAATTTACCGAACAAAAAATATAAATTTAATTAATCACCCCTACTATCAAGTACCTGTCAAGATGTTTAACACTGTTTGTCAAATAAAAGTTGTTTTTCGTAAATGTCATTATGATTCGGCGGGAAAACTATAGGTTATTAAATACTAGCGTCTGAATGATAGTTTAAAGAGGTTCTAGAATGTCGAAAGAGGTCTCATTTAATTATCTTATTAACAGGATGTTTTAACGTAGCAAATTTGTTTCCTAGTTTTCTCCAAGACATAAGAAAAATAATGTTTCATACTTAAATGTACTCCGAGAACCGAATACTATCAGCTGTAAACATATGAGTGACTAATTTGTTAGCACCTTATATGTGTTTCTGTTAGTATTTATTCATAAGTTGTAAAATCGTCCCGGATTCGAATCCAGTCAGGGCAAATGTTAGTGTTATGAGCGTATGTATGTATGTTTTTTATTCCTGGGTGTTTTTAGGGTTCCGTACCAAAATGATAAAAAGTAACCCTTATGGATGTTCGGTGTCTGTATGTCGGTTTGTCTGTAACAGCAGTTTTTCCCAAGAACTATACACGGTGATTTTTTATCGGAGATCAGGAGTTAAAAATTATAAATAAGCAACAAAAATGGAATATAATGGTTGATATCTCAAACAATTAACTCACTGTTTAATTTATTTTAGTTAATGATATTGTTAAAACCAATCACCACTGGATACATGGACATCCTACATTAATTATTGAAGTGAAGTAGATACGTCAAGTGCCATCGCTTTGGCGGGAAATTTGACAGATATAAGTTTTGTTAACTCATAGACTAAACAATTAGTAGGTCAATTAATTTAAACGTTAGTTTCAAAATATTTTTTTTACTTGAAAAAAATAGTTTTGTTTCATGTAACTGCGACTTAAACGTGATCGCCATTAATAACTGAATTAGAAAAATTGGTTCATGATCACCAAAAAAAAATCATAGTGTAAGTACATAGAAGCTGTCCACTTAAAAGGACATGGCTAAACTGAAGTATGGGCGACTGCCCTAGCAATGTATAAACATTGTAACTAGTAATATGTTACGCTAAAGAGCTGAATATTAGTATTCAGCATGAAACAAGTTTCAGGAACTTTACAAATCGTTACAATCCTGAAAATAAATCGTAACATTTTACGCAAAACGGATCGTCATACTTACTGACAGATACCAGATGACATAAGATTAATGTTATGTGTCATCTGTCAGGTGTCGATGGCAAAAATCAAAATCAAAATCAAAATATTTATTCAGTAAATAGGCCACATGAGGGCTCTTTTACACGTCGGTAATATAGGGTGAGTCTACCAGCGCTTCGGACAAGACCATCATTGCGGAGAAGAAGCGCCGCAAGAAACTCCAGCAGAAGGTCATTTTTTCAATCATAAAAACATAATAGTACTTAAAACTAAGTTACATTAAGTAAAGTAAGTTACATTAGGTAATAAAGTAATAAATAATAATTTCTTAAAACTACCAAAAATAAAATCATTGCAAATGTAAGGTAGGTAAATAAACCTTTAAAAAAAATATATGAGAATAACACGACGAGGTCTCTACATCAAAAGCCATAACTAGAATAATTTATTTAACAAAAAGTCCTTGCAAACGTGAACAGACCGGACCCCACAAACAGCACCCGTTCACGAGTATGACGCGTATCTCAGCCATCGCCTCCCTCAATCACGTGTTCGGGAACGTGGCGACCCGAACAACGACGCTGCCGTAAGCGAAGACCTTTGAGCGAGCGTAATGGCGAATAAAAAATATGGAAAACCAAGTAAACAACTTTTAAATTTACTATTATTCGAATAATAATCATGTAATAATTAACGGTTACTCTACAGAATATGACATTCGCAAAAGATCATACTAGCAAAACATCATATACGCATAACATCATACTAGCAAAACACGATATTCGCAAAACATTATATTTACAAATAGTCGGGTTTTGTTATAAAATCATTAGGTAGGTTTAGGTTATGTTACATTTATATCCGTTATGTCGCCAACAAAAAAATCATCAATCAGATTTACGTAGCTCTATGTCAATCTGTACTTACTTACTGCATTTCTGCTTGGGGTGGCGCAGCAAAGACTACACTACTTACCTTAGAAAGAGCTCAGAGAGCTGTTTTAAAGGTTTCAACCTTCAGGCCCTTTCTTTTTCCAACAATGGAGCTGTACCAATCATGCAAAGTCCTAACTGTCCGGCAACTTTTCATCTTGTCAGTAACTCTAAAACAACATACAGCTGCACCGTACAATCCTGAAATTAATAACAAAAGACGCAAAGACATAGTTTTTGTCCCATACAGCACCTCCCACGCCTTCGCACACAAATTCTTCCCGTTTCTTGGCCCTTATTTATATAACAAAATTAATAGAATTCTAAACACCTATAACCTAAATTTAAAAATGTGCAAAGCCAAAGTTCTGACATGGCTTCTAGGTCTATCGTATGTTGACACGGAAAATCTGCTGACGATTGCAAGGTGACAAGTGATTGTATTATAATGTTTTGTAGATTAATTGTTTATTTTATTTTCTGCTAATTATTAATGTTTTGATGTAATTAATTAATTACTAATATAGGTAAGCGTTTATAAGCGTTTATTACTGTTTAAAGGTATATTGTAATTAGATTTAGATTTTAGGCTCAATTAATGTCTAAAACACAGGTTGCAATTATTTTTTTTTGTCACCTAGCTTAGACATCATGTAATTTTTATTTCCTAGACCTAAGATCATTGACGGTTTTGCTTTTTATACTATATATTGTTGTTCTTTTAATTTGAAATAAATGATTATTATTATTATTATTATTTATATCAGGCCCGGAGGGCCAAACTACCCAGAAATAGGAGCTCCGCCGTAGCGGAGCTCCGTTGACACTATCTAATTCATGTCTTTATAATAGTTAAGTTTTGCTACTATGATGATTTGCGAATGTCATGTTTTGCGAATATAATGTTTTGCTTTTATGATATTTTTCAGAATATCATATTTTAAGTAATTAATTAATGAATTTTCGAATGTTCCGAGCTCGTAAAAAAATCTATACATTAGCACAGTAGTTTAGCATCCTTTGGCATACTATTAAATTATTTTTATTCTACATTTTTCAAAAGGGGTCTAAAATGGGATTACTAGAGCATTCAATTTATCGGATTTAATAATTGTAACACATACTTAAGCTCACGCCTTTATTCCCAGAGCGGGGTAGGCAGAGCTACGGAATTACTAACAAGTCTAAAAACTTGTTCATAATTCTGTAACCACATTTTACACAATCAGGCTAAGATGTTTACCAGTGTATTAGTGACAGGTTGCAAGCCCATCGCCTAACAGTACTACACGCCTTTATTACCTTAGTCGGCTCTTACGACAACCACAGGAATAACTATAATCCAAGCATAAAAAGACTACATGACATGATATGACTCGATGTAATTATATTTTTAAGTAAAATAGGTTTAAGAGTAGGTACCTCACCCCAACACACGACGAACAAATTGTCTGTTTCATGTCAAATTTACACGCACTAAATACGCTGGAAACTCATTTATTAATAGAGTGTGTAGTAAATATAATACCTGTTTCGGTAATAAATAAATAAATAAATAAATAAATATTAGGGGACAATGTCACACCAATTGACCAAGTCCCAAACTAAGCTCAAGGCTTGTATTATGGGTACTAGACAACGATATAAATACAAATATAGAGAAATATACACTTAAATATATAGAAAACATCCATGACTCAGGAACCAATATTCGCTCTCATCACACTAATATCTGCCCTTACCGGGACTTGAACCCAGGACCGCTAGCTTCGTAGGCAGGGTCACTACCCACTAGGCCAGCGCGTCGTCAATAATGTTGATAGCCATCCCTTAAAGTAAGTGTTGTCTAGTTGCTTGTAATATTGTTTCCTTTTGCTGTTAACTACTCCTATTGTTGTACCCACGCTTCCTTTATTTTTATTATGTCTTTGTAACTTGTGGTAATTTCGCTGGTTAATGTTAAATTAACAATAAGAATAAGAATAATCTTTATTGCCACAACCTTAAATTTAGCCAATACAAAAAAAAAATACAAAATTATATTAGTTGATAAGCTAAAATAAAAACTTATAGTAACTAAGTAACTAGGTTGGACAATGGGTCCCAATCTCAGCATGTGCGTGGCAGGGAGCCCGGCGCTGGTTTTCAGACTGGTCCCTATGGACGGGATGGTCCCAAACTGATAAATATGTTGGATACAGTAAACTAGGTAGGTAAAATAGTATAATAAAAAGGTCATGTTTGAAATAGTAGGAGTAGTATTTATTTATTTACTTATTTATTTATTTATTTGCCTTAAATTGTATGTGGATAGTAGTAGTGTGTATGTGGATTACAAGTTCTTTTTTACCTTTAAGTTTTATTGTACCGTTTGTGCCCAAATAAAATATTAAAACATGTATGAATGTGGAAGAAGCGAAAGAAATTTGTCAAGGTCGTAGCAAATGGAAAGAAGTGGTCTCTGCCTACCCCTCTGGGAAACAGGCGTGATTTAATGTGTGTATGTGTGTGTGTATGAATGTGGAAGAAGTGAAAAAAATTTGTCAAGATCGTAGCTAATGGAAAGAAGTGGTCTCTGCCTACCCGTCTGGGTAACAGGTGTGATTTAATGTGTGTATGTGTATGCAAAAAGACCAGCCGAATTAAACTGCAGATGGTTTGCGAGGGGTTATCGCACAAAAGGCATATTATAAACAGCTTTGCACAAGTGCATTGTTAGAAAGATGAAAACACATCTTTTTAAACTTATTCCCATCCTTTAAACGACCTCAGGACTTTTGTTACCAAGTTATAAACGGACGTAATCTGAGTAGCCCTTTATTCGGGATCGAGATGTTAAGCGTTGAAATGTATTTACGGTATTATAATAACAAAAAGAACGCTTTAAAAACGTTTACGTAACACCTGGCCATAATGTGAGTTTTATCGCACGCTGCGCGCACGGTAAAACTCGCATTGTGGCCAGGTGAAGACGTAAAATTGTGTACTCATCACGGGCAGTAAAAAAGAAAGCCCTCTATCGCATATTTACAACCCTCGCCTACGGCTCGGGTCTCAAATACCTGCGATTTCGGGATTTATTTCTTTTACAGCCCTTGTTAAGTAATGTACTATTAAAAACTCGGTTGGTAACTAACTTTAAATTAATAAAGAATATAGTTAAATTGTTGCTGTTAAATTGTTAGTGTTATTGTTAAAAATGATGAAAATAACGTGAAGATAATTTTTTAATACCTATTCAATAATACCCCGTTTCACATAGTAGACGTTATTTTTTTCTCTTTTGTAATATGGCGGCTGGTGGTAGCCATTTTGAATTTTGATAACTGTCGTATTTTACAAGGATACCCAACTGTCCGACTCCGATTTGATTCATTTTGATATATGTTATAAAGTAGTCTAAAATAACGGACAGGTATTTTTTTTTAGCTGTTCAAACACAACCTGTTAGGAGAAAATGGCCTTCAAAGTACTGAAAAGTGACTTAAACCCTCTAACTTGTATAGAGAGATTTTTTTTTTCTAATTTATTACTGGTTTGATTATATGTTTGAGAACATGAAAAAATAATGAGTACGTATTTTTTTATATCGGCCCAAACTCATTATTTTCTTTAAAAAAAACCGTTCATAGTTTTAGATTTTTCATCGTTGCTTCCTTGTTAGTGACACTCATAATCATAAGATTAAGAATAAAATATAGACATAAAAATAATATAAATTGGTCCACGCGTTTAGTTTGTAGAGCGCTACAAAGGGACACATAAACATAACAAGCCTGATAGATAAAGTCACACAACAAACGTGATTTCTTTGCCGTTTTTATGGTTCCGCAGCCAAACTAGGACCCCTTATAGTTTCGCCATGTCCGTCCGTCCGTCCGTCCGTCCGCAGCCTAGCTCAGATACTCTTAGTACTAGAAAGCTGTAATTTGGCATGAATATAGGTACATATTAGTCACGCCAACAAAGTGGTAAAGTAAAACGTTGAATAAAACTTCTTTTCTCGTATACCCCATAGTGTGGGGTGTCGTTGGATAGGCCTTTCAAAAATATTGCGGGTTTGTCAAAACAATTTTTTGATTAAAGGATCCGTTTATGAAATAACAAGCTTTAAAGCACTATTTTTTATTAGAGTCAAGTGTCCCCCCCCTTTACAGCCGAAACTAAAAATACTAATAGTCTGAAAAATATCTTTAACGAAACCGCATATGACGAATTTAAAAGAAAAACTATCACGACTAAGTAGACTTAATTAGTTCCTGAGATACAGGCGACAAAAGTACCTACCTACTAAAAATCATCAAAGACAGCACCAATTTAAATAGAAAATTAGTTGGTACATGTTGCTTTTTGAGATAGTTTTTTGTGTTTGTCGTAACGGCTTCGGAACCCTACACTGAGCATGGTCCGACATGCTCTTGCCTGGTTTTTTTTATAGTAATAGCGGCAACAGGTTGACGCTTGAAATATCCACAGAATATAAAGTTGTATATTTACTTTAAGAATAAAATTAATAATTAAGGGCCTCCCATACAACTGTTTCCGTTTTTTGCTAATGTTGTATAGATAATGGTACGGAACTCTGCGTGCGCCGATTTTTACACTTTTGAGCAATGAAGAAAAAGAACCTCTACCAATTTTTGTTATTGTTACGTAACCTATATTGCTTTGCTTGCTGTGTTTGCATTGCCATAGACCAGTTTTTTGATTTCTGTTTCGTTAGTGTTACCAACCTTAACAGGATTTTTATGGTCTTATGATCGAACAAATTATTTAAATTTTGATCCTTGATGTTTTTCAATTTATGTTATCTTGTGTTAAGTGTGTCACTTTCCGTCTCTTCACCAAGCGGTTCCAACGGAAGACCAGTGCTGGCTTTTCGGCTAGCGAATGCTGAGTTGGGACCGTCTCGCAACTGTTTCTGTGTCTTATTTTTTGTATCTATGTTGTTTTGTATTATTGCGAATAAATATTTCTTTATCTTTATCTTTATCTTTAATACTCGTAATAGTACATTGTGTATTAAGGGTGGTAAAGAAAGAATTACAAACGAGAGTCTGTTAGAAGTAGAGCTTTAATTACTCGAGTTTTGTATTTCCTTTACCACCCGTGTAACATACAATGTTTTTCATCACAATTGCGAGGAAACGAAATAAAATCAGACATAAGATCATATTTTCAACTTATTAGCGGCTGTGACTTACCACAGATAATGTCAAACGTGTTCGGCGTCCGATTCTAGTGACAGTCGAGATCAATAGTTTATATGCGAGATTTTTAGGAAATTGTATGCAACTGACATTTAATCTCGAACGAAACTTCATATCGAATGGCACAAGAATTGGGATCCTGATGTATTGTGATAGTTTGAGTCCACGTATAATATTTAAAAAAAAAGCTATGACGCACGATAGGGCGTAATGGTAAAAAAAGGCCCGCGGGTATTATTTTAGACTTGCTGTCGATTTTTCTAGCATGTTAGGACACTATTTACGAGCAAGTGTGATGAAAAATATATGATATACTTGGTGAAAAACAAACGCGGGTTTCTCTTAGTATCTTTCTATCTTCGTACAAAGTAACTAAGCGCGTTTACTCAAAAACTAGTAATGAAAAAAAAATGGCATGCTTTAAAAACTTCCTTATTTCAGTGATTCTAATAATGACAGAAAACATACAATGGTGGTTAAATCGCTTATGACCTGCTCTATCACATTACCCCCATTCTTCGGCAGTCGGGTAACAAGACAAAGTACCAGGACCGCAGCATTACTTTGTAGTAATACGGCGAGGGGGGTTAAATCAAAACATAAACGTTTATTAATGGTTCACGGCATTCTGCCTGCGTGCGTAATTTGACCCGTAATCACAGACGGGAGATACCATTGTATTTACGTAGAAGACGCGCCGTTGTAATTATAGACGCGAACAACAAAACTAAATACATGTAAGTAAAACTAACCTTTATACAAACCATCTTGATATTATTTGTTAACGTCATTGTATACAAAAAAAAATGTGGTTACAGAACTATCAACAAGGTTTTAGCTAGATCCTTTGGTCAAGTTTTAGCACCTTACTGAGGTATTAATCATGCGTAGGTAAAGACAATAAAATTATTTCAATCATTCTAAACTATAAATTAAAACATTGTTTTAACTCTAACTAGAATCTGGTAAAAGAATTGCTAATTAGTTGCAAATTAGAAAAAATATAGGTATAAATCTAATAGGAGATATTGTAATGAGAGTGCTACATATTGTATAATTGTCTAACAAGTTAAGACCTATCTCAAAAAAAAGAAATTGGTAGCTCATGGTTACTAAAGAGAGAATAAAAGATAAAAGACATTGATTCAGTAAGTAGGCCGTACGGGCACTTTTACACGTCAAGAATCTACCAGCGCTTCCCAAGAGTAGACACTGCTGAGAAGAAACGCCGCAAGAAACTCAGCAGTCAGTTATTTAAAAAAGCGGCCAAGTGCGAGTCGGACTCGCGCATGTAGGGTTCCGTACCACTATACATCTAAATAAATGTATTTCTTTATTCTTTATTATATTGGAGTGGATTGAATGAAAGGTAAAATGCGGTTTACGATTTAAAACGTATTAAAAAAAAACTAATTATTAGATCTCGTTCAAACCAATTTTCGGTGGAAGTTTGCATGGTAATGTACATCATATATTATTTTTACATTTATCATTCCCTTATTTTAGAAGTTACGGGGGGGGGGGATACACATTTTTCCACTTTGGAAGCGTCTCTCGCGCAAATTATTCAGTTTAGAAAAAAAATATATTAGAAACCTCAATATCATTTTTGAAGACCTATCCATAGATACCACACACGTATGGGTTTGATCAAAAAAATATATTTGAGTTTCAGTTCTAAGTATGGGGAACCCCAAAAATTTATTGTTTTTTTTCTATTTTTGTATGAAAATCTTAAAGCGTTTCACCGAATACATCTACTTACAAAGTTTCCACAGTATAGCTCTTATAGTTACGGAAAAAAGTGGCTGTGACATACGGACGGACAGACGGACGGACGGACGGACGGACAGACATGACGAATCCATAAGGGTTCCGTTTTTTGCCATTCGGCTACGGAACCCTAAAAAAACATATTACAATGGTACTACTTAATCTAGCTATATATAAAGCAATAAATATTAAATTCAATATAATATCAAGTAACCTGCATAGATCAGCAGGAAAACATGCCAATTTTTTTACGTGAGAGATAAAGGAAGAAAAAGAAGAAAAAAAAAACTAAAACCCACCTACTTATATTTGTTTATCACTACATATTATAAAACAAAGTCGCTTTCCGCTGTCTGTCCCTATGTATGCTTAGATCTTTAAAACTACGCAACGGATTTTGATGCGGTTTTTTTTAATAGATAGAGTGATTCAAGAGGAAGGTTTATATGTATAATATTTTTTTATTTTATGTACTGGTGTTACAGAAAACTCATATAAACCGAAGCGAAGCGAGGGCGGGTCGCTAGTAACTTATAACACGGTGCAAGATGACCACATAAAAGTTTCGATACGTTTTCCTACATTAACGGCGCCCCCTAGACAAGATAAAGCTTTGTCAATATGTCACTATAGTATTTATAAGATTTAAATGAAATTTAAATATTGTACCTACTCACTTAACTATTCCAGTAAAGATAAATAAAAACATGTTTATAGAGTACAAAAGTTCTCACGGTTCCTAATCGACATCGTCCAATAGTAGAACAAGGTTCATTTCTCTTTGATATGGAAACGAAGGGATAAAAGAGTTAATCGCAATAACCCCTTGCTTTAGTTCGCTTACACCTGCGATCATTGAAATATCATATTTAAAACTGGCCTTCGTACTTCATGTGTATGTGTAAGAATCTCGGATCAGGGTAGTGATTCTGTAAACAACGCCGGTCGGACTGTCGAGTGATATCCAAGCGGCGAGTTCAAGTTTTTTTTTTTATGGCATAGAGAAGACAAACGAGCACACAGGCTGATGGTAAGTGGAAACTGTGACCCATAGACATTCGCATTCACAAGACTGCAAATGCGTTGCCAACCCTGAGGACTAAGATGGAATGCCTCTATGCTAGTCATTTCACCGGCTGTCTTATCCCCAAACCGGAACACAACAATGCGCACACTGCTGTTTGGCGGTAGGTTAATGGATAAGATGGTGGTAGCGATCCGGACGGACCCTGCACAAGGTCCTACCACCCGCATTAAGTTAAGTAGTTTAGTAGAGCGAACAAAATACATTTTAGCGCGTGCATTTTCAATTAAGCAGCCTTATAGGTTCGAACCATCGGCAGGAACCATGCTGCTAAATTGAAAATGCACGCGCTACAATGTGTTTTGTTCGCACTGACGGGACTACCTAATCTCGCCGCTTGGACATCACTCGTTCTTTCGTTCACCTATGCTTTTTGAGAGAATCACACCCCTGTATCCGCCGCATTATGTGGGTAGCTAGGGCGGCTACTGTGGGTGCTTTGCTTTATGCGAACAACGTTCCAACAAAGCTTACACCGCTACTATAAGCCTTACATGCTGTAGAACTTACATACATACATACATAATCTCACGCCTTTATTCCCAGAGTGGGGTAGGCAGAGCTACAGAATTACCAACAACTCTAAAAACTTGTTGATAATTCTGTAACCACATTTTGCACACTTAGGCTAAGATGTTTACCAGTGTATTAGTGACAGGTTGCAAGCCCATCGCCTAACAATACTATACGCCTTTATTCCCTTAGCCGTCTCTTACGACATCCACGGGAAGACATGGAGTGGCACTATTCTAACCCGGCAACCACACGGGGCTGTAGAACTTAAAGCTCAAAATGGCTCAACAAACGCAGACTTCCTTTACAAATAAATCAACTGAAGCACACGACCACAGGACAGACAGACACACTTCCTTTCTCACATTTTCTTGATAAAAAGATAAAAAAGATAAAAGATGTTTATTCAGTAAGTAGGCCGCACGGGCACTTTTACACGTCAAAAATCTACCAGCGCTTCGCAAGAGACCACTGCTGAGAAGAAGCGCCGCAAGAAACTCAACAGTTAGTCGTTTTTTAAATATAGGTACAATTTTAAAACTTAACCTAGCATTATATAAAACAATGAATCTAACATACGATAAGAAATAAATGTATTCACGCGTAGTTGAGCAGGAAAATGTGTCAAAACTCTGAGTTTTCTCCAGAACTAATTGGTAGTAAGTAATAGAAAATAATTATGAAAAATTATACTTAATTATGATGGTGTAATACAACTACATAAAAAGTTTCGATACATTCTCCTACAGAAACCGTGTCCCCTAGACAATATACAATGTTTACATATTTCTGATGTCAATAGAATTTAAGTTGAAAATGAACCGTTAAAACGTACCCTGGTTTAGTTTCCGGCGTAAGCGTGCTTTGCTTGCATGAGAAAGATTTTGATTTGCAAAGAACCGGATAGGATTTTTTTTGCTCATATTTATTATAATATACTTAAAATAAACCGGTATTGGAAATTTGTGAACACAGTAACATCACTATTTTCGAAATTTGACATGTTCCGAGGTTATTTCTTTTAGGTACAGTCGAGTTCATAAATATCTATACACTTTAGTACCTTGTCGCTTTAATCGCCGTGACATTTCATCTATGGCAGTTTAAACATGACATTAAATAGACAAGGTACTAAAGTGTAAACATATGCAATAAGACAGCCAGCCACATACAAACAAACTCTTTACGCAAAAAGTCAAGGAAGGACTAATATCATTTTCTCAAACATGCTATGGAATATTGACATTGTGTGCCTTACAATAGGCTGCGAAGTATGACGTTTCAGGTGCGGCTGGGACAGGAGGTCGTTAAGGGAATTTCATACAAATCGTGCAGGCCTAGGCCTGCAAAGTCCTCTTTTTTAATTTCCATTCCACATAAATTTGTGGCACAGACATCATGACATTCTGCCACTATGCGTATTAAAAAAATAATATTTTTAAAATTTTTGAGAAAATGTTATAACGTCAAGTACTAGGAGTGCATAAACGTTTGGGAGACATCCGCGCGGTGTCGTGTGCGCCCGCCGCCGCCCGCCGGCTGCCCGCACCGCCTGAGATCTAAGTTGCGCTATGCCTGATATACCTCCTAATTACCGCTGCGCTCCTGGTACTTTATTTTAACACCCAATTACTTTTCCGTGGACATTTATCAATTTACTTTTTTGAGTGATGTATTTTTTATTTAATTGCATATTATGTTTGAGAAAAGCACTATACATACCTCGGCGGGAAATATGGGGTTGCCCGCCTCAGACCTATCCGGCCTCGCTTGGCGCTCGGCCGTCTATATGTCTTCGGCCGGCAACCCCTTTTGTCCCGGCCTCTGTAGTAATGTACTATTTCTAAATAAACAAAAAATGTAGAGACCTCTTTATTTGTACCTTTCTTTAAAATATTCCAAACGGCATTAACAGGCGAAATACCTACGTTATGTTCAAATTGAATTGCGTTTTATTGCCTGCGCCTACTTTCAGTAGAGCAATGACGTTCGAAATACTTCAAACGCTCTTCAAGGTTATATTTATTACCAAAAGAAAAAAGATGAATTAACGTGAAGTAAATTTTTTAATACCTATTCAATGATACTAGGGTATCATAGGGTTTGTAATAGTAGACTTTATTTTTTTCTCTTTTATAATATGGCGGCTGGTGGTCGACTTTTTGACACTCATAAGATTAAGAAAAATTTATTAACATAATAATAATATAAATTGGTCCGCGCATTTAGTTTCTAGATCGCCACAAAGGGATAATTAAACATACGTACGTATAAAGACTGATAAAGCCACACAACAAACGTGATTTCTTTGCCGTTTTTAGGGTTCCGCAGTCAAACTAGGACCCCTTATAGTTTCGCCATGTACGACCGTCCGTCCGTCCGTCCGTCCGCAGCCTAACTCAGAGACTCTTATCTAGTACTAGAAAGCTATAATTTGGCATGAATATACATCATATTAGTCACGCCAAAAAAGTGGTAAAGTAAAACGTTGAATAAAACTTTTTTTCTCGTCTGCCCCGTAGTGTGGGGTGTCGTTGGATAGGCCTTTCAAAAATATTGCGGGTTTGTTAAAACAATTTTTTGATTAAAGGATCCGTTTATGAAATAACAAGCTTTAAAGCACTATTTTTTATTAGAGTCAAGTGTCCCCCCCCTTTACAGCCGAAACTAAAAATACTAATAGTCTGAAAAATATCTTTAACGAAACCGCATATGACGAATTTAAAAGAAAAACTATCACGACTAAGTAGACTTAATTAGTTCCTGAGATACAGGCGAATTGGCAAGGTTATATTATTACCTAAATAAAATTAAAAATATAATAGTATGATTGGTGATGAGATCTATTAACTCTATTGAGGATAGTCACAATTATAGGAATAAGGCGAATCATCCGCAATATCATCGTGGACCATCTTCTGTAAATAACCATTTTGCAAACTTCGCCCGCCGCAAATACGTACCTCACTCTGAGAATGAAGGCTTGAGCTTATGTATGTTCGTATGCATAAAAAAAAATGAACTAGTTGGCTTATGCTCCTGTCCGAAGCGCTAGTAGATTCACTCATTACCGACGTGTAAAAGAGCCCGTGTGTGGCCAATTTACCGAATGAATATTTTGATTTTGATCTCGCGTACGGGTTCCGTCTTTAAAATAATATAGTTGGAATAAGCGAAAAAAAATGCTTATTTATTTATTAATTTATTTATTTATTTCCACAATAATAGGCTTACAGTTTTATCCAAAAAGTTAAAGTTTTATTTTGTTAGGAATTATATTTTCTTCGCAATAAGGTCCATTTTATTTCCAAAATTGAAAAAAATTGACATTTAATTTTTTACGTAAAATAGAAATATTATCTTTAATTTAGGACTTTTTCAGATTTTATGCTGCATTAACTTCGGACATACGGAGAGAAACGGTAATTTTTTGCTCATTTTAGGCTATAATTAAATCCAAAATTCACGAAAAATTATAAAAAAATATAATTATGAAATTTGCAGAGATTGACGTTCGCTTGAATTAAATCAATTTTATTTTTCTAACCCAATATCGAAAAAAATTGACGAGCAAAAGTGCCCGTGCGACCTACTTACTGAATAAACGACTTTTGTCTTTTTTGTTGCAAATGTCAGTTAACTACCGTTATAACATAAGTACTTACTTGAAAGGGAGAGTATTAAAATAGACTGAGAACAAAAGCTGTCATTGAATGCATGCACTTACCTAACCGGGTCAGACGTGTAGGGAGCGAGCGTAGGGTCGATCGCAGCTGTTCTCCGCAGGGCAAGTGACCTTGGAGAGATTGCGTCCATCGTAATTCGAATTTATTTATTATTACCCTTTATTACCTACATACATACATACATTAAATCACGCCTGTTTCCCAGAGGGGTAGGCAGAGACCACTTCTTTCCACTTGCTACGATCTTGACAAATTTCTTTCGCTTCTTCCACATTCATACATCGAGTCATGCACGCACGTCGGTTTCGGGTGCTTAAGATTCGGCCCTTTTCCAGTATTTCACCGATTTGACTCGAAAAAGTACGCCTAGGGCGGCCCCTTCCGACCCGTCCACTCACTTTCGATCTGTATATCTCTTTCGTCAATCTTCTTTCATCCATCCTTTCCAAATGACCGAAACATCGAAGCATGCCCTTTTTAATCTTAGTCAATACCTTTTACCTTTTTTTTTTATTAACTTTTCCTGCTCGATTTTGCATGATGTTTTTTATTTAAAATTCATTGTTTTATTATGCTAGGTTAAAACTGCACCGAGTAAACGAGCGTCCAGTGGCGCCCTCATGACTATTATTGTGTTTTCTAATTAACTAAAGAATTTCCTTGCAATCAGACGATACGTTTTTGTAGTGCAAGTAAAAACACAATTTATGGGTAATAAATACCCTTTGAGTAGTCAGCTTAACGGGAAAATGTAGCCAGTTTTTTCCGTTAAGTTGATAACTCGAATGAGAATTGTTATTAAACTATGTGATATAGGTACTTTATAAGTTGTGTTTTCATTTGTAGTACAAAAAGCTACCGACCAATTTCAAGAAAATAGTTTAGTTTATTAGAAATCACAATAATAGTAATGAGGGCGCCACTGTATATCCGGCGTACGCTCGGCGCAGTCTTAAGCATCATACTTAATTGACAACATTTCATTTTGGTGACACCTGCAAATTACTATACGAATCGAAAGGGTTTTACCTCCTGAACACGGCAAAATATTTATTTAGATTTTTTTTTCTTTATTTTCAAAATTACAAGTAAGTTAATAAAAATATCGAGTTTTACCAATACTATGCCTGAATAGATATAATACCATTGCCTTTTTCACGAGAAAAAAAGCTGTCATACTTCAAATTAGACATTGACACTATTGACAGATGGATAGAGACTTAGGGCCATTTGCACGCAGAATTTAACCCTGGGTTAAGGCACTAACTCGAGTTAGTAGACGTCAGATTCATACGATAACTGTTATTTTAACTCGAGTTAGTGTCTTAACCCAGGGTTAAACTTTTCGTGCAAGTGGCCCTTTATCGGTTGACATTGATACTTTTTTATATACAGATTGGACTAACGTAATATGTCCATTGTGTCGTAGAAATGAAGTTACGCCCTTTTAGAATAAGTACATCTTAATAAATTAATAATAAAATAATTATTCATTCTAGAGAAAATTTAAAACTATTAGTGTCTTTCTCCTTCCAAACAGTATCTATAAAACGAATAAAATTAAAGTCTTGAAAATATGAAATCTTGTCAATTGTTAATATCATTAGCTTTATTTAAAAACCGGTCAAGTGCGAGACGGACTCGTGCACGAAGGGTTTCGTCCGTACCATTAGATATCTATAAAAAGTCACGCTTGTTGTATAATTTAAACCTTTTCAACGGAGCTTATCCACTTAAGAATACAAAGCCATTGTGTAATTAATCACGAATTAGGACAACGAGCTCGCAGTTAAAGCAGATAATAACCGCTTTCGAAGGTTAACATGGATTATCGACTCTATTTCCATACACAATATAGTACAAAATACACTTCTAGAATAATGGCAAGCTTTTTGTTCATTTTACGACCGCCCGACTTATCACTACATAGTATAAAACAAAGTCGCTTTACGCTGTCTGTCCCTATGTATGCTTAGATCTTTAAAACTACCCAACGGATTTTGATGCGGTTTTTTTTAATAGATAGAGTGATTCAAGAGAAAGGTTTATATGTATATTATTTTTTTATTTTATGTACTGGTGTTACAGAAAACTCATATAAACCGAAGCGAAGCGAGGGCGGGTCGCTAGTATTGTATAGATACAATGACCATTGTGTTTACAGGTAAGAGGAATAGCTCAGAGGTGTTATTCTCTCGCAGCGGCGAGTTTAAGTAGTCCCGTCAGAGCGAACAAAACACATTTTAGCGCGTGCATTTTCAATTAAGCAGCCTTATACGTTCGATCCATCGGCAGAAACCATGCTGCTAAAATGAAAAATAAACTACATAAACTCACGCCTTTATTCCCAGAGTGGGGTAGGCAGAGCTACAGAATTACCAACAACTCTGAAAACTTGTTTATAATTCTGTAACCACCTTTTGCACTTTTAGGCAAAGATGTTTACCATGCTGCTAAATTGAAAATGCACTAAAATATGTTTTGTTCGCACTGACGGGACTACTTAAACTCGCCGCTTGGACATTCACCCGTCCGTCCGTCCGACCGTCGTTGTTCAGAGAATCACTACCCTGTTCAAAACGTTTAACTATATGAGAGCCCGCCTGAAAATACTTTTTTTACTACCAAATATTCAGTTAATATTTCAATCGTCTACCTATTGCCGTTACTTAATATCGAGCAGAAAACGGCAAAGAATCATATTTGTTGTATGGGACCCCTTAAATATGTATTTTATTCTATGTTTAGTATTGGGTGAATGTTGGGTGTGGCAGGACAAGCATAAAAGTCGTGTTAATGCAGTTGAAATGCGCTCTTTGCGTAGTATGTGTGGTGTGAAACTGATTGATAGAGTAAGGAATGAAAAGTCAGAGAGAAATGTGGAATAAAAGATGTAGTGACTATTTAAGATTAAAAAGGGTAGATATGCTTCGATGGTTCGGTAGTTTGGAAAAGATGGATGAAAGAAGATTGACCAAAGAGATATACAGATCGAATTTGAGTGGCCTAGGCGTACTTTTTCGAGTCAAATCGGAGAAATACTGGAAAAGGACCGAATCTTAAGTACCCGAAACCGACGTGCGTGCATGACTCGATGTATGAATGTGGAAGAAGCGAAAGAAATTTGTCAAGATCGTAGCAAGTGGAAAGAAGTAGTCTCTGCCTACCCCTCTGGGAAACAGGCGTGATTTAATATATGTATTTTTAGTATTTGTTGTAATAGCGCCAACAGAAAATCATCTTAAGTGAAAATTTGAATTGTCTAGCTATCACGGTTCGTGAGATACAGCCTGGTGACAGACGGACGGACGGAAAGTGGAGTCTTAGTAAATAGGGTACCGTTTTTACCCTTTTGGGTACGAAACTTAAAAATATGTATATTCAGCCTTTAAATTGTATGTCAGTTTGAACTAAGCATGAAGCTCTGAAATGGAGAAAAATAACCGTGAGAATGTCAGTATATATTAAAGTATGTTCGACTGTATAAGTATATAATTTATCTCAAAATGGTATGTTTGAGTGACACGGGGAAGTGCGGAGCGGAGCTATCATTAGGGTTTAATGGTAGAAGTGAAGACTACGAACACTTAGGCCTATTATTCTATTAAGTCTATTTTCTATGACAAAGAACCAGTAACGTTCTATTATAATTCTAAAAAAACAAAAGAACTTAACAGGTAATGAACTTAATAGATTTTCCCGAATCTCTGCGTCCAATTACTTAAGTGTGTATTGTGGGTGGCCGCCTGGTCGCATAACAACTATTGTCATAATTTCGATTGTCATAACACATTACGCATAAAGTTAATACTCATATTATTTTTTTGGCATATATTGTACTATGGCATAATTATACGGAGATAATTGGTTTAACCATAATGTAGAATGTCATAAATTTATTTAGTCATAATATTGATAATTATAATTATTTTTGGTAATAAATGTAAATGTCATACATGTATCAAGCTATAATATCGGATCGTGGATAGGTTAGGGTTATTTTTTATAAAAGAGCGAATAAGCTTGTTTAAGCGTATTGCAGTTTTTGCGTTTAATCAGTATAGTTAAATTATTTTATAAGCACCCACCCACCACTTTATGACCATTATAAAGTATGGTTAAATAATTGTATGCGCATCAAATTTACGTGCGTTACACAATCAATATGTTCTTGAACATTATTAAAAACGTTATGCGCATAAAAGTATGACTACTTACAGTTATGCATAATGATGAGTATGACAAATCCACGTATGCCTATCAAAAATATGACTTCAAACTTTATGCAACCCGACCCCTACCCCCAAATGGCATACAGATAAATAAGGACAGAGCATAGTTACTTCAAGCACAGTATAGCTAAAGCACGTTTATAACAAGTGGGTAAACATAAGTACAAATAAAAAACAATCACGTGTTTGAGCTAAGGACATTCCTGTGTACTGTCACGCCTGTAATTCCAGAGTGGGGTAGGCAGAACTACAGAATTACCAACAACTTTAAAAACTTGTTGATAATTCAGTAACCACATTTTGCACAAATCGGCTAAAATGTGATGTCATTTAATTCCTGTGTTCCAGGTGTAAAAGAACTTACAAATGTCAATAAAATAATTACATCCAAAGTACAATGCAGAGTTTTCTTAGTAGATTATTGAATAAAAATATTATAATTATGTAAACAAAACAATAACAAGAAATTATACTGAATCTGTGTGTGTGTGTGTGCGTTTGTTATTAAGCACTAAAGTGTAGACATTGGAAATAAAGTTCATTTTGAGACGATCAATAAAAAAACTGTACCTATCTTTGTAGGTTATGGATCCAGTACCTAATAGACTTTATTCCAGGCAACAGGTCATACGAAAGGGCTAAATCCGGACATTTCAAAACAATATTTTTTTAATTTTCTGTGAAAATCCCTCTCAACTCGAAGTTTATTAATCAAAAATCTGGAAAAATCCCCGAGTATACATTAGTACATTATGTTTTAAGGGTGGTAAAGGAAGAATTACAAACGAGAGTCTGTTAGAACGAGAGGCTTTAATGACTCGAGCTTTGTATTTCCTTTACCACCCGTGTAACATACAATGTTTTTCATCACAATTGCGAGGAAATGAAATAAAATCAGACAAAAGATCATATTTTTAACTTATTAGCGGCAGACTACATCATTGTCTGTGACTTACCACAGATACTGTCAAACGTGTTCGGAGTCCGATTCTAGTGACATATGAGATCAATAGATTATTATGCGAGATTGTTAGGAAATAGTATTCAACTGACATTTCATCTCGAATGAAACTTCATATCGAATGGCACAAGAATTGGGGTCCTGACGTATTGTGATAGTTTGAGTCCACGTATAATATTTTAAAAAAAAGCTATTACGCACTTTAGTTACGTAATGGTAAAAAAAGGCCCGCGGGTATTATTTTGGATTTACGGTCTGTTTTTCTAGCATGTTAGGACACTATTTACGAGCAAGTGTGATGAAAAATTACTTATACTATTTCACGGGAAAAATTAAATTAAGTGTTCAGTATTTACAGTTTGTGCGAAATAACTAAAACACTCAGAAAATCTATATTTTAATTGGATAGAAAAAAAAGTTCAGAACAAAATGAGTACCTATTTTATTTTGTGGTTACCAAGGATCTTAAATGCAGAACGTACAGGAGTCCGATTCACATTTGACCTGTTTCTTTAAGTCGATTAAAGAGAAAATGACCTGTTACGGATGTTTTAATCAAATTGTATGGCACGACCAAGGCAGCCATATTAGCCGCCCAGGTGCAGTATCATTAGGGGTCCACATTGACTCACATATAATTCTTAGTCCTATTTTTTGTTTTCCTACCGATTTGTATTCATAATAATCACTCTTCATAGTTTTTTTCCTAATACTTTTTTGTTCATACTTTTTAACTCATAATTATCGCAATTCATAATGCATTTGGAAACTATTACTTTTTGAGTTTTTTTTTAAATATAACCTAACCTAACCTAACTTACACGTAAGATATTTAAGAAATTGTAAATAGTGTACGGCTTCATTAATATTGGCGTTATGAATTCAGATGATTATGAGTTTCAACCGTCAGTACGTCAGTAGTGATCATTATGATGTAAAATGGTATGAGAAACATTTTCGGACTTCCGATAATAGGACTAAGTTATGTGAGTAGATACGCACCCTATCATTAGTCATTACCCACTTTAACATTTTAAATGAAAAAATGAACCTAATTACTTCATTTGAAAATTGCATAAACACTGTCCTACAAGAGAAAATTACCGGTTAAGGGCATCATGCACATAGTTATGACACGCAGAAGCTGTTAGCTGTTTGCTGGCGACACCCGCCGCCATGTTGGAGCTACAGTTCGAGAAGATGTACTCGCTGGCGATGCGCTGCCTGTGGCTGAACCGGGCGCACCCGGGGGTCGCGCTGGACCGGCGCTGGGTGCTGCTGGTCGGCCTCATGCACGGCCAGTTCACGCTGCTGCTCTTCAGCTTCTTCTACAGGTGTAGCCCACTAGACTAGACTAGACGTGCAGATGTACTCGCTGGCGATGCGCTGCCTGTGGCTGAGTCGGGCGCACCCGGGGGTCGCGCTGGACCGGCGCTGGGTGCTGCTGGTCGGCATCATGCACGGCCAGTTCACGCTGCTGCTGTTCAGCTTCTTCTACAGGTGTAGCCTACTAGACTAGACTGGACGTGCAGATGTACTCGCTGGCGTGCCTGTGGCTGAACCGGGCGCATCCAGGGGTCGCGCTGGACCGGCGCTGGGTGCTGCTGGTCGGCATCATGCACGGCCAGTTCACGCTGCTGCTGTTCAGCTTCTTCTACAGGTGTAGCCCACTAGACTAGACTAGACGTGCAGATGTACTCGCAGGCGATGCGCTGCCTGTGGCTGAACCGGGCGCATCCTTGGGTCGCGCTGGACCGGCGCTGGGTGCTGCTGGTCGGCATCATGCACGGCCAGTTCACGCTGCTGCTCTTCAGCTTCTTCTACAGGTGTAGCCCACTAGACTAGACTAGACGTGCAGATGTACTCGCAGGCGTGCCTGTGGCTGAACCGGGCGCACCCGGGGGTCGCGCTGGACCGGCGCTGGGTGCTGCTGGTCGGCATCATGCACGGCCAGTTCACGCTGCTGCTCTTCAGCTTCTTCTACAGGTGTAGCCCACTAGACTAGACTAGACGTGCAGATGTACTCGCAGGCGATGCGCTGCCTGTGGCTGCACCGGGCGCACCCGGGGGTCGCGCTGGACCGGCGCTGGGTGCTGCTGGTCGGCATCGTGCACGGCCAGTTCACGCTGCTGCTGTTCAGCTTCTTCTACAGGTGTAGTCCACTAGATAGACTAGACTAGACGTGCAGATGTACTCGCTGGCGATGCGCTGCCTGTGGCTGAACTGGGCGCACCCGGGGGCGCGCTGGACCGGCGCTGGGTGCTGCTGGTCGGCATCATGCACGGCCAGTTCACGCTGTTGCTGTTCAGCTTCTTCTACAGGTGTAACCCACTAGACTAGACTAGACGTGCAGATGTACTCGCTGGCGTGCCTGTGGCTGGGGCGCACCCGGTAATTATTTCTAATGATTAATAGACCTAATAGTCGTGAGTTCTAATGACTGCTTGAACTAATAATTGTTTGAACTAAATATACATGAAAAACTAATACTCAATTAGGCTAAAGGTAGGTGGGCTAGATAGCGTTTAAAAAGAATGACCACAAGCGGTATGTCACCGGATAGGTGATTTTTAGTTGTAAAACTATTACTATAGCACGTAGGTCGAAATTTTTGTGTGAAAATAGTTACCGCCATGCAAAGACAGCGGTGTTTCAAAGTAATTATGCTAAGTCGTCTATGTAGGCGTCCCGATTTTCCAGATTTTTTCTCACATTTATTTGAGGTTTCCCGCTACACAAAATCACTGTAGAAGTAAAAAGGATATCCGGTGATATAGTGCTTCATGTTATTGATTTCTAGACTAGTGTTCATACATTTCTGCCTATTCTTTTACCAACATAAAGGTTAGGTTTCATTTGGTACACGGAGCGAAGCGACTCACTATAGCGGAATAAGAGCTCCGTCGACCTTAATTAAGGTCGTTTACAGAGCATAATACAATCAGGCGGGTTATTATGATATAGTTATGCAGTTCTGTTTACGCTGAGAGAAAAGGACAGAGCTATGTAGCTGGTGTAGTTAGGTTTTAAACACGTATAAGGTACAGTAATAGTTGGTTTTCAGAGGAATCAAACCACTTAAAAATAGAGCAATTAAGAATCGGTCTTAAAAAGTTGTTATGACGTAAATTCGGGATGCTTAAATTAGGGCAAAAGAATATTTAGGACAAATGAAATATTCCGTTTTTTTGTTTTAGGGCTAATGAAGTAGTTAAAATAGGGTCAATATTTCTTATTTAGATAATCTAAATTCATCAAACAACTATTCATCTCTTTATAACAACAGTTTTCCTTACGGATTGCCGTCTTTGTAGGAATATGTAGGAACAACTTTTAGTGATTGCCGACGGGCTTTGAATGAGTATGACCTAATATAAAGGGTCCATATTGGGTCATATAAAATTTGTAGGTCGAATGTACCTATATTGTTACTGATAAATCATCACAACTCATTTTTTTTTCTATTCCAGGGTTTTGTAAAATACACATGAACTACTTTTTTATTGCTGTTTTCTGTTGTTTTTTTTTGCTGTGTGTCTTGTCTGTTGTGATTATTATTTTTATGAACTTTAGCGCACCATAAAACATTGGGTTCGATTCCTATTGCAGCATGTTCGTGGTCGACCTGAAGCGGAAAGACTTCTCGCGCGCCTGCGCGAACGGGATATTCATCACCGTCTGGTCGGAGGTGACCTTCATGTACGCCATCATGCTGATCTACCGCGACTGCCTGATCAAGCTGATCCGGATCAACCAAGAGCACTTTGACGCGGCCGCGGAGATGACAGAAGAGAGGCAGGCCATAGTGCGTAGCTACGCGGAGCGCGGCCGCTGGGTGACGAAAGTTTGGTTTTTCTCGTGCACCATCAACTGTGGCCTGTTCCCGATAAAGGTAGGTTTTTAAACAACTGCCGATAGGTTATGTCTTTATCAGTCTATTATACACGTATGAAAGGGGTACCCTTCATAATCCCTAACAACGTTTGTCCTAATTCCTAACATCGTTTGTCCTAATTCATTTGCCCTAAACTGGTTTTCAGAAGAGTCAGGAAACTGGGTCCATATTGGCTCATATAAAAATGGTCTTTCGAATTTTTATTCAAAAATAAAAAAAAAATCAAAATCAAAAAAAAATTCATTCATTCTTTGTTCATACTTTTTAAGTCATAATTATTGCAATTCATAAAGCATTTTTTTTAAAAAACTTTTTTTTTGAGAATTTTATTAGTCTAACATAACCTAACCTAACCTTATTACACGTAAGATATTTAAGAAATTGTGAAAAGTGTACGGCTTCATTAATATTGGCGTTATGAATTCAGATGATTACGAGTTAGGACCGTTAGTACTAAAAAAAATATGAAGAGTATGAACAGTGATAATTATGATGTAAAATGGTATGAGAAACATTTTCGGACTTCCGATAATAGGACTTAAAAAGTTATGTGAGTAGATACGCACCCAGGTTTATCAAACAACTGCCGAAGGGTTATGTGTTTATCAGTCTATGGGGAGTTTCAAAAAAATAGCACACCTTTGACTTTTTCTTCAGATTTGGGAACAAAATTGCAAGTTGGTTGGGTTCATCATTCTGGACAATATAAACTAGTGCTCCCGATATGTCCCCAAAAATATGTATGGAATTGTCCGTTTTGTTATCAAAATCCAATACGTTTCTTGGTAACAAAACGGACAATGCCATTCATATTTTTGGGGACATAATAATACTATTTTTTATTGTTCAGAATGACGATCACAACGACCGTGCGGAATTTTTCCCAAATCTGAAAATATTCAACGGTGTAGGTACTATTTTTTTGAATCTCCCCCTATTATACACGCATGAAAGGGGTGTCCTCCATAATCCCTAACCGGAAACCCCCTACTTCCCGGCCTCTGTAGTAATGTACTATTTCTTTCTTTCAAAGGCGCTCGTGTTCACTCTGCTGACACTATACAAGGGTGAATTCCACCTGGTACCCTGGTTCGACTGCTCCTGGCCCTCGCCCATAGAGGAACACAAATACGAGCCTCTGGTGTTCTCCATCATATTCTACTTCCACATTGAGTTCGGCTGCTACGCCATCTTGATGTACATCGGGTTCTGCCCTCTGGGACCTATCTTCATCCTCAACGCGTGCGCCCGCCTGGACTTGATGATAGCTGACGTTAGAACTGTCTTTAATGTCGAGCCTTATAACAAGAAAGAGGTGTCAAAGCAGGTTGCTCAGATCGTTATAAAGATACAAGACATGTACAGGTATTTTGGCTATTAAGTTTTAATTAATATAATGTTAGAGTTGCAGGTAATTCTGTAGCTCTGCCTACCCCACTCAGATATGAAGGCGTGACGGTATACATATATGTATGTAGTTATAAATATATTGACGACGTGGTAGCGTAGTTGGCAACCCTGCTTACGAGGCAAGCGGTCCTGGTTTCAAATCCCGGTAAGGTGGACTTTCGACCAGGGGGGTTATTCTCTCAAAAACAACGGCCAGTCGCACGAACGAGCGAAATCGCTGCGGCGAGTTTAGGTAGTCCCGTCAGAGGGAACAAAACATATTTTAGTGCGTGCATTCACAATTAGGCAGCCTTATCGTTAGATCTTATCGACAAAAGCCAAGCTGCCTAATTGAAAATGCACGCGCTAAAATGTGTTTTGTTCGCTCTGGCGGGACTACTTAAACTCGCCGCTGCGATTTCGCTCGTTCATCCGATCATCCGTTGTTTTTGAGAGAATAACACGTGCGATCGCTACGACCGCACGCGACCGCTGAGCGACAATGACGCCGCGCTCGAACATTCCCTCATACATCTCAGTACTATACAGTAGAACACAATTTATATGGCGTGTCGTGTATCTTCGTTCGCACAGACACGAACAACGATTCCGATGATTACCGAAAGCACGATTTAAACCCACGATCAAATTTGTACGTAATAGTTATGAGGTGCAAATTCAACATGGCGTCACTAATAACCAATAATAGCACAGAATGCACGCTTCGAAAAATCGTCTCCTGCGTAGGTACGGTCAACCAATTTGATTCTTAGGCCACTATGGACTTTGTCAACGTGACGTTGTAAACCAAATCATAGGGAGTCTCTTACGTTTTGGTTGACGTCACTTTAGCATAGCCCAAAGTGGCCTAGAAATCAAATTGGTTGACTGTACAGTCAACAGCAAAAGAAACTGATGAAATAGGGTCCCAAAATTATCTATACAATACATTAAGTCAAATGCTACGGACTATTGTAGTTGATCAAAAGTAAATGAGCTCAATAACGTGTCATAATAAGTGATCACCATTATTTCGATTTTTGAAAACTCAATGACAGTTTAAGTCATCGTTGAACATTTCGAATTAAAGTTTTAACTATAAAATCTTGGTTTTGGGACAACCTCGGAGTACTTCGGTTAATATCGGTTATGTTCGTCGAAAAACATGCGAAGTGACAAAATAGCAATCTCCCTTACGCCAAGATTTAAAATAAGTTTTTATTACATCTTGGAATTATTTGCCATAAATCCTTCTTTTGACGATATTGTTGGAATGTCGTTATTTTGGTATTCAATTCACGTTTGACGCTTTTGATAGAAATGTCATGTCAGGCTTCTGTTTTGCACAGCTGTTATGATCACTTTCTTTAGACTAATTAAAACATCAATTAATTTAGCACTTTAATATAACATGTTATATTTGGGATGCCATGACAATAGATATTTTGAAATGTTGATTTTGATCACTTACTTTTGACGTTGACTGTACATCGGTAAGCCATCAGTTGTGTTTACTGTATAACACTATCGCTCTATCGCCGCGTCACTGTTGCTGCGTTAGTGACGCCGGAGCCGCACTGGTCGGAAGTCCAACTTAGACCAGATATTTTGTGTGTTAAGCGCGACTATCTGTTTATTTATTAAAAAGAAACAAACAGTCTTACATTAAAAAAGTACATGAGTGATGAGATCATAATAAACAGACCTATAGTTTCCTTAATTAACATGTAGTCTATAATTAGAGAAGAGAAGTGCGTTATAGAAATCACAAATAGCCATTCCTCATGAGATAAAACAAAAACAAAAAATAGGAGGGAAAAAAAAAACATAACAGTATAAAGGAATACAGGAAAGAGAGATTTCAAGGAGTTATAAGAACCATGCAATAATTAGTGTTCTTTGGTAATAAGAGAGATTCTATTTTATAAGAGAGGAAAGGTGTTCCAGATTCTTTGATGTTTTTTTATGTATTCGTCGTGTTAGGGCTTGTTAGAATCACCTTGACGTATAGATGACGACTGTGCAAAAATACAGTCGGCATCAAAAGCTTGTGCCAAAAATGTTCTTTTTCACAGAAGGGGAGATTCAAAAAAATAGCATATTCTTGACTTTTTCTTCAGATTTGGGAAAAATTCCGCACGCTCGTTGTGATCGTCATTCTGAACAATAAAAAATAGTACTCCCGATATGTGTCCCCAAAAATATGTATGGAATTGTCCGTTTTGTTAGCAAGAAACGTATTGGATTTTAATAACAAAACGGAAAAAATCCATTCATATTTTTAGTGACCTAAGGTGCTATGAACGTATTATTCCTTAGTATTAAAATGTTAGTCGGTGACAGAACGGTCTAGTGGGCATAGTCTCATACTTTTCAATACAAAGAATATTTTTTTGTCTGACACGTTCATAGCACGGTCATAGCATGATATGGTGTAATGGGTTTCCACCTTTATCGGGAGTACTACTTTTTCTTGTTCAAAATGATGATGCCAACCAACTTGCAATTTTTTTCCCAAATCTGAAGAAAAAGTCAAGGGTGTGCTATTTTTTTGAAACTCCTCAGCAACTTATTAAACTTAAAGACGACGCCTTCATAATTAACCTTTTTTCAGTTATGTGACGTTAATCAACGACATGTTCCGAGTTTTGTACGAGCTCAACATGAAGGGGTCGGCGGTGATGATTCCAGTGGCGTTGTACCAAGTCCTGGACGTGAGTACTACAGCTCTCAGACGGAGATAAGTTCAAAGACATCTATACTAATATTATAAAGCTGAAGAGTTTGTTTGTTTGTTTGTTTGTTTGTTTGTTTGTTTGAACGCGTCCTCGTCCGAGCAACTTTTCTCCTTGTAGGCACTTGCCCTATGTATTGTTATAGATGAATTAGCGAGAGTGTGGAATTGCACATGTAGTGGTATTGTGTGTTTATAGGCAAGAGAAAGAGAGAGAGAAGTATTTAAGTATTTGGTGTTTTTTTTTGGTGATCAGGAACCAATTTTTCTAATTCTGTTATTAATGGCGATCACGTTTATGTCACAGTTACATGAAACAAAACTTATTTTTTTATGTAAAAAAATATATTTTGAAACTAACTTTTAATTGCAATGAATTGTCACCCTACTAATTGTTTAGTCTATGAGCTAACAACACTTAACTGATAAGTTCATTGGCGTAATATCTGTCAAATTTCCCGCCAAAGCGATGGCACTTGACGTGACTTGACTTCACTTCAATAATTAATGTAGGATGTCCATGTATCCAGTGGTGATTGGTTTTAACAATATCACTAACTTAAATAAATTAAACAGCGAGTTAATTGTTTGAGACATCAACCAGTAAATTCCATTTTTGTTGCTCATTAATAATTTTCAACTCCTGATCACCGATAAAAAATCCCCGTGTATATAAGCCGCGTTTTCACTTAGTGTTCTGAACGGTTCTGAGCGAGCAATCGTTCGTTCGAGCGTAAATGAAAACACTTGAGCGAGCGAACGTGCTTGTTCAGTGATGATCGGCTAGACGCGACAAACGATTGCTCGCTCACTCATTCATTCAGTGAAAACGACGTCTGTGGCGAGCGAGCATTCGCTCGGCGTTGTACGTGCTCGGTGGGTGTCCGATCTTTGTTTCGATCTTCGTTCGTTCGTTCGGTACAATATTGTTCTAAACAATTGTACATTTCCTCATTGAATGAAAACAGATATTTTCTACTTTGAGCGAACATCGGCAGAACCGCAATCATTTGCTCTAAACAAATGTTTATTCAGAACACTAACCTCCTCACTTATAAACGTGGAATAAGCTTGGAATAGTTTATGCCATGCTTTGTCACTCTCTGTCAGATGCAAAAGTCACAATTACAGATAAGGATAAAGCATGGTATAACCTATTCCAAGCTTATTCCACGTTTATAAGTAGGGGGGTAAGTGAAAACGCGGCTTGATAATGTTGCAGGCGTTGAAGCGCGGCGAGTTCGACATCGAGTACCCCACGTTCGTGCTGACAGCCGCACTACTCTGCTACGTGCCCTGCTACTACAGCGACTTACTCATGGAGAAGGCAAGCGCACACACACACATATTATACACACACGCATCGGTTCTAAGCGACGTAGATACAATACGGAAAAATGATACAAGTAGAGTCAATTAAGGTTCAATTTTGGAAATGCAAATAACCGGTTATAACCGGTTTTAATCGGTTAATTTCATACTAAACCGGTTAATAACCGATTAAATTGCATATTTGGATGTACTATCAGACCATTGGAACCTTGACCCACCATAGAACTGTGTCACAGAGACGTTATGATTCAAGTCATAAGAAGTGTCAAACAAATTGTTTTATAATGTCACTGTGACACCGTTCTATGGTGGGTCAGGGTTCCATTGGGCTGATAGTACAGTAGCGCCCTCATTACTATTATTGTGTTTTCTAATGAACTAAAGTATTTTCTTAAACTGGAACGGTATGTTTTGGTTCTACAAATGAAAACACAACTTTTAAGGTATATCACATAGTTTAATAACAATTCACCTTTTCCCGTTAAGCAGACTACTTAAAGGGTAATTGTTATTAAAGTTTGTTACGCATCCCATAAATTGTGTTTTTACTTGCGCTACAAAATCGCATAGTTTGAATCTAAGGAAATTCTTTAATTGATTAGAAAACAATCTAAATATATAAAAGGAGAAACTGACTGACTGACTGACATATCAACGCACAGCCTAAACGGCTACACGTAGACACTTGAAATTTGGAAGGGACATAGCTTAGGTACCGTAGAGGTGCACTAAGAAAGGAATTCCCGAAATTCCCACGGGAACGGGAATTAGCGGGAAAATCCTTTTGTATGAAAAATTTAAACCGAAGCGAAGCGAGGGCGGGTCGCTAGTAATAGTATAGATGAATTAACGAGAGAACAGAACAAGAAGAATAAATTATGAACAAGTTTTTAGAGTTGTTGGTAATTCTGTAGCTCTGCCTACCCCACTCTGGAAATAAAGGTGTGAGTTTATGTATGTATGTATGTATGGAATTGCTTATGTATGTTTATAGGCAAGAGAAAGAGAGAGAGAAGTACTTTAAGTATTTTTCTCTCTCTTTCTCTTGCCTATACACACAACACTATGCAATTCCACGCTCTCGCTAATTCATCTATAATGAGGGCGCCACTGGACGCTCGACGTTCGCTCGGTGCAGTGTTAACCGTCGCGTGCGCAGGGCGAGGAGCTGCGCGTGGCGATCTACGAGAGCGGGTGGGAGGCGCACTACGACCGCGGCGCGCGCAGCAGCGTGCTCCTCATGCTCACGGTGGCGGCTCGCCCCATCTCTATCAGCACCATGTTCCGCACCATGTGCCTCGACGCCTTCACATCGGTGAGACCTTACCATGAGTTATAATTGGGATTGTTCATATCTTTACAATTACTCCAATTCTTATCCATTAACCTACCGCCAAACAGCAGTGTTCGCATTGTTGTGTTCCGGTTTGGGGATAAGACAGCCGGTGAAATGACTAGCATAGAGGCATTCCATCTTAGTCCTCAGGGTTGGCAACGCATTTGCAGTCTTAGGATTGCATTGCAGTCTTATGAATGCGAATGAATATGGGTCACAGTTTCTACTTTCCATCAGGTGGCCTGTGTGCTCGTTTGTCTTTTCTATGACAGAAAAAAAAATGTAACTTAGTTTTAAGTACTAGTATTATGTTTTTATGATTGAAAAAATGACCTTCTGCTGGAGTTTCTTGCGGCGCTTCCTCTCCGCAATGATGGTCTCGTCCGAAGCGCTGGTAGACTCACCCTATATTACCGACGTGTAAAAGAGCCCTCATGTGGCCTATTTACTGAATAAATATTTTGAATTTTGAATTTTGTTACAATTGGGATTGTTCATATTTTTACAATTACTCCAATTCAAAAACCATTTCGAGGAATAGGGTTTTAAAGCCGTTCTACATTTTTAAGTTTTTGAAATATTTATCTATTTTGGCTATTTTGGTTAAAGTATATTTAACATTCGTTTTCGGCTTGAAGCCCTCCTAGGTGTATCTTACGGTTTCGGCGAAAACAGCTTGAAATAGTATGCTTTAATACACAATTAAAATCACTTTTTTTCATTTGATACCTATCATTTAATTGTTGTAATTTATTAGAAAATGCCATCCCAAATTTAAAATAATCATGTCATCCATAAAATGTCTGCTAAATAAATAAAGATATTAAAACAAAACTATTGGGTCAACTACCAAATTAATGAAATAGGTGTCTTGAAATTTTCTATTCTTACGAATGAGAAAGTAAAAACCGTGAGTTATATTTTTTGATCAATCCCAAATACCATATTCGGTCTATCGAAAGTTCCGACTTATGAGAACCAGCTGTAAAGCTCCATTTTTAACCCCCGACGCAAAAAAGAGGGGTGTTATAATAAGTTTGACGTGTAAGTGTATTTGTGTGTCTGTCTGTGGCACCGTAGCTCTTAAACAGATGAACCGATTTAGATGCGTTTTTTTTTTATTTGAAAGCAGTTTTGAAACATGTTTTATCAAAATCTGTTCAGCCGTTTTTGAGATATTGAACTTTTAGAGGGTTGAAAGCCCCAGATATAAAAACTACTCCTACTTTCAGAGCTGATATATCTTAAATGGCTCTACCAGTTTTGCTCTACCACGTTTGGGAGCTAAAATGCCACAAACAAACATTCAGATCTCCGACCCTCTTTTTACATTTCACACGCTTTTTTACTGAGTGTAAGTGGGGGTTTTTTTTTAAATTAAGTATGTCAAGTATTTCGTTATCTGTCACGCTAACATTTTCTGTTTCAGCTCTGTCACGACGCATACGCCATTTTCAGTCTGATAAACGCAATGTGGGATTGAAGAATAAAAGGCACGTAAATTATAACATAAACTATATTATCATTGCATTCGTTTTAATTTAATCAAGAATTAAAACTACCTTCTTTTACTATAAACAGTATTAAACACGAAACTTTCAAACCTTGTTTTGATTTACCCTACCACGATACGATATAATAGAAAGGAAAACAACGTCTTCAATGTATAGGTATTGCTTAACGCACTCGCAATCGCAATTATTTTCATTTTGAAAATCGAAGGCTCATCTGCGTACAAAATGAAAACGGGAAAATGTGTTATAACTGTTTTAAACCGGTTATTTTCATACTAAAACGGTTATTAACCGGTTATAAGTGCCCCATCGTCAGAAACATTAGAACAAAAGAAATTAAGTGGTTAATGTTATGAATTTCAATAAATTCGATAATTTCTTTAACGAGCTTCATTATTATACCCTGGCTACGGCAGCTCGATAAAGGCGTGCAGGGATGGTATTCTCTCAAAAACAACGGACGGTCGGACGAACGAGCGAAATCGCAGCGGCGAGTTTAAGTAGTCCCGTCAGAGCGAACAAAACACATTTTAGTGCGTGCATTCACAATTAGGCAGCCTTATACGTTCGATGTTATCGACAGAAGTAATGCTGCAAATTGAAAATGCAAAACAATAGATACGGCCGTTTACTCTCAAGGGAATCAAAATTTATAGGCTACTTACTTTAAAATACTGGAAAAGGGCCTTAAGTACCCGAAACCGACGTGTGTGCATGACTCGATGTATGAATGTGGAAGAAGCGAAAGAAATTTGTCAAGATCGTAGCAAGTGGAAAGAAGTGGTCTCTGCCTACCCCTCTGGGAAACAGGCGTGATTTAATGTATGTATGTATGTACTTACTTCTGCCCGCGACTCCGTCCCCGTGGAATTCGTTGACGCTCCATACAAATTTTCACCCTCTATTTTTCAAAATTTCAGAAAAAAAACTATCCTGTGCTTTCCCAGGATTCAATACTCAATACTCAATACTCAATCATTTATTGCATTCCACAATATTAGTTTACATGATATTAGGTTGTTACATATACCTATTTACCTTAAGTAAAACGCTGACCAAGAACACATTGCACACGGTACCAATCTGATGCAACCCGAATTGACCTCAATAGAATCGTACGACGACGGAAACGCTGATGCAGCAGCACGTGTGGCAGCAGTGCCCGCGCCCGCGGCCGCCGCCGCCACGACACTTCGTCTCTAACATCGATCGGGTCAACACCTTATTAGTTGTAAGAAATTATTGTAATTTCAATTAATAAATATCCTTAAGTAAATTTCGGTTTTTTTTGAGACCTCCGGTTGAGGCTTTCGTATTTGGCGCAGTCGGTAGGATACTCGCGAGCCGGGCCGCGAGATCGCGAAAAGGATTTACCGAAAATCCCAGCATCCCGTGACCGGTGGAGACTATCAAGCCTTTTACGAGTATCCAGAATCTACGAAGCAGCGCCGGAGTATCCAGTGGGGTTAGACAAGTTGCCATCGTTCACGAACGCTAGCGTTAGGCGATCACTTTGGTGATCACCTGTCACTTGGCGAAATAGGCTAGACAAGTTGCCATCGAATGTAACGCTAGCGTTAGGCGATCACTGTCGACATGCGTTGTCAAAAATGAAAAATCTAGCCAAAGTGTATGCCCACAATGAATACAACCTCGCTCGACAGTCTAGTTTTTTTTCTAAAAATGATAAATTTGTCTATACTTTTCGACCTTAAAAGTCAAGTTGACGCTGTCGCAGATGTGCATTGGAAATAAACATATTTAGGTACGTATTATGTTGTATTTGTTACATTACTTATTTACATGTGGTTTTTCATAAAATGTTATGAGATTGTGATTGTGTTGTGTGTTATTGTAAGGTAAATATGTACGTGTATGTATGTGTTATGAATTCTTGTAACATGTAAGAAAAGTTACTTCCTTTGTATGAAAGCGTCTCCCAGGCACTTGTTAAACAGTTTCCCTCTTAGAATAATAACACATAGAAACCTAGTCCGCGCACCAAACCCGTCAGACTTAAACTACACCATATTGGTGTACTCGGCGATCGCCGCCCGTCAGTCGCAATCACGTCACACAGCGTCAACAGCTCCCGGATTTTTATTTATAATGACGATTTGCGTTGTTAATGGGTGCCACAACCGATCAGACAAAGTAAATAAACACTCTAAAGTAACATTCCACGTGTAAGTACAATGTTTTGACTTGTCGTTTTACGTAAAACATTCACTAAAATATTATATTATTTACTAACGACATTGCATGAAAATGTTGCCAGTATAACGAATTTTATTCCGCTAAATTGACGTAGTGAGTACCTACTTGTACTATTATCTATTCTGTGATATTAGTTGAATTCTGTTTATATAATTACTTGATTTTCTCGTTCAAGATTTCCTTCTGATCCGATTATTGCTCCTAATAGTTCTAAAGTATTACAACCTTTATATTGAAATAAGAAAAATAATTAGTTATTATTTTTACAGTGTGACACGCATGACAAATTTGTGTTTAAAAACGCTGATTTAATTCGTGAAATTATTCGTTTGTATCGAGATGTAGTAAAATTAAGTTATAATAGTTGTATATCATGGCTTCAACGAATTTAAGACATGATATTTTATGCGAATTAGAAAGAGACAATTTTTATTCTTATTTATTACATAAGTGTTAATAAACGTTTGTATTACTAAGTAACTGCAAAGAAATGATATAATTTAACAAACTTTATTATGTGAAAAAATCCTCTAGTTTAGGGGGAAATGTAATCCGCTAGCAACATTATTTGTTTACTTGTGTGCGTGTTGTCGTGTGTCAGTACGCGTTGATTACGCCCACATGAATCCATTTTGTGCGTCACTTTTGACGGGTTGGCTTTAGGAAACTATCATTCTATGTGTTATTATTCTAAGGTTTCCCTATTTAAATCAATAATGAAGATCAGATACAGGTTTATGTTCAAATCACGTGAAAGCGCAGCAGGGGCGCACAGGCACACCCAACTATTTTTACATGACCGCCTAAAATAAGGAGTGTAATGTTTTCAGGGTCAATGTATGTATTTATGTACGATTCTTTATTTATTTAGTGTAGTTGTGTTTGACTTTCTTTCAGCTACACCTTAAAATCGGATAACATTTGCTAAAATTGCGGTACAGTCAAGGAATTTAATTGTTAAGCCACTATGGAACCCTGTCATAATGACAGCGTCAAACCATATGTAATAAATTACGCAAAAATTTATGATCAACGTTATGCGACAGGGTTCCATAGTGGCTTAATGATTAAAGTCCTTGACTGTACTATACTAATCGTAATGACATGAGCAGAATAGTACAGAAGCCTGTACTCGATACAATTAACTAGAGCAGCGTGTTTGTGATATAGATATACAGTTAATTTTTAATTTACAGGGACCTAGACTACACGTGATTGGAACTAAGAAAATATTTATGCAGTCCACTGAATACCTATAATGATATTCGCAAATGCAGATCATGGTGTGTATACAGTTTTATTCCGTATTTTCAGTATTTTACCTAACCTGGCGGACGTTACCTGCCTGGGTACACTGGCTAGGTCCCACTTCAAACTTCCTCTGTCAAACTGACAATGGCGGCTGCATCAGTCAAACCAGTGAAACGGCGTAAATATGTCTGCTTTTAGCCAAGTCTACATGTTTGTGCCGGGCATTGGGGGAGGCGTGAGATAACTCATTAAGGAAATTTCCTCATGCCTAAATGACGTTTCGGGTGACCAGCTACTTTGGCTAAAGATTAAGCATTAAATCTATGTAAATAATTTGCTTTTTATTCAATAAGTTATTTGATCTCTCTAAAGTGTCTGCAAAACTAATATAATTTAAATGAAAATAAGTACAGTCGCCAATAATAATTTATATTTCACATTGCGTTACGCTCAAAATTATCTGACACGCTCTCTGCCTCTAGACGTGTCCAATAGTTTCAGCCCTATATTGGATAATATATTATTGTTGGAGACAGCGAGTACATAATCTTTCTTAACCTTTGTCCAACAATATTTCAGTATTTTAGCGCCCTTACGAATATTGTACTTAAATGTAAAAAAAATGTTGATACAAAGTTATAGTTTATATTCAACACGAAAATTATGATAACCCATTTGTTTTAATTTCAGAAAAATCAACACCACTGTCTCCAGCCACTTCGCCCACCAATATTACCACACAGTATGCATTGTCTAGAAGGACTGCAGTGCTGATTCACTGGATCCGTACACTCCGACGTTCCTGTGATGTCTGCGTTATTACATCAATTATGTACTTTTCCATAATTTCTGCTCAATAAAATAATCAATTCATGTTGCCTTCATTCCTATAATACCTTCCAAACATGCTCGTTTTCCCATAATGTCGGATGTTGTAGGTCGGTTGAAGTAAATGTAAGCAACTAAAGTAGGTACGACTTTAAACACATCGCAGCAAACAAATTGTGCAAAAATATCTCAACACACTCTACATACACTGCTTAATTAATTGAGTTGAGTGCGGATATTTTTGAACGCCTACTCCGATATTTGATGGTGACTGTACGGTCACGAGCGTTAATTTGACACCCATTTCAAGAAAAATATGCTTGAAGTCGTCAATTTCATTAGAGATGTCAAGTCATTTGCAACTTTTAGGAAACTCACAAACCTTATTATTGTAGAATGTCACATTGACTTTGGACCTAGGTGGGTACCAAATTTAATCTCGTGACTGTACGAGTTTTGTTAAGATGACGTTAAGGCATTCGTGGCCATGAGGCACCGTCTAAGAACGAAGCAGGAAATATATACAAAGACTAGGAGGTCACAACATAAATGGGAATGATCTCGGAAATGGATTATGCTAGGCTGTCAGGATAAAGGGCAACCAATAATTTTAACAATGTCAAAAAATGACAAGACAGCTACTTATTGTGTTGCCACATTGATTCAATACAAATTGTCATCATATGTTATATATTTTTGCATTTTTATAATCATAATATATTTTTCAAAATAACAAACCTAACACAACAATTTCCTTTTAAGCATTAATGTTACATTTTTGTTTGGTTCCTACAGTGCATTTTTTTAATCCATCAGCAACACTGACTTAAAAGAAATACTAAATAAAACTCGTCAGATCTTGAAGATGGCGCTACAATCATAAGGCGCTCGTTGAAGCGCTTACACCGTTGACCAAGAGTCTAGTATTCTTTAATCCACGCGCCATATTAATTATGTCAAAAAAATGGAAAAGCGCACCATATCAAATGTACTAAGTTGCCATAGTTTTTATTTTTTGTACAAAATTCAGCCATTTCCTTTATCGCTTTTTTTTGGGAACGATAACACGTCTTTCAGCCGCCATATTAGTTAATGCGACCCCTATGCGCAGGCAGAACGACATATATTTGGCATCAGGGATTTGCCCTCTATCCTGTCAGGCTAGAATAATCCATTTCCGAGATCGTAACCAAATTAGTAGTACATACATACATACATACATTAAATCACGCCTGTTTCCCAGAGGGGTAGGCAGAGACCACTTCTTTCCACTTGCTACGATCTTGACAAATTTCTTTCGCTTCTTCCACATTCATACATCGAGTCATGCACGCACGTCGGTTTCGGGTACTAATAATAATAATAATAACAGTGGTGGCCACATACCTAATTAGGAACGCTTGCATGTTTCCCATATTATTTGCCTACAAATATACTTTCAATTTTGACAACAAATCAAAAAGTTCTAGACCTATTTTATTTTTAGTTACACTTATCGTTAATTAATAAACTAAGGCTCTTTGTGCTGACGTGTCCATACAAAGTTTTTTAACATGAAATTGATAAAATATTCGTTTTTGACAGCGACAAACTGTACATACATTTAAACCTTAGATTATTATATAATGATAAGTGTAAACTAAAATTAAAATTGGTCAAGAAAATTTTGATTGGTGGTCAAAATTCAAGTCATAATTGTAGGCAATAGTACGGGAAAAACGCAAGCGTTCCTAATTATATAGCCACCAGTGTATCTCCAAGCAATTAAACTTTACTAAAATAATGTACTTCGATATTGTTTTGAGTGTTTAATACTTGAAATAAATCATTTTTTGATTCATAGCATTTTTTTTGATGTGGTTTTAAACATAATACGAGTAAATTAATAGTAATTCAAACTCATTTCACCAAACAATTAAGTAAAATCCTGCCTCTAATTAGTAGGTCTCATCCTGGCTTTGGCTCCAATTATAAAAGGACTGCTCTGCACCACAATATAACCTAGAGGGCGACACCTTTGAGACATTGAATAGAAGTTGAGATACTCCTTCCATACAGGCTGGAGGCTCCGTGTAAAAATGAAACACCGGAGTGTGTAATTCTGCGTTGATAATAGTATATGGACATCCGGCATCGTCAACCAACCGTCTGAAGGATTTTCTTTATTGCCTTAAACACACAAAAGTTATTTTATCAATAAATTGTATGATATCGGTTAGGTATACTTACTTGACCTCGTTATAATATTACTTATATTACTAGGGGAGAGTGGGTAACAGTGAATCACTTGTTTTTTGAAGCTCCACAAATCCGAAGTTTATGCCTAAATAATGAATCTATGATAATTAATCATAGGACACGTCCCTAATCTACAAAAACAAGTGCAATTATTGGCAAAAACTGCATGAACTTACAAGTTATAACAACTTTTTTAAAAAATGGGAAATGATCCACTGTGACCCGGGGATGGGTCACTTTGGATCTTCTCATGGGTGACAGTGAATCGCCTGGGGTACACTGGATTTATTAAAAAAAAGTTCGATAAAAGACAACATTTCTGTATAATTACTCATTTATTTAGATTCTAAGACAGCCTTTTATCACATAGTCAAACAGTCTTATAAAAAATTAACAAAAGTCTTACAAATTACAGTGGTCTCTTTAGCCTTAACTAATCAACATTTTGCTTAAATAAACAACAGTTTTTCTCTTTTAGTTTCCATATACCTAGAACTTTAATAGAAACATTGTTGATAACTCAATTATTAAATCAAAAATATTTACTTCTTCAGTAATCATTAACAAAAACTTTTATAGGAACATTGTTGATAACTCAACTATCAAAAATAAAATAAAATACCTACTTCTTCAGTAGGTAACAAAAAAAATTAAATATAAAAACAAATATTATCATTTTCTGATATCTCAAAAATTGCTGAGATTCGATTTGAGATCAAATTATCTAATCTTTAACATTAATTTACGCTAATCTAATTATTAGCGTAAATTTATGTTAGAAAGATCAACGTTAAACTTGTACATGCCTTGCTTCCTCTTTGTAGTGCCAGAAAACGTAGGTTTCGGTAAAATCATCTTGATATCACGCAGTACCACCGTGCCAATATCTGGCACATTTGGCATATGAAAATTATTTGGCGTTTTGTCAGACTTTCTAAGAAAACTGACTTCAGTCTCATTTTGTTTCTCTCCTATAACTTTAGCTGCATAAAATATTCGTTTACGTTTGACTTCGAATTCTACGATAACAAAATCACCTTCCTTAGGCAAACCTTTGAGTGCAGGAAAGTTATTAGGATCTACCGTGTTATTATCGTCTTCTTCATCTTCAAAATCTTGACATAATATCGATATAACGTTGTATATGGAATACCAGTAGATTTGGCTACAGCTCTTATTGTTTGGCCATTAGATATAAGTTCTAAGGCGTTCCTCATCTGCTCTTCAGTGTGAAGCCCAATACTAGTTTTTCTCACTCTATTGCGAGGCATTGTTACCTAGAAAGAAGTACAAAACCAATATTAGTTTCTCGCTGTCTATGTAATTTCCATTTGGGTCACACTGGATCACAGTCCACTGTGACCCAAATGGAAATTATTCACTGTGACCCATACGACGTAATGACAGAAAAAAATATTAAAAAAAAAACTACTTATACCCAAGCCAAAACTACATTACCCACAACGGATTTAATAAATAACAAGTTTAAAGCATAAAACTATCATTTATATATATGAATGAATTGGGAATACAACAAATTTCTAATTTACGTAAAAAAATACTTTCGTACTTACCTACTGGCCTGCGTATGATAGCACGTGATCCTGCTCGGAGAGCGCGGCGTCGCAGGCGCGTGAGAGGGGGGTAAGGACGACCAGTAGTAACGCGTTTGCTTGTGTGCGTAAAGCGTCACACGTAAGAGATATAGCGAATAATCCACTGTGACCCGTGATCCGCTGTTACCCATTCTCCCCTACTATATTCTACTCGATCCCTTTTGTTTCAGAATTTCAAGTTATAGCCCCGAGGGCGTACCGAACCTCAAATACCATTGTTAACGGTATAATTTAATTAAATCTTCGAGCTCTTTCCAAATTTACTTGCTAAAGGTTTAACCTACCTTACCGTCCTTTGAGACATCATTCTAAAACTAACTTGCTTCTTAAAAGGCGTATGTCTACTACAAACTGTAATATTCTCAAGCCTTTTGAATGTTGCGAAGAAGAGGTAGTTTGTATTTGCTCAGAGGACGGAAGTAAATAGATTTAAGTTCTAATGAAGATTCAAGTAGTTTGCTAAGGTTGCTTAGGTGGACTTGAGATTTTCTTAACTTATGTTACGATACGTTTACTTGCTTAAGTCGTTAATGTCTTGAATGTCAATGTTGATGTATTAACACTTCAAAAGAAGAACATTATTGAATAATAATAAATACTTACAAAATACCGGTAGCGTCAAGTGTATTCTTTAAATAATTCAATACAGTTTGACATTCTCACTCCTTCTACTAGATATTATCCAGTCTAATTTCGTGCGGGGTAAAGATAGTATTAGGAGTATCGATAGTATTAGTTGGGTAGTAGGAGAAGTATAGTGTATCCCTATAATAATCACGTCAATAAGCCACATTATTTCGTTTCATTGTAAATAAGAGATAATCAATAGACCCCCGGATATTTGTGGCAATGACGTCACAAAAGGGTAGTTTGGGGAGTAAATAGAACGGTGTTAATTAAAACAATTTGTTAATGAATAGGTACCTTTTTTAACTGAATATTTTTTACTAACTTGGCATTCACGACAAAAATAATAATTATTACCGCAAGTCATTTAGAACAACTTTCGATCTGTTACGGAGAGTCAGTTAACGAAAGAACAACGTCGATAAATTTATAAATTGACAATTGACTTATAAGTAATTTATATCGTGGATGCCTGATACTATAATTTTACTTCCGTAGAACACCAAATAGACTAGGTTGCCGTATTAATTAACACCGTTCCATTTACTCCCCAAATTACCCTATTGTGACATAATTACCAAAAAAATCCGGGGTCTAAAGTCGAGTCCAGAATTAGGCGAACTAACTTGACAGTTCAGTGTTGCCACAGTTTGGCTAGTGCTGTTAATATCGATCCCATCAAAAACATACATGTGAAAATGCAAGCCAAGTTCAATGTTAAGAATATGCAATGCGTGTTTATCGACTTCACTGACAAAAAAAATTAGATCTAGATGGGTGCCAAGTTCCGTAGATAATCCTGATATTTATTTATTAAGAACATACCTACAAAATTCTAAAATAAATTAAAAACACAATTTCTTATTTTTTCTGCTACAACAATAATTGCTATTAAGTATAACTTCTTATATTTCAACACCCAAATTATTTACACAAAGCAAATAACTTAGGATAAACTGAAGCTCAAAATCTGACTTGGCTAGTTTTTTACCAGCAAGTCAATTATTTCGAAGAGTAAAATATGACCATACAATATAAAAATACAGTAACTTGCGTATAACAAATATGAAAACTAGCCAAGTCAGATTTTAAGCTTCAGTTTATCCTAAGTTATTTGCTTTGTGTAAATAATTTGGGTGTTGAAATATAACAAGTTATACTTAATAGCAAATATTGTTGTAGCAGAAAAAATAAGAAATTGTGTTTTTAATTTATTTTAGAATGTTTTAGGTATGTTCTTAATAAATAAATATCAGGATTATCTACGGAACTTGGCACCCATCTAGATCTAATTTTTTTTGTCAGTGAAGTCGATAAACACGCATTGCATATTCTTAACATTGAACTTGGCTTGCATTTTCACATGTATGTTTTTGATGGGATATCATTTATTTTTGTCAAATAAGTGGGCATGCGTTTCAATAAACAAACATTAATTACTGAGTAGTTCCGGTGAATCTGTGATCTTCATTCATCATCATCAGTTTTACTTCACCAAATAGTGCTTTTCAAAAGCATATATGCACGAGTTAATATATGTATGCTATATACTCGTATATATATATATATTATATACAAAATACCCAAATCGATATAGCTATACCCAAATTATTTGAAGAGTTCCCTCAATTTCTCCAGGACCCCATCATCAAATTCTGACCTGGTGACATTGGGACCAATCAGACAGTGTGCCCTTTCAAACAAAAAAAGAATTTTCCAAATCGGTTAATAAATGACGGAGTTCTGAGGTAACTAGCATAAATAATAAAATAAAATAATAATAATAATAAAACTTATAAAATCACTGTTTTCAGATTTTTTTATTTGTATACGCATAATAATTACCCATCTGTATGCCAAATTTCAACCTTCTAGGTCACCTGGAAGTGGGTTAGGTTTTTGATGATTAGTCAGTCAGTCAGTCAGTCAGTCAGTCAGTGGTAAAAATGCCGATTTTTAGACGTTTATATCTCAATAACCGTTTCACTTTTATTTATGAAATTTAGGGTTCTAGTTGATCTAAAGGGTTTTAATACATATACCAAATTTCATGTTTTTATGTTAAGTAGATTTGGAGTTTTTGAGGGGTCAAAAGTGGCTCCAAACGGTTCGTGTAAATAACACACGGCTGCGCTCGCCAGTTCCTTTTTCTTGAACTTGGCTGGACACGCTGCCGCGTGTCTAGATAGCTAATTGAACACATAACGGATTTGGAATTATCATCGACGATAGCGTATGTATGTAGCGTATGTATCTATCGCACTTTCATATTTACCAGAAACAAAGGGATGAATGCTATATGTATGGTACATGAAATGTACCGTACAAGTCTGACAGAAGCCACCTAAAAGGATCAGAATGGTCTGTTGTAATAACAGCATTATTTTTATATTTTATTCCTTATTGGAGGGTTATCGTAAATATCCGCTTTACATCCTTCATAATTATCATAGTATATCATAAAAATTGCTGTAGTTCGTCCCTATTTGGCAAGTTTGTATGAGTGTGAAAGTTTCGACGACAATATCTTGATAAAGTATAAATAGAATCAGAGTTATAGTAGGCACAACGTTGTATCGACCTATTTGTGTCGATATAAAACTATCACTATTATTTTTTCCCTATGTCTGGCAACATTTTCGGCTGTTAAGTTAGTTCGCCTAATTCTGGACTCGACTTTAGTAATCAAGTACACAAACTTATTTAAAGACAAAAACAATAGAATGAACAGTAAAAGGTTTTACATCAAATAGGCAAGTGTACAGCATTTAGGATATGATCCAAAGATCAAATACATTCGAATATCAACATAAATAGATACAGAAATGTATCTAGGTACTTACATACCACATACATACTTGAGTTTCTTGCAGCGTTTCTTCTCAGCAGTGGTCTCTTGCGAAGCGCTGGTAGATTTTTGACGTGTAAAAGTGCCCACAAGAATAAACATCTTCTATATTATTATTTTTTAACTGAACTTGTGCAAGCTACATTGATGTAGAGCACAATTAATGCAGTATTTAGGAGCTACAGTTAGCCAGAACTCAATTTGCCTTTTGAGGAGCTTACTGACCGCTATTTGATTACCTAATGCCGGCCGAAAGCCGATTCCACCACCTGACTGAGACCACTGAAAAGGATTTGGACTAGGCTTTGAGTGAGCGTTGTGTGTTAGGTCTTAGTAATTATTTATTACTTTATTACCTAACGATGTTACTTACTTGTAAGTATTAAAACCTTCGGCTTGAGATTTTTGCGGTGGTTCTTCACTGAAATGTTAGGTGTGTCCATAGCGCTTGTATGAATAAGAGTTTAGATTTATGGCAAATGACGACTCCATAGCTTGCTATAGTCTTACCGTGCGACAAAAACTCCGATGCCTAAATATAATATGCTTGTATACAGACTAATAATTAATTTAAGCATCTTCTGGCAGGTTGTCTGCGTCGGACCCTACGCGCACGGTGCACGCGAGGAACTCGTCGCGCTCCTCGCTCCTCGTTCATGCGTACACGCTTCTGGAACACCGTGAGTGATATAGACCGACACATTCGTGCACGACCGCCCCGTGGGGTGACACGTTGGGGGAGGCAAGACGACTGCTATAGCCTATAGTCTATACTTTTAGGTATTTAAAAAAATATAAACAAAACTACCACGTGATTTCTGCTTCTATTGGCTGACGATAGTTCGTCAGCAGAACACTGATACGTCAAAGTGCAATAAAACAGTTTTGATAGGCTGTTTAACAATGTCACGTGGTTTGGATTGTTTACATTTTTTTAAATACCTAAAAGTATAGACTATAGTTGCGCGCTTTCCTTCCCTTTTTTAAAGAGGCGGTATTCTTTAAAAGAGATATTATTTTAAGTTCGAGAACGAAGTTTGAATTTAAAACGACTCTTAAATCGCGTAGCTGTCAAAAACATTCTACCTTTACAAATGTACGGTCACGAGCGTTAATTTGGGACCCATTTCCAGAAAAATATGCTTGAATTCGTCAATGTCATTAGAGATGTCAAGTCATTTGTAACTTTTAGAAAACTCAACCGTATTGTTGTAGAATGTCAGAGATGACTTTGGACCTAAGGTGGGTACCAAATTAATTAATCTCGTGACTGTAGCTACGTGGGCGATAATCAAATGTTTCTCACCGCTTAAATCAAATCTAATTTCCTTTTTTTTTAAATAGTTGTAGATATTATGAAAAAATAGTTTTGTACGTTATCGTTTTTTTTTCTTTATGTGGTTTATTCCAAGACATATTTCTTGGAAAGCAAAACGTACAGACATAGTTTTTTATAATATTTTCAAAATCGCCTAAAAATATCCTTAAAGGGATAAGTTCGCCTTTGTACATCCCTGTTATATTTTTGTCTATTTTATAATTTTATTGTTATCTCTTGTTTGTACAATAAAGTGTTTACATACATACATACAATATTAAAACACCATTAAAATCGGTCTAGGAGAGAAAACTGTTATCTGTACTGCCTTTTACCTTATAACACTAAGACACAGAATTTCGTATGACTTGACGCGTCCGTGGTAGAAGATGGTGGTAGTTTTGTCCATGGGAAACAGTGATTACTTCACATCTGCATTTGTCCCCTCTAGCATATCAGATTAATTTCAACAAGCGTCAAACTATCCTAATTTTGGTGGTATTTTTTACTTAGTTAGTAAGGTTCACAAATTATACGTTTTAGGTTCGTCATTAGGCATAATTAAAACAGTGTTAAATGCCCCTTCATTATACCAAGTAGTTTCTAAGATAATTATAACAATTTTACTGATGATGTACCACCAAAATTGCTATTATCCACCAAAATTACTATTTTAAGAAAAACTCACGATCAATATAATTATGTCATATCAGGCTACCAGAAATAATAATAAAACCGTTAGTGAATCTTCTTTGTTATTGTTTAAAATAAAAAAAGTATAGGTATCTCTTTATTTTAATATGCGACAAGTACGGGAAAGGACACCAAATTTGATTTTGGATTGAAAATATTATTTCACGATAAATGTGAAAGGTAATAATTATTTAAACTTTGGCTCGACGTGATACTTTGAGTAAGATTATCTAGACAATAAATATATTTAAAATACATAATACTTCACACCTCAATTATCACGTCCATCGCTCAAAAATTTGGTCCGGATAGTTACCCAATGAAGCGTTTACATGAAATGTCAAAATATTAAGTTTTAAACTTATGTTGTTTACGAGGTATAGATCCTGACTTTTGGGTAGACTAACAGACATAGAAACAGAGAGTGTTAGCAATATTACAGGACTCCTTGTTGCCTAGTTGCTTTTGGGCAAAAAATGCTAAAAATGAATGAGATGTAGTTTATGAGGGTTCCTTGCTTTGACTACAGAACTCGAAAAAGAATTACGATTAAATTGATTGTAACGAGTAACAAAGCAGAGGGTTTGATAAAATTAAAAAAGTACAGCCTCCGTCGAGAATCATTGCTTGTAACAAAAACAAAACAAAACCAGAACAAAAAGTAAATTAAAGACTCTCATCATGGAAACAATTATGAGACTATTGACTTTAGAATTCCTCTAAAATATAAAAAGACTATTGTTACAAACCGTAATTGGATGCGGTATGATTAATTTAACTCAAAATTTGGTTTTGTTTTATTTCATAAGTCCATTTGACTTTAAAAACGGACGCAACTTCAAAATCTTCTGTTGCATACTATCTCTTAAGCGTAACCACTGAAGGTTGAATTTGATATAGCTTACAAGTTTCGGATATGCTCTTTATGCATTGGCTCGGGAAAGCCAGCGGAATATTATTGAATTAGGAAAATATGAAACTCGGTAGTCTCTGCGACCAGCTTGTTGCTTAAGATCATTTAGTACCTACTCTCCTCAGCCCCCTGCAAGCCAAATTGACTGAAGTCCCTTTCATATTATGTGCGATTGTGACACTTGTTGTTAAGATGTCTGGTTCTAGAATTACAAGGGATAGTACTTGGATATGGCATAATAATTCTGATTAATAAAGTTACCCCTTTTAGGAACAGTGTTAGCGGTTACAAAGATGCTATTAAAATATTTAGCTGGGACTTAGTAGACAAGGGTGAAGGTCGCTGAAGGGGGCTGAGAGGTGCTTGATGTGTCTCCAGAAATTTTATTAAGTGCCATTTTAAGTCTCAGGTGATTCATATTCATTTAAATTTAATTAAATAGTGAGGCTTAACTTTTCAAAAATAAACAAACAATTTTTATTTATAATTTAAAACAACAACGAGATTAATCATTTATAGTATTAGTTAATTTAAAGCGTGCGTGTTTGCAATGATAGAATATGTCGAGAGCAAAACTGTACCAGCAAAACGGTACAGAATTATTTAATTGTTATTATCTCGAGAACTATTTGACTCTTCGATATGAAAACCTTCCTACCTCCGTCTGCCGACTGTAAACTACTTCTGTACCAAATTTGTCACCATTCGGTTGACGCGTTGATCTGTGAAGACAGATCAAAGGAATAACACACCCTATCGCATTTTTTTAAATTACGATATGCTTGACCCAGTTGAAGCGACTCGCTTTAATTATCTTTTTAATGACTTGAGCGATAGCGGCGGCGCCGGCGCGTCAAAGGCATAGAAATCGCCTCTCTATGATCCATACACTGCCATCTCCTTGCGTTGATTTTTTGCCACTGCTCGTCGCCGCTCTGCGCAAAGCCAAGGTCAGCCCGCAACCGCACTGCACTGCAATTTCGAGACGGAATTGCAGGCAAAAAACTGAAGATTAATTTCACCGTCAGCCATTAGACTGCATCCCCGGGGCCTGCAAAGGACCTTCGTGTCATTAATCTCGTGTCCAACTTTCTTCAACTTAAACATGAGACGCTGAAAGTTCGTGATTACTCGAGGGATGTACCTATGGACCATAGAGGAGCAAACTTAATTTGCTTTGAGATAGGTTCTTTGAAGACATTTTTAAAGTTGTCTGTAAATAAATAAATCTTAAACTAGCAGCTTGTTCTACTTGTACAACACAGCGACAAACTTACTTATATAGAAAATATCCAAGACCCGGGAACAAATTCTCTCGCTTATCACAAAATATCTGCTCTGACCCGGATGTGAACCTAAGACCGCTAGGTACATAGGCAGGGTCACGACGAATGTTTCGAGAACTCCAGATTCTTTTCTAAGAAAATAAGGAAAAATGATTATTCTTTGAAGTAGCGATTTATTCTTTTTTCTTTTCGAATATTCAAAACCCAGGTAGATTAGATCACTATGCGATAAAAAACTCCATTTGCCACGTACAAACAAACCGTGTCAAATTTTAACTCATCGATCATCATTAACTTGTGGTTTATGTTTGGAGAACGGACACGGTACGTTAGAAATGTTGACATGCATTGGATTGGATACTTTTAGAACGTCAAATTGTTTGACAATTTGACAGGCTATTTATTGCCTTTTAACTGCCGGTTTAGTTAACCTTCTTCTTCCGCCTACTATCAATTCCTGACATACTTAATGTGGGCGCGCCAAAGTTCATTACCTATATAGGTAATTTTTCAACTCCAAAAATCCAAATTTTGAAAAGTGATTTTCATAAAATTTTATCTTAAGTATGCCTAATTTAATTATAATTTTATCTAATCACTATTTGTCATAACTCATAACTTACTTACTAATAATCGTTAATCGTTAGTCGTTTTCTAAACATTAATGTTACGTACACTTTTGTTTATAAAAGCTTTATTAATATTTGACCCACTTCCCAGTATTCGATGATAAACTCATCGTGTTAGGGCTTGCTAGAATTATCTAGGCAAGTAGATGACGCCTGTGCAGAAAAAAGTACAGTCGGCAATAAAAGCGTGTCCCAAAAAATATTTTATTGACAGAAACTTATTATTTATAAATTTGAACATAACAAACATTAATTTAGCGATGACATTGCTGACTGGAGTGAAGTGAAGTGGTTGACCGTACTACGAGTATGGTCATGCGAGCATGGAAGCATGGTTGAGCGAGCGAAGTCCGCAAGCAAAATTAAATTTGTCCGGGCAGAAGCGACTCGGATAGTTAACGTTAGTTTAAGTTTAGTTACTTACTTTGTGCCACTTGGGTATATTGTTTACAATACATCTTCTAGTTCCATATTAACTGTAATAGAACGTAGAATACCCAATGGTTCACACGCAGCGGTTTGCTTCGTCGTTTCATATTCGCACCGCCAAGGAGTGGAACGCTCTCCCTGCGACTTTATTCTTGGTATCATTCAACCTTGGTGTTTTAAAGGCAAGAGAGTTTTATTTTGGGTAACTTCGTCACTTAACGTCTGGTGAGACTGAGATCAAACGCAAATCCAATACTGATTTAAAATAAAAACGGTCGTGTGCGGATACTTCAGACCTGGCAACAAATTATCTACAATGCTGTAACGCTTTTATGACAGTAAACTTTAACCTTCTTATTTTTAAACATTCAACAGCTAAAGTGTGCTTAAAATATGCTTTGCCTTTATCTTTCGTTGTGACATTTCCAAGTAAGTTTATAGTGCGTTTATTAGTAACGAAATGAAAAGCAAGCTTTAAAATCCCGACGGAAGTTTTTTAAGTGAGTAATTATGATTTTGCCATTGTTGTTATTTCAAATTTACACAGCTTAGAAATCTGATTATATCACCAGGGGTGGTGAAAGGATAATAACGATACCACACACACCTAAATCGGCTGAAGCGTTAAAAAATAAGGTAGAATAAAGAATCGTACATACATACATACTTACATGAACCCTGACAACATTACACTCCTTTTTTTAGGCAGTCGTGTAATCAGGGGTTGTACCCTTACTCAAGTATATTATAAATATTAAAGTAGCTTCGTCTATTTTAACACTTATACGGCTTAGCTTGCTTAAATGTTTTTAGTAAAATTTTGTACAGAAATACCTTGAATACCGAAAAAGGAGTATTTTTTTATCGAGTAGCGATAAAAGATTTCTGCGCTGGCGGAGTCACGATTAACAGCTAGTTCTTCATGAACGAGAAAGAAACTCCACGATTGGGCATGTCTTCTATCTTAATAATTATTTGCGAACAATAAAAACACCAGAGCTAAGACGGTATTCTTGTTTCAGAGTACATCCAAGACGCGTATCCCTTCCGTGTTTACTTGCGGTTCTTTGACGTGTTGCCGGCGACTTGCTCCTGTCTCACTACTGTTCCTTGTGAGTATCAGGTGGTCTCAAATATTAAGACTATACACTAATATCAAGGTATATACAGTATGTAAACTTACTAAAACCATTTATAAGAACCCGAGCATGTCTAGGCGATAGATAAGGTCGGGGTATATAAATTATTAAAATCTTAACGCTGTTTTAAATTTAAATAAATAATGCACTGAACGCAAGTTCAATAATCTGTTAAACATTACATACGGGTCTTATCATAGGTATTGAACGACGATGTGAACATTACACACACGATGATATTTCTAGGGTTAACTGACTTTGAAAAAGGTAAGATTTTATGATTTTTATGCAATGATAAAATTATAAATATTCGACACACACTAGCAAAAAATGTGGTAAAACATTTGACTTAACTAGGCTAGCAACTGGTTGGAAGAGATGGTTTTAGTAAGTTTACATACTGTATAGGTAGGTAAATCTGAACTAAGAAGCGATGATATTTCAAGAAATTATAAAGTCCAATTGAAATTGGCGAAGATGTGAACACAACCAAACGAGGTATCATATAAATCATCATTTGACAAACTGTTATTATTTGTCATATCTTCCCGTGGATGTCGTAAGAGACGGCTAAGGGAATAAAGGCGTATAGTACTGTTAGGCGATGGGCTTGCAACCTGTCACTAATAATACACTGGTAAACATCTTAGCCTAAGTGTGCAAAATGTGGTTACAGAATTATCAACAAGTTTGAGTTGTTGGTAATTCTGTAGCTTTGCCTACCCCACTCTGGGAATAAAGGCGTGAGTTTATGTATGTATGTTATTATTTTACAAATTTTTATTTCGCACCAACGTGTTTGTGCTTGAACCATTACATTTTACAAAGGTTACATGGGTATATTCAATAATTTAGGTTAGGTTACACTTTTGACCACATGAAATTGTTAAATAATGCAGTGGGAAGTATCGTAAAAGTTTGTAAAATGATATAGTAGTCAAATCATGATTTGGTAAAACATGAGTAATAGTGAACCTAACATGACACAAGATAGAAATATAACATAGAATAACATTAATCTAAATGGACTTTTATTACAGCTGACCTCATAGAGGTGGAGTCGTCAACGGCCAGCTCCATCGAGGAAGAGATGGACACCGGGGTGGAGCTGTTCCTCGCCGAGGACCACGGGATCCAGGACAACGAATACTACAGCGTTTGTACCACTGGGAGTTCTTATTTGTTGTTGGGATGATTATGCATTAGGCATGATGGTAAATGGTGCAGTGGTAAAAAGACCACTTTTGACAAGGCTCCTAGGTCCGTTTGCGACGTGATAAAAAGAGAAAGTGACCAACTCTCTTAGTGGTATAATGCCATGCCATGAACAGCCCAATATTTTCAATTCACGAAGGAATTAAAGTAGTTTCAATCTACTACGACTCACCTTGCCACTCAAATTGACATTGCACCGTTGCTTCAATGTATAGGTAAAAAAGTAAAGGTCCTCTTGCATGTAGCTTGTTCAAAACGAATACGGGATTTACGTCAAATTCCAAATTTTGAATGTCGAACGGTCTATACAGATGTGTTACAACTCGGATCCCCTTAACTGCCATACATTATCGTTGGTCATGCCATAATGCCTATGTTAGTCATACTTTTTTTTGTCATAACTTCTTTCAGGCTGAAGTTACAGTTTTTGATAAACGTTAATCGTGTAGATTATTTAGGTTAGGTTAGGTAAGTTTTATAAAAATCCTGAAAAAATAACCGTCCTGAGAAAAATGCATTATGACTTGAGAAAATTATGACTTGAAACACATTATGACTAAAAATAATTATGGCAGTCAATAGAGACCCGTTACAACTACATGCAACTAAGTACTTAGTAGATCGCGCCGTGGTGGATTGTAAACACCATAAATAAAAGTTAAAATTATATACGGCGCGATTATAAGGATTGAAACACATTTTAGTAAGCAGGATAACGTTGCTCTATCTAGCCATGTTGTGACGTCAGGTGGAGCCCCAGGTGTGTACAGTGCCGGCGGGCGCGAGCGTCGAGTGGAAGGTGAGCCTGAAGGCTCCAGCGGCTGAGGAACCGGTGCCCCCCGGGCGGCTGCTACTGAGGACCATGCCTGTCGACGACCGTGGGTGAGAGGAGACAAGGGTGTTTTTGTTCTAGCCAGCCACCGTGTGGCGTCATGTGGAACCCCAGGAGCACACCGGTGGGCTCGGTTAACCAACTAGCTGGTGCTCTGGGGCTGCTGCTAGTGAGGACCATGCCTGTCGACAACTGTGGGTGAGAGGAGGCAAGGGTGTACTTGTTCTAGTGATCCATCTTATGGCGTCATGTGGAACCCCAGGAGCACACCGGTGGGCTCGGCCTTAAGCAAGTAGCTGGTGCCTCTGGGGCTGCTGCTGGTGAGGACCATGCCTGTCGACAACTGTGGGTGAGTGGAGACAAGGGTGTACTCGTGCTAGCCAGCCACCGTGTGGCGTCATGTGGAACCCCAGGAGCACACCGGTGGGCTCGGCCTTAACTTAGTAGCTGGTGCCTCTGGGGCTGCTGCTGGT
>CAWYPN010000006.1:0-12881 GCA_963966035.1 Acleris laterana
ACGCGCTCCACCCCCTACAGATAAAGTATCCATCAATTATCATAGCAGAGTGAACGTTTTTTTTTAAATTTTAGTGTAACGACAAGAGTAACTGGTAAATTACCAATCTCTAATAAAAAGCAGTAAGTTAATTCCACCCATAAATAAAGTAGGAGCCAAATCAAAATAATATACATATTTTTTTATATTTATTGCACTTGTTGAGCCTATTCAGGCCACATGACAGCCTTTTGTTCATCTAACTAATTATGGAGTACCCAGACACGTTTTTGAACTCTCAATGATTTATTGAAAACAAACTTTCTGCCCGCTGCTGAGTCAGAACTCAGAACTTCCGTCAAAAGTAGAGTGATACAGTTTACATCAGTTTTTTTTCAGACGTTTTTTTAAGTAAGCGTCCTACATGAACCCCTTACATTTCATGGCTCTAACCTTGAAAATATCAAAATTGCCATACAAAATAAATAGTCACTGCCCTAATTTGACCATCACATAATGTACATTTTTATCAAATCGAGTTTAAAAAAATAATCATAACATATTATAATGAAACCACCAAAGCTGGGTATTTTTTTAGACTTCAAAAAAGAAGGTTCCCAATCTTTAAAGAGGCACTGCTGAACACCGTACACGCGAGCATCCCCAAAATGCATGTGATACAGAGGATGGCTCATCAACTCAATGTTTTCCAGTTTCATTTTTTTTCCCCAGCTGTTAGGGTACGCGCATCATTGTCATCTAAGATCATTCGACATATAGGGTTTATTTTTCTGGAGTTAGGCTATAATTTCTGGCAAACAAACCTGGGTTTGAAAAAATCCCATATTAATATAATTTATAAACCAGCTTCTGCCCACAACTCCGTCCGCGTGGAACTCGTTTTATCGTAGCTCCATACAATTTTTCACCCTCTATTTCACCCCCTTACGGGATGAATCTCGGGAACCTAATGTCCTTTCCTAGCACTCAAACTATCTTTGTACCAAATTTCACCTAAATCGGTACAGCGGTTTAAGCGTAAAGAGGTAACAGACAAACAGATAGACACCCTTTCGCATTTATAATATTAGTATGGACATCTGATTAATGTTTATTATAAAGATCAAAATATCCGATATTTTGATATAATATATTGAAATGTAACAGGAATGTAAATTTGTAAGTACAACCTACTGTTAGATATATTGTGGTCATAAGGTTTGAAATTCAATATTTAAGCTAATAGAATACGATCGATCGAACCTATGTGATTTCACGAAACTGACAGAAATTGAAGTAAAACATTTTACTCTAGTGGTGCCTAAATATATAAATACAGGGTGTTTGGTACATGGATGGACATACGTATATAGGAGATAGCTGGGACCATCTGCTACGTGGTCCGCCACAAAAAAATTGCCTGGGCCCTATAATTTTTTTTTTTTTAATTTTTTCATTTTTTTCGAAAATATTCCGTTTTCAACATTTAAAACCTCAATAACTTTTTTAAAAATGATAAAAGGGGCAACAATTTTATTTTATTTCTATCTTGACTGATCGTAAAATCTTACAAATTTAATATTTGGTGCACACGATAGCTAAAAAAATAAATACCAGCCCTCAAACATCAAAAATAGGTAAAAAAAATAACTAAACGCCAACTTTGCATTGCATTTAAAAAAAAACTAAAAACGATCGACTAGTTCTAATTACTCAAAAACATCTTCAGTTAATACGCTTTCGATTGGTATACAATAATTGCAATTTGTTTAAATTCAGCTGGAGTTATTCGTCAACTTTAACTAAGGAGACAGATTTTTCTGAAACTACTTTTGAGGAAAGTACAAAGGATGTACTGTACCGGGGTCGATAAGTATTTTTCTCAAAAATGTCCGTAAAAGTTGACATTACTATCTTCTTTGGACGCGAAGTACATGGTTTACGGACAGTTCTCAAAAAAAAAAAAAACATTGCGGGCATGTGTAGCGAGCCCACAATGTTGCATACAAATTTCATTATTGTTTAGTTTGTAACTTTTTAAAAAGTGAAAAGGGCCATAATAAATTGAGGGCACAAGTCTTACATTTATTCGAAACATAACTTTTTTACCTGTGTCTAAAATAGCTTTTTTTTTTTAAAAAAAAAAAGCTTGCGTTTCTCTTTGTCATAATTGGCAGTCTCTTAGTATGTCTGGCGGTTGGGTAATCGACGGTCCGGATAACGCTCCTCATAAAGTCTTCGGGCTTCGCGTGCATTGGAGTTAGCTCTCCCATACGCCAACAACATGTCCGCGTATTCTTCATTGGTAAATGTGGTCATTTTACCAATAGCACAATAATGCAACAATAACAAAAAACTTAACAAAATGAATGGATAAGTGAAAAAACTTTTACTTTTTGCTGCCTTTTTGTTTATGACAAAGAGAAACGCAAGTTAAAAAAAAAAAAACAAGCTATTCCAGACACAGGTAAAAAAGTTATGTTTCGAATAAATGTAAGACTTGTGCCCTCAATTTATTATGGCCCTTTTCACTTTTTAAAAAGTTACAAACTAAACAATAATGAAATTTGTATGCAACATTGTGGGCTCGCTACACATGCCCGCAATGTTTTTTTTTTTTTTTTTAAATGTCCGTAAACCATGTACTTTGCGTCCAAAGAAGATAGTAATGTCAACTTTTACGGACATTTTTGAGAAAAGTACTTATCAACCCCGGTACAGTACATTCCTTTGTACTTTCCTCAAAAGTAGTTTCATAAAAAACTGTCTCCTTAGTTAAAGTTGACGAATAACTCCAGCTGAATTTAAACAAATTGCAATTATTGTATACCAATCGAAAGCGTATTAACTGAAGATGTTTTTGAGTAATTAGAACTAGTCGATCGTTTTTAGTTTTTTTTTAAATGCAATGCAAAGTTGGCGTTTAACTATTTTTTTTACCTATTTTTGAGGTTTGAGGGCTCGTATTTATTTTTTTAGCTATCGTGTGCACCAAATATTAAATTTGTAAGATTTTACGATTAGTCAAGATAGAAATAAAATAAAATTGTTGCCCCTTTTATCATTTTTAAAAAAGTTATTCAGGTTTTAAATGTTGAAAACGGAATATTTTCGAAAAAAACTAAAAAATTAAAAAAAAAAAATGATAGTGCCCAGGCAATTTTTTTGTGGCGGACCACGTAGCAGATGGTCCCAGCTATCTCCTATATACGTATGTCCATCCATGTACCAAACACCCTGTATATCGTGATATATATCAAACAAACTGTGATATTTGGACAGTAGTAAGTAGCCAATCTGCATTCCTGTCTACAAATTGTAGCAACATACCCCTTTTTCGAGACAATTGGATTACTCAATTGTAGGCATATTTTTTTTCTATGAAATACCACATCAAATGTTCAATGAATAATTGGTCATCTTCAGTTTATCAGAACAACACCAAACCTGACTTTCTACCTCAATTACTCACTTGTTTTTTTCCCAGGCATCAGGAATTCAGTATTTTAACCCTTTAAAGGGCAATTTTAAAACCTGGTACTAAAAATGAACAGTTACAACTAATACTTTTTGTATTTTTTATTGAAAGGATTTTGTGCGAATAGGAAGAATCTAATGAGGCTAGAATTCAGGTCTATTTTTAGTTTTGCCCTATAAAGCAGGGGTCGGCAACCTTTTAGCAACCAAGGGCCACATAGTATCTAACGAAATTGACGCGGGCCGCACGTGTTAATAATTTTTGACTTTACAGAGAAAAGGTACCGGATTGTCGGTAGTCAATAAGGACGATTTCTAATATACATTTTTATGCAATGAACCCTTTTTACTTTTCCACTATTTAAGAAAAGTTGTTTGTGATTATTAGAAATGCGTACAAATTCCGATTACATACAAAATATCCAGGAAGGCTCGCGGGCCGCAGGTATGGGGCCCGCGGGCCGCCTGTTGCCGACCGCTGCTATAAAGGGTTAACCAACTCCCCATCACCCTCAGAAGGGAAGGCCTTCCCATTTTCAGCTTTCAACATGATTTTGTCAAACTTTTGCTCAATGATTCCCCAGACATGTATAACCATCAAAATTGTGACACTTGAGAGTTAGATACTACTAATTCGACATTTTACTATACTGGGTGTCCCGCGGCTATGCCACAAAAATAAACACCTACACCAAACATGATAGCTTCACTCCTGGGATGCCAGAGATACAGGCTCGGCCTAGTTTGGGATCCGCTGTAATTTGGATTAAGGAACATGTATTCTTTTGGTAAATAAATTATTCTTATTCTTACATGAAAGGAAAGTACCTTATGTATGGTCTGTAGGAAACTTTGCTATTTAGGAACTTTATTTTATTTTTAAAAGTAAATAATATTGCATTCTAAGGTTTAAAAAAAGAACTTCAGTTTTTGCATATATTTTACATACTAATAAATTTTCTAGTAACTTGAATGTATAATTTCACATTGTTCCTTTATTTTTGGATACAATGTTACTTGTAGGGTTTTTTTTTCTTATCAGTTACCCTTTTGTCTGGCATCATAAAAATACATACATACATACATAAACTCACGCCTTTATTCCCAGAGTGGGGTAGGCAGAGCTACAGAATTTCCAACAACTATAAAAACTTTTTGATAATTCTGTAACCACATTTTGCACACTTAGGCGAAGATGTTTACCAGTGTATTAGTGACAGATTGTAAGCCCATCGCCTAACAGTACTACACAAACAAAAAAATACACAATGCTTTTTTTCATAATTATTTGGTCTGTTCGATTCCCAGGCTCAGCAAGCAGTTTTTCAAAAATCTTTGTATGCAGTCTTACTTACTTTTTAAAATAAAATAACGTCTTCATAGTGCAAAATCCTCTATCTACAATATTTAAGGTACTTCCCCTTTATGTTGCATAGCCGTGGGACGCCCTGTATACCTATGTGTTAAATATACAATGCATTAAGATTATTAACAATAATTGTGACTACACACAGATTGAACCCAGTCCACTAGTTTTGATAATGATTAGTGATTTTTTGTCCACTTCTGCTCACTGTTGAGAATCAGTGATATACCAATATAAGGAAAATTTCTGGTCAAATATAGGTAAGTGATATTGGGGAAAATTGGCAAGCCTTAAAAAAATAAGCATTTTCGAAATTATATGAAGAAAGTCTATTAAATTTCATGATATATAAATAATAAATCTAGATATTTTGACTAGTTGAAAACAAAAAAGGGTTCATGGGCCAAGAGGCAGCATAAGGGCAGTTTTTTATCAGAAGGGGTGTTTTTTTTCCTGGTAGTGTTTTGTCTATTAACCAATAATCTACAGTTTTTTTTTACTCATTACTGTTCTTCTTAAGATATTTTTTTTTATGCTCTCATTGCCAAGAGCTCTGATTCTCATGCAAAATGAAGTTGCACATTACATTAACAACTTATTCAAATAAAAACAAAAATGTAAATGAATGTTTTTATAATTTGAAAGAGTTTTTTGCATTACAAGAGTGAATAAAATCTGTTAGTCATTTATTATTAAATTTCATCTGTTATTTTACAAAGGCAGGTCCGAAATTTTTTCATGAGAATCCTTGTAAGTTAGCCCTCGTTTATAATCATAATCATACGTCGTTATCGCGGGTACAATTACCAATCAGATAAAGAGCAGATAAAACAGAATGTCTATTTGGTAGAAACGGACGTATTCTGCCTATAGCTACTAAACATCTAAGAAGCTCTTTACATGTGGAGAGTTTTCTCTAGAAAAGATCAATAAAAAATACAGCCGCAAAGGGGTATGGGTTAAACTGTTGTCATAATGTTTCCATCTGTTTAGTTAACAAGTTTATACATAGGAAATAAGTAAATTTAATTATCTTTTAACGTATTTTTTTTAACAATTTTATCAATATATACGTACTTGTGTGAAGATAACTGTTATCGTCTACTAATTAAACGCTTACCTACTTAGAAGAAAGTCTATTTAAAAAATAAGAAAACAACGTCTGTAATTTTTACTACCGTGTATTTTTCACATGTATTATTTGGTTTTCGTAATAAATTACAAAGATTTTTTTCTAAAAAAAATATTAAAGAGTTTGCATTGCGACTGCATACTTAATCTATTTAAGTTATATTGGTACTCAAGTCAAGTATGGAGGTTGGGTATTAGAAATACCTAATGTGTGATACATTTTAAACTCGTAGAAGTAGGCATAGATGTTCCTCAAAATGAGTTTCGCGTCTGTTATTGCTTGTTTTTCATAATCTTTCTGTACTGTCAAATCGTTTTTGCACCCGCGATAACGACGTATGATCATAATATATCATAGCACGAAATGCTTCCCACGTTACTACCTCCATCCTTGCGAATAAAAAGTAACAGACATATTTTTTTTCTAATTTCATAAAAAAATAACTGAATGTTACTGGCCAGTGACATTACACAAAAGAGTTTGTAATGAAATTTGCCTTAAAGCTGCAATAAAATGAAATCAATAGGATTAATAATACGCCCTTTTTTTTTGGACTGGCCCTCATCTAATGTAAATGTAATTTACTAAATAGAAGACATACAAGTAAATATATTATGGTGTTGCAGTACCCTTGCAGGGTTTATGTTGAAGCTACCTACTGTATTTTTTTTTGGCAATAGGCAGTTAGGATTTTAGAAGAATTGTACACATACATACATACATAAACTCACGTCTTTATTCCCAGAGTGGGGTAGGCAGAGCTACAGAATTACCAACAACTCTAAAAACTTGTTAATAATTCTGTAACCACATTTTGCACTTTTAGGCTAAGATGTTTACCAGAATAAGAAAAAGAAAAAAAAAAAAATTAAAAAAAAAAAAAAAAAATTAGAATTATTATTTTTTATTTGAATTAGAATTGTAATAAGTAAAAATAAATACCTGTGGATTATTGGTTAATACACCAAAAACACTACCAGAAAAAAATATAATATACACCCTTTCAAATACCTTTACGTACCCAATTGTGTCAAATTTGAACTTTAACAGAAATAGGTATTTTCATTATTAAAAATATGTGGCTATTGATGACGAAGGAAACTTAATGGTCAAAGAGTTGTCCAGGTCATTAAACGCCCAATTATTAAACGAATGTCATAACCTTCAGGTCAACCTCAGTTTGTCAACATCTCTGGACTTGATCATCCATCCTAGTTAAGCTAATAGAATAGAAATATTTGACTCATTATAGTAAATACTCGTTACTAATGTGTGCCTACAATATTTAAAAAACCATTTTATATGAAACTACATTGGGAGTTCCCCCTTTGCAGCAAACAAAAATAATTATAGTTGTCTCTTAGTAAACCCCATTCTTTTCCACAGTTGACCATTTTTTTATTACATTCTGGTGACTAGTCTCTAAATAATAATAAAAAACAGACCAAGTGCGAGTCAGACTTATGCAAGAATTATCTATAGAACAAGTGTAGCATCTATTATAGCAGCAACACAAATACATCATCTGTGACAATTTCAACTGTCTAGCTATCACGGTTCATGAGATACAGCCTGGTGACCGGGAGAAAGACAGATGGACAGATGGACTGACAGTGGAGTCTTAGTAATAGGGTCTCGTTGTTACCCTTTGGGTAAGGAACCCTAAACACCACATCAATACCTATTGCAATAGTTTAAAACCACTAAAGTGGTAAACAGACAGAAAGACACAAAACGGAAACTCAATTCTATACTGTTTACGGCTGCACTCAGTAAGTTAATAACAATTAAGTTTACCTGTGTCAATTTTTCATACACCAGTTTGAAAATGAGTCTCTGAAATGTCTTTGAGTGCCCCGGTTAGAGAACAATTTAAGAGATAGTGAACTTAACATAATGATCAAGACAAGACTAAGGGTTGTCAGGTACTAAATAATTACAACAACAACATTAGCACTACTTCTGTTATCATGTAAACAAGGTGTATAATAGTTTGTGTTAAATGTGTGTATGAAACGTTACAAAAGTACTCTATGGTGATTATTAAGTTGGGCGTGTCTTTTCCACACGGATTTATCAAATATTTCAGGCAATCTAGTAACACCATAAGTAGCAAAGCAAGGCGGACAAACCGACCGCTGGAGTGATAAATTAGCCGTAGTAGGAATTTAACGTATTCTGGCAGATTTATCCAAAACGAATAAGACACTATTTTATTTGAATCTAAGCTACAAACAAATTTACCATGAGAGGCGGCAGGGCAGCGGCGACAGCGAGAGGAGCGGCCGAGGCGAGCTCATCGCGACAGCGACCGCTCATGCTGTGACATCGCGAGGAACTGCAGTAAGTCTTCAAAGGACACTTAAAATCACCTTAGTTTCGACTAACACGAGTCAACACAAAACAATTTAAATACGCGATGAAATTAACTGCACTCATATAATAAATCGATGCATTTAAATTAATCTCACTAACTCAAAAGATTATGTAAATCACCCAATTTCTTTTAAAAATTTACCACTTTTCTTAACATTTACGTGTTACTCATAGCCTATTAACAAAAATAACACTGCCGGATCAGCAGTAAACAAATCTGAGAAACGGTTCCAGTTCCGGCGGCCATATTGAACGATTTCGCGCCGCTGAGTCCACCGCAGTAATCACTAATTACCATGACCAAGTCCACACATCACTCTTAGTATTATCACAAAGTATCCCAATAACATTCCAAAGTAGCTTATTTTAACGATATTTACAGCTTTATACTGAACTCCTAAAAATAAAAAATATAATATTCAGATAAAAGGCCTTCAGTCTTTGTTCGGTTTGGCATTGACTTGACTAATGGAACAATGTTGCTACCTTAAAAATCTTTATTTTGAAAGGCGCTACTCACTCGCCAGCGGCAGGCGCGATTAAAGGACCCCATATACGATCGTCACGACATCGATTCATTAATTCATAATTGCCCCGTGTGATTATAGCTCTTAAAGCCTATCACAAACTAACCTTTAAGGCTCAAACAGTTTGCCAGCGGGACGGCAGCGGAGTGTGATGAACCCACGCGCGCATCGCACGGGCGGCCTCGCGCCCTAAACCCGCCAGCATCGCGCCATCAACCCGCTAGCATTGCGCGCGCGGCCCACCCGCTAGCTAGCTGTGGTTTGGTTGGTCAGGTCAGAATGAATGACTTTCTGGTCTTTAACTGAGTTTATTAAACTTTCCGTATCCATTTATAAAGTATCAATTACCGTCAAGGAAATTTAATCCTAGACAACTTTGAACTATGACAAAGTAACGTAATCAATCGAAATGTAAGAGACAATCTTATTATTTTATTTACAGTTTCACTTTGACATAGTCCAAAGTGGTCTAGGATTCAATTTCCATGACTGTACCTATATATTATGGTGATGGAACCAGTAATGGAAAGGCACCAATAATGGACACTTGATTCTCATTTTACAGAAGATAAGGGTTAGTCATTTGTTTTACAACAATCAATTTAGAACCGTATGAAATTTGAATGTGAAGTGTCCATTACGTGCCTGTCAGCTAAAAGTGTCCACACTAGCAGTTTATATGGAAGTATTGCGCTGCGCGCCCGCCGCACGCAGGCCTCGCGCCAGCGAAGGTACAGTCTGGCCGAGCCTTAAGCCATTTTGGTATTACACTATACTCTTTGCTAGAGTCGCGTCACCATACTACGTAACGAGGTCGGGTAAATATAAATGTTTTTAAAACCACAAAAGTATAAATGTTTTTTGATACTTTTGTGGTTTAACTCTTGCACTTATTGATGACAATTATGACAGCACATGGCATTTTTTATTTTTAATAGTACGTCTGATTTATATCCGATTTGGTGCGTGGCTGCGAGGTTAAAACGAAACGTCACCATCACGATTTGCTGCTAGACTAGAGCCTTAAATCCCAAAAAAACAAAGTAATAAATTAAATTGAGCCTTAGATTTAGCACCGATTTAATCGCCGGATTTTTATACTAGAGGCCAGTGCATGCAAAATACCTAATATATATGTCTGTTGTGCAGCGGATCGCTAGTAGAACATAAAAAATAAAAATTGAGATGTCAGGTTGATCACCAAGTAACGTCACTGTCATTTTTCATGGATTCGGAAACCGTCAGGGAGGGAAGAAGGCCGAATTAAAAATGTTCGGCCTTTACTTTTGATTTATACTATTTACCGATTATATTCTCATTCACTTGACATTAGCGAAATCACTACGAAACCGCCATAAATAAAAAAGAAGTAGAAGACATTGTTCATGCGCGTAACCATGGAAATGACAATGCTATAATAAATATTATTAACATGGCAACGCTAATTATAGAATTGTTTTCACGCGTCGGTTACGCTATAGGTGGTATTATGATCCCGTTAATGAAATCAATATAAGTATTAAAAAAACTATTTACATGACTTATCATTATCATTTAATGAATGAATGACCGTAGTCAAGTTCAAGTTCAATTCTTATTATAATATTATGGCCTTCTATTGTCCAGTGAGAAAATTCTTGTAGACAATTCTGCCAGTGTCAATGAATGTTGACATTACTGTAGTCGGCTTTTTAAAAAACAAACCTGACAGTAGTGTTGTATTGTCATCTTGCAATTGACAATTCACTTTTATTTTTATGTCAAGTCAAGTGTCAGACAAGACATCCGCAGGCAGGCAGGGCCGAGACAGCCCAGTCAGTATCTAGTATAGTATAGTACTGAATTGCATCGAGAGATTAATATACTGACATATTTCTTTTGTTTTTTTTTTTATATTTCTGTTTGAGCTTTATCAGCTGTTGTGAACTCAAGTTGGATGCGCGGAGGCCGCACGCGAGGTGCTGGTCGAGGAGCTGCGAGTGCAGTGGCCCTCGGCGCGGAGTTGTGCGAGCGGACGGCGGCGGAGCGCGGGCCCGGCAGTTTGTAGTTTTCAGTATAAACAAGAATTTTCACGAAGAAACATGCGTTCGCTGCTAAGCAGTGATATTCCTGTGTAGTGCTAAAATTTATGTAGGTGAGCAATGTCTTTTTATTTTAAGTTTATTTTCCTCTTTATCACCCTTCCGTTGTCTTGAAACTCGTACCTACCTATTTTTTGTTTACATTATTCATAGATTGTTATGTTTCTGATTAGTTTTTAATCTCTACCATGTCTGCTAATGTTATGAGAACCAATTTTCTTGCAAATGCAATTTTTATAATGCAGTATGCCGGCCTCTGAAATTGTAACATTGTTGTAGTCATGCCCATTGTTGCAAATATGATCGTACGTAGTGGTTATATCAAATCAGGCAAATATTTATTTCCTTTATCACAATGTGTTTCTTGTTAGAATACATATAGTCTGTGAGATCAACAGGGACAGCCCGTATGTGACTGTGTGTTGTTTGCAGGAAGGAGGGCCTGCAGCAGCGTGACCTTTGGTGAGTATTACGCTCTTAGGATTCAATCACAACATTCACAACTAAAAGTCAATTTGTTGGATCGGTGAAATGTGGTTTACTTGTTTGACACTAGAACTATTTTAAGAACTTATGTACAGTAAAGGAAATTGATTCCTAGACCAATTTGGATTATTTCATAGTGACACAATCAATCAAAACGTAAGAGACTTCTTTGATTTTATTTACAGTGTCACTTTGACATAGTCCAAAATGGTCCAGGAATGAATTTCCTTGACTGTACCTACAACATTTAAGGCAATAATCATTTGAATTTGAATTAAAATTATTATTACTAGTAGTTCTGTGTGCATTGCATATGTACAGTCAACATCATCAATAAGTGATCATTTATGTACCTCCTCACTTTAACGTCGTGTTTGAAATGTTATAAAAAATTGTGAAACGATTGAAAGCGGCATGGTAGAGAAATTATCACTTTTTTATGCTGTTGACTGCACCATGTGTGGATCGCAGTTTTATTTCTATTGACATGAATATGAAGTACCATGTGTAGTAGTACCACTGAACTGAGCTACGTCTATAAAAATATCATGCGTTGAATACTTCTCCTTGTTTTGAAGTTGCTTATAAAGTAATGAAAACAGGTTGCGTTTGGATGCGTCTAAGATACCAGTGCGGTGTAAGTCACCCACTAGATGGTTGGTTTTCTGTCAGTTTTGCCACAGTCACTGCTGTGACTGACCAATAACCTATTGTATCATCTATTACAATGAGGAATGTTTTTTTTTATCGATATTGCAACCAGAATTCTGATGCAGGCTTTTCTTCTCAATATTCAAATATAATTTATGACTGATTGAATTGACTGATGCAAAACCTATCGTCTAATGGACGCCTAATTAATGACATTTGAGCATGATCACCATATGGCTATTCCCACTTTCCCAGTTGTCCGCGCCCCTTTGTACACCATTTGTGTGGGCAACTGGAAATAAAAACGTATTTAGGTGTGGACACTAGGAGTAAAAAAATCCCTACTTGGTGCGGACAACTGGGAATAGCCGATCATCATTATCAGCTCGTATCAGTCCACTGCTGGAGCGAGGCCTCTCCCAACGCCCTGCACTGCTCCCGATCTTCAGCTTCTCTCATCCAACCGACACCGCCAATCTGTGCATATCACCGCTCCATCTTGCCCCAGGGCATCCCACGCGACGGTTTCCGAAACGCTATCTCCGCTCAAAAAGCACGACGGCTCTAGCGGTCGTCACTTCACTTCATACACCTGTTTAAAATGTTATTGTTTAGACTCGCTTCGCTATCTTAGACATTCTGGGTCTTTGGCCTGTCAGCGGAAAGTTTTATTCAACGCAGCTACATTCCTAGGCTTAGCGTAAGGCTAGTTGTTTGATTGGTAGTTAACTGACTAATGGTTAAATTTCGAGAATCGAAAATGTGACATTTGCTTCGAATTGAACAATTGGTTATGATTTTGAAAC
>CAWYPN010000007.1:0-19721 GCA_963966035.1 Acleris laterana
AATCCACTCACCATGACGCACGTTGCCAACCACTTTTCACTGTGGTCATTCGATCACTTAAAACGAAGCACTTTATAAGTATCAGAAAAGTTTCACCATGTTAAACGGATTGAGTCATTCAAATGTAAGTATATTTATGAAAAACTCGGTCAGTATCCTCCACATTGTAATTCATATAGGATGTACGAAGTTGTCTCGATGTCGCCTTGTAACGGTCTTATGAAAATGTGTGGCTTTGATGTGGATGCGTGCTGGCTGGTTGCGGCTTGGTTGCATTTTAGCAGGAGCGCAAGCGCGCCGGCGCCGGCGCAAGCAGAACCGGGGCGCGGGCGCGCGCGCCGCGCCGGACTGCGCGCGCCGCCGCGCCCGGCGTCGTTTGACCTTATTTAATTAGTTCGTTCGTTTTTACTCTTTGATCGTAACGTAGAATATTAAAATGTGTGCCGCTTAATTTATGGTTTCCATCAACTCTATTGTTGTTGCTAACAGTGTCAAACCCGACAATCTTTGAACAGAGTTTAACAACTCAATGGTTTATAGATCTCCGATACTTAATTGTTTTTTAGTATCGCGGTTGTTTTGTTGAAGCTATGCTAAGTACCTGTTGTTATCGTATTGTTCTGATAGTTTTTATTACTTGACGGTCAAGGAGCCTGAGTCATAACAATACGATTGCGATAGGAGTAAAAAACAAGTAGAAAAGAGGTCCTGCTGGCCTATTGCCTAACGTACTTGCAATCGCAATCGACTTCGAAGCGGAACAATTGCTTTCATTTTGTATGCAGACAAGCCTTCGATTTTCAAAATGAAAACGATTGCTATTGCGAGTGCGTTAGGCAATAGCCCCTCAGGGGTATTTTGAAATCTGGAATTGTGTAACCACTGGTAGGTAGGCAAATTGTTGTACAGCCACCAGTATTTATGTATCATCCAACATAGGCTCATCTATATGACACATTCTTATAAGTCTAGCAATAGCAACGTGTCAGATAATTGCAAATGAGAAAAAAACTGCAAAGGAACTTAATTCCATATTAGATTTATATATTTGGAATAAGAATTAAATATTCTTTAGTTGAGTAAGACTTAACGCAACGTAAGATAAACTCATCGCAACATGTTCAATTTAGAATGTTTAAAAAGAGGGGCGTTATAAGTTTGACGTGTAAGTGTGTCTGTGTGTGTCTGTGTGTCTGTCTGTGGCACCGTAGCTCTGAAACGGATGAACCGATTTGGATGCAGTTTTTTTTTCCTTTTAGAATTCCGCATGCAATGGGTGCAAACGATTCTCTATTACTAATCTTAACAATTTACGTCCGTTTATTTTTTACAGACGTCAATCAGTAAAAAGACGAGATAGATTGTACGTTGTTATTGCATCACTCTTAAACCTAATAAAAATAACGAAGACACCTACGTACGGTCAACCAATTTGATTCCTAGGGCACTATGGACTATGTCAACGTGACGTTGTCAAATCATAAGAAGTCTCTTACGTTTAGTTTACAACCCTCACTTTAACATAATAATGGTCTAGGAATCAAATTGGTTGGCTGTACTATCCATAGTAAACAAAAGACTAGACTAGACTGTATCTCCATGTAAATCAGTTAAGCCAGCGGAACTGTCTTATTAATCCACAAATACTACGGTAACAGTAAAACGGAACCCTCAGCGTCCGTGAGCGAATCGCAGTCGATCGGCTATTACTGCATTATTCGGTTATAGTTCTCGAAACGGAATCCCGAGTGATGCTGCGATCACTCGAGCTATTTTGGTGCCGGTTCAACCACCCCGGCATGGCCGGTGTAGCCGCCGAGATTGTTCATGGAAGTGCATATATTTGCACTCGCACACGCATTTTTAAATTGTTTGAAACGTTTGCTTCTAATATCAGTGCGATGTTACGAGATGTTCAATCAATCATTGGCAAACCGACAATCCGAACTGAAATCTTCTATGTCTGTAAATAAATTTAGGAAAAAAACATTGAGAGTGCTAGATGAAATCTTTTTAATTGTTGTATTTATGTAAACACGTGGGGCCCAGTAGATACTACCCATGTGGTTAAATCACCCTTCAGATTTTGCTTGCTGGGATTGCTAGGATTGAATTTGACTACGTGAAACAAAGTGTGATCCGCCTATTACTGTCTACCTTTCTCTTCATTGGTCACGTTGTGACTAAACTCCTATTACTAACTCGGCATTATAGGAGTAAATATTTTAGTTTAGCAAATTGCCTAGGATATTTTTTGTTTTTACTCGGGGTTTTTTAGTTGGAGTCGAAGGTTGGCCTTATAACGAGCTTATGTTAACTTACATTCACGCTAAATTAAATACATAACACCCTTTTTTCCTTTTTTCAGTGCCATGAAGATAATGTTGGGCAAGTTGCCGCGGCCGTGGATCGTGGACGACGCGAAGGACGACGGCTACACGGCACTGCACCTGGCTGCGCTTAACAACCACGCCGAGGTAGCAGAGCTGCTCGTCCGCGGCGGGGCGCGCCCCGACCTGCAGAACGCGAACCTGCAGACCGCGCTGCATCTAGCCGTCGAGCGACAGCACACGCAGATCGTGCGGCTGCTCGTGTCGCACGGAGCTGATCTCAATATCTGCGACAAGGTAAGGTAACAGCGAAGAGTACCTATATGCAAGGGTTTTCCTAGAACTGCCAGGTGTGTGCTGTGCAATCAACAACCACGCCGAGGTGGTAATGCTGCTGGCCCGTGGATCAGTGCAATCCGAGCTGCAGAACTGGAACTTCCAGACTAGCTGTGATGCATCTATAGGTCTTTCACAATGCAGGGCGACTTTAAAATGTACTTACATTACCAAAGTACAACGATAAGTTGTGATCGTGCGGCTAGGGAAAAAATCGTGATGATACTGATCCAGTGTGTCTAGTTCCTCTGTGACGAGTATAAAGAATGTCAGATGACGGTCCATCGTAATGACAGGCAGATTTTATGAATAGAGCACTGTCGCCCTAGCGCCGATGGCTCATCTACACTAATATTATAAAGAGGAAAGATTTGTTTGTTTGTTAAATACCGAGTGTTTAGACCGATTTGAAAAATTCTTTCACCATTAGAATCCTACATTATCCCTGATCAACATGGGCAATGTTTTATTTTTCTGCTCGGACGGAGTCACGGCAACAGCTATAATTTGGTTATAGTTATAGTTTTGGTTTATACTGAAACTAGCTATTGCCCGTGGCTTGTTCACGTAGAAACGGTTTATCGCTACTCGCGGAAAGAAGTAGCTATCGTAGTATAGCTACACATAGACATAAGGTTTGTTTCAATAGAACTTGCCAACAATGTAAACAAAACATTCAATGAGATATCCATATTCTAGCACTATTTTATTCTTTTAATGGTTTAGGATAATGATGTGGAAAGAATTGATTAAATAACACATGGATTTAGCAGTATTTGATGATGTAGAATGGAAATTAAAGACATTTTGAATACAAGGTTTGTTTACATTGTTGGCAAGTTCTATTGAAAAAAACATTAGGTCCTTCCTCGGAGTTAAGAATATCTCCATAGCAAATTTATTTTTTATTGATTCAGCGGTTTAGCCGTGAAAGCGTAACAAACAGACATTGTTTCTTTTACATTTATAATATTATTATGGATAACATTCATATGAAAAAATAAGTTCAATGCAGCTTGCAAGTTACGATAAAAGTCTTATCAGTAGCGACTTCTCCATACCAGCAAGGGGAAATACCAGTTTTTTTAATAAATGACCGAGTAAGTAGGTAGGTAGGTAGGAGTACTTATAATATTAAACGTGATAAGATCCTAAGAACAAAATAATTTTAGAAACTTATTTTATAGCCAGCAGTAGCCTAGCAATGTGTTTCTAATTGTTACTAATTATTCAGCATAACGCGCAAAGGGCGACGTAAACTCATCAAGATAATTGAAGTGCGACGCGAACGTGACAGACCGACGGGGCGCTAGCTTCCTGCGCTTGCGCCTCGATGAGGTACAATCGGGCCAAAAGGTCGTCGCACTAAAATTCGACCGTCGATAGCTTGTCACTACTGCGCGGCATAAATCATCCTGAATCGGTTCTCAATCGACTCCTAAGTGGGTATATGCTTCTAAATGGGGTTTAACCGAAATATTGTATTATTTTGCGACTGGGTTCGCTTTTGCTATCAGATTTTATATAATTTTAAACCAAAACAGCTCTCAGCACAGGAAGTGTTTTGTTGTATGTTTTAGAAGGATATCAAAATTAAAGAGGGTTATATTTAATCCCTGAACTTTTTTGATGTGTGTATAATAAAGATAAATGTGAATCACGTATCAACGGCTAACGGTATTTGGATGATATTAGGCACACCAATGCCTAGTTCATGACCCGAATAAGAGCATAGGACACTATAACATTTTAATTCAGTCAATTTTAGAGCCTACGTACTACGGGATAAATTGAATTACCTAGAAGTTCAATAAAAACTGAATAACATACATTTTGATTTAGGGTGTAGACTAAATTAATTAATTAACCTACCTTTTATTGTAAATTAAATTACATTTTAGAAGTAAATAGTAAAAATACGTTCTTTTACTAACAGCGATTTGACTTGTTGAAAGTTTAGTTTACATTTGGTAATTTTTTGTCAGGACGGCGACACGCCTCTGCACGAGGCGCTGCGGCACCACACGCTGCAGCAGCTGCGGCGGCTGCAGGACGCGCGCGACGCGGCGCTGCTGGCGGGGCTGGCGCACGCCGACAAGAAGTCCTCCGCCTCCATCGCCTGCTTCCTGGCCGCGCACGGCGCCGATCTCACCGTCAAGAACAAGAAAGGTTACATATTGTTACGGCTAGTGATGTGCCGTTACCGGTAACTTACTCGAAGCGGGTATTTTACCAGTAACGCTACCAGAAACATTACCAAAAAGCGGTAATATACGGTAACATTCAAATTTCGTAAATATGACCTATGTTTTAAATACATGTTTATACTATTTTAGCACCAGACGGACCCTTTTAAACTAATAATGTTAATATGGGTTTAGAAGTTTAGTGTATTACCAATGTTACTGGTAAAATACTTAATATTTCCGAGTATTTTACCAATGTTACCGGGAATATTACTCCCTCATATTTATACTTCATTAGGGTTTGCAATATTCGTTCAATTTTAGTATTCGAATAATACGAATATTTAGATTTCCAACATTCGAATATTTCGAATAATTCGAATATTTTTGAAAATTAAACAAAATAATGATTCTAAGTTGTGTAATTGTAAAATATGTGATGTTAATTTAAAATGTAATGACCTTACAATTCAAAAAAACATTTATGGTATCTTCTCCAGATACCTAGCATGTAGCCGAACTTGCTAGCTCCCTAGCTCGCTACCCTTTTACCAATTACGGTACGTCATTTAGTTCTTTTTAGGGAGTTTGATTTTGGCAAGGATAAAGCAAAATAGGTAATTATTGTTTGTCTTACATTTGTAGTTATTTTTAATATTTAAATCTATTTCCACGAACTCGTTAATATGGAGGATAATTAATCCTGGCATTTTGTTAATGTTTTGCTAAGGTAAATAATTACAGACAAATTAGTGCACTATTCGAAATATTCGTTTTATTCGAATAATGAATATTGTCGAATTCGAATAACATTTATGGCGAATAATTCGAATAATCGAATATTCGAATATTCGAATTGCAAACCCTATCTTCATACATATCTATCACGTGAAAACCGGATACGAATAAAATAAAAGAACAATCAAGTTTTAAAATTATACACAGCGTTACAATAATTACACTTGAAACTAGATGAAAAACAAACATGGGGTTCACTTAGTATGGAGAAAGTAAATTTGCATGATTACACAAAAAGTTGACGGGAAAAAAAATGGCAAGTAACTTTAAAAACATTCTAAGTTCATAATAATTGTATACATGTAAGAAACCACTGAAAAAATATTGAAATACTACATCAAATTAATGAGTTTTTGTAACATGGGCACAAGGAAAAATTACAAAAAATCCTACTAAAATGATCAATATCTCCGAAAGTACTAAAAATCGCTGAACATACATGGGGGTGTTTTTGGTAGCCCCGGGTGTGAGCTATTATTTTTTTTCATTTGGACCACTAGTGATCCGACACCATGGATTTAATAAATGAATAAAGAAAGGAAACACGATCTCTATGTCCGCTTCTGGTAATATTACCGGTAGCATTGGTAATTTACTGAGTATTTTACCAAATGGTATTATACTGGTAACGAGTAAGTTACCGCCGGCACATCACTAGTTACGGCATCTAGGGCCACTCACTAAACCTGCTACTAGCAGTCAAAAGACCTCCGCCTCCATCGCCTGCTTCCTGGCCGCTAGTGCGAAAATTCCCGATTCAAAAAATGCTGCCAATGCTGTTAAAAGCATGAAAATTGGATCAATTGATATTTAGCCCATAAGAATCAACTTGACCCGTAGCACAAAAAAATACAAAAAAGGCGAGGAGTTATGACGTCATATTGTTTTTGTATTCGATTTTTTTTTTTTCTTAATTCTATCGTGTGTGGTAATTTAATGAAACAGCTTACTAAGCCGATTCTAAAAATATATCATTACAGTCACTTGTTTTAAATTAAAATAAATATATTTTCAAAACATACCAAGTTTGGGCCCCTCCAGATATAATAGATGCGATTGAATCATTATTTGTAAAATATACCTAAAATGATATGTAATAGCCTCATATCTAACCCTAAGAAAGCAATTTTAAAAATGTTCACATTTAGTATTTTATTACATACATACATACATACATAAACTCACGCCTTTATTCCCAGAGTGGGGTAGGCAGAGCTACAGAATTTCCAACAACTCTTAAAGCTTGTTGATAATTCTGTAACCACATTTTGCCAACTCAGGCTAAGATGTTTACCAGTACCAGTGTATTAGTGACAGGTTGCAAGCCCATCGCCTAACAGTACTACATGCCTTTATTCCCTTAGTTGGCTTTTACGACATCCACGGGAAGACACGGAGTGGCACTATTCTAACCCGGCTACCACACGGGCAAACAAATCATTAAAGGTATATTTTACAAATAATAATTCAACCGTATCATATATGGAGGAGCCCAAACTTGGTAGGTATGTTATGAAAATGATTTTTATTTTTATTTAAAACAATTGACTGGAATATAATGATGTGATATATTTTTAAAATCGGCTTAGTAAGCCCGTTCATTACCTACCACACACGATAGGTTTCAGAACATTTTTTTTCCATTACAAAAACAATATGACGTCATTACTCCTCACCTTTTTTGTTTTTTTTTCGTGTTTTGGTCAAATTAATTCTTATGGCCTAAGAAACAATCGTTCCGATTTTCATGCTTTTAACACCTTAGCAGCTTTTTTTGGCGTACCGCTAGGACTACGCGCACGGCGCCGATCTCACCGTCAAGAATAAGAATCGTTCAATCGAATTCACTGTATAGTTTAGGCATTTGGAGCCATTGACTGAACGGTGACTGCCCCACGTCACTACTAAACCGCACTACTGACCAAAATTAGTATCATAAATATGAGGTAGGTTTAGGTTATGTTAGTTCTTCAGCAGGCCCGGAGGGCCAAACTAACCAGAAATAGGAGCTCTGCGAGAGCAGAGCTCCGTCGACTCCGTTAAATTTGAATTAGAAATTATTTATGATACTAATTTTGGTCAGTAGTGCGGTTTAGTAGTGCAGTGGGAAAGGAGGGGACTGAACCAGCTACTAGCAGTTGCGGAGGTCAAGAAGACCTCCGCCTCCATCGCCTGCTTCCTGGCCTCGCAAAGCGCCGATCTCACCTCATTTGCACATACAAAATGTGTCAAATTTTAATCCGAAGTAAGCTTATCTGTCCGCGGTTTGAATCTATGTAGGGTTCGGCCATTAACCTTCTCTACGCCATTGACGGATATACCTCCACCACTGGTTCAACACCATCGACGGATATTTCCGTCATGGTTAACAGCGTAAAGTAGCCCTGGGTGGCTATGAGGTAAGGTTTACATTAGCTCTGGTGTTTAGCTGTCATTGGCGTGTGAGTGAAGACACGTCAGATCGTTTTGTATGGGGATAGTGAACGTGTTAAAGTATCGTTATATAACGCAATGTTTATCACCTGCCATGATGACATTACTTACCAGTAGACCTAAGAAGCTATAAAGACATGCATTATTTATTGGGTACCTATAAAATAAAACATATTCATGATTCTTTATTAATAAATAGTTACAGTACGATTATTTCCACTTTGACACTCGGGACATTTCGGTTTTAATCGTAAAGGTTCGTGTTTTACATAGAGAGAGAGGTTATATAAAATCCTAGAATTTACTCCCATAAAATATTGAAACCTATTTATTTATAAATAATAAAACATCAACTTAAGTATAGAAACTTCAATATTATTCAAAATATTTAAATAGACTATAATCAACTTTTTATGGCATGTGACGTGACGGGTTAGCTTTCAAATACAAAGGAATTTGCTTCGAATGAAATTATCTGTAATTTAAATTTACTAATTTATTATTTGTGTTCTTACTAATGCGATGTAATGTTTAAATCAAGCCACAACTGTGTTATTCATAGGTCTACTGTAAAAAAAAAACATTGTGGCAGGGTGGCAGGTGATCTACATTACTGTTTTATGCTGTTAAATGCACACAATGATATTACGAATATGCAGCAATGTATCTCGTGTCATTTGCACTTCCAATCTTTCCCGATGAATGTCGAGGATTGCCGAATGTCAACGTCCAATTAATCGTACAGAGGGGTTATTATGACGTAGGTATGCAGATTATTTTACGTTGAGCGTAAAAAACAGAGCTATAGCAGTTATATAGCTCTGTCCTTTTCTCTCACCGTAAACAGAACTGCATTGTTATCTTATTTTATACGTCGATATTACGTCGGGATATTTTGAGAATTACTAAAAAAATAAGTAACACAATTATCTTATACATATTGGTTTTATAACATTACTAGCGACCCGCCCTCGCTTCGCTTCGGTTAATGTGAGTTTTCTGTAACACCCGTACATAAAGCTAAATTTATTATACATAAAAACCTTCCTCTTGAATCACTCTATCTATTAAAAAAATCGGCATCAAAATCCGTTGCGTAGTTTTAAAGATCTAAGCATACATAGGGACAGACAGCGGGAAGCGACTTTGTTTTATAATATGTATTGATAACACAATATTTTTACCTGACTGCGTCAGAAGGAGGGTAATTTATCACGTAAATACTGAAATGATTTCCAAGACAGATGAAGCACACTGTTTTTTTATAGAAATTCTTTATTTATTTCCTACACAGATAAACTGACTTGCTGTATCACTATCACTATCTGAATCATTTACATTAATTATGAAACTATCTCCTAAACATATCTAATTCCTCTTCTTCTGTTAACGATAACATCTTCACACTTAATTGCATGATTACCGACTTTCGTCCGTTATTCGGGTCCTAACATTTCAATTTTCCCAAAAGTATTTTTTCACTGACACTGCCTTTTAACTGTGCCCATATATTGGTATGGGTTTTGTTGTTCATATCCTTCTGTTGTATTGTATTTACTAAGCTAACGGGTAATATATCTAAAGGTCATATCTATAATTTGATATACTCTATGTGAAAAACGAGAGATACCAGCAGTAACCAAGGATGGCCGAATGGTGAACTTATTTTAATCGTATTGTTATTGAAGTATACATCCATAGTCACTATATTGTATAGGCATTTGGAGCCACTGACTACAGCAGCTACGAAGGGCAAGAAGTCCTTGGCCTCCTTCTTTTGCTTTCTGGCCGCGCATGACATTAACCTTAATATATTTGTGTATTTCATGGTCACTTCCTCCTTACAGCATCTACCTACTGGCGGCATAAAGTCCTCAACCCCCAAGGCCTGCCTTCTGGCCGCACATAGCGCCGACCTTACCGCAAAAAACAAGGAAATTCAACGCTGCAGACTACAGCGTGCAGGCATTTGCATTCCTAGTGGATCACACTAAATACATCTTTTGTTTACAGGCCAAACGCCGCTCGACCTATGCCCTGACCCGAACCTGTGCAAGACCCTGACGACGTGTCGCAAGGAGGGCACGGGCGGCGCCGACATGACCTCTGAGGGGGAGAGTTTGGCGGAGGGCGCAGCGGCGGCCGAGCCGGCGCCACGGCCCGACCCAACCGCCGACGAGTGCCTCGTCTGCTCTGACGCCAAGCGCGACACGCTCTTCCGCCCCTGCGGGCATATCTGTTGCTGCAACGTTTGCGCTGCCAGGGTAAGTACATCGAAGCCGCCAACCGATTTGGAACCAAAAACTTTAATGTGTGTAAATCTCAGTAATCCGATTATGAATAATTGTCTATACGGTCTTTTTAAATATTTTATGCAGTCTGAATCCAAATACTTACAGACAAAACGGTTTTTTAACGCGTCAAAGTTTAAATAATTGGCTGAATGTACTGGATATTGACGATTTGAAGTTTGACGGCAAAATGTGACCTTTGGTAACCTAATGGGACTTTGCTACCTCTCTCTGTTTATTATAGTTTTTTAGTTTATTATAGTTTTTTCCAGTGTGATGTCGTACGGTATTCTGGTTTGGGGTAAGGCAGCTGAAATACAAAGTATATTTGTCTTACAAAAAAGGGCTATTCGTTCTATTTATAACTTAAATTCCCGTGACTCCTTAAGAGAACTTTTTAAAGAAATTCACATCTTAACTGTAGCGTCTCAATTTATTTATGAGAATATTATTTATGTTATTAAAAATTTAAATTCTTTCACCAAAAATTCCGATGTACATAATCTAAATACAAGAAATAAAAATAAAATTGTTATCCGAAAATTCCGCGTCCGTAAAGTATATAAATCATTTGTTGGTCAATGCATTAATTTCTATAACAAATTACCTGACGAAGCTTTAACATTACCCTTTCCAGCACTTAAAAATTACTTAAAAAAGTCGTTAATATCTAAAGCGTACTATAGGGTCGAGGACTATCTAACAGATAAAAATGCTTGGCCTAAACCCGAAACTTAGTCATTCATAATTTGTAAAATTGCAAAGTTGTTTGTCTAGGGGACACCGTTGATGTGGGAAAGCATATCAAACTTTTATTTGGTTGTCCTGTGTTTTTTTTTTTCCTCTCCTCTCTTCCCCCCCCCCCTTGTCTCTCTCGTAATATTTTTGACATGTTTTCCTGCTGAACTACGCATGCTATTTGCTATTTGATATTATATTTAATTTAATATTTATTGCTTTATATAATGCTAGATTAAGTACTACCATTGTAACATGTTTAAAAAATGACTGACTGCTGAGTTTCTTGCGGCGTTTCTTCTCGGCAGTGGTCTCCTCTTGGGAAGCGCTGGTAGATTCATGACGTGTAAAAGTGCCCGTGCGGCCTACTTACTGAATAAATATCTTTTATCTTTTTTATCTCGCTGGTATATAATTAGCTGTCAATTTTATTTTTGACGTTTTTTTGCGTACTTGTTTTCGTGTAAGTGTTCATTTTTACTTGTCATGCAGGGTGTCGGCTCACTAGTTGTCTAAATGAAAAAGTTAAATAGGTGACACCCGGGGCTACCAAAAACACCCCCATGTATGTTCAGCGATTTTTAGTAGGTTCTTTCGGAGATATTATTGATCGTTATAGTCGGAATTTTTGCAATTTTTCCTTATGTCCATGTTACGAAAAACTCATCATGTTGATGTATTAGGTATTTCAATATTTTTCAGTTGTTTCTTACATGGATAGAATAATTATGAACTTAACTACTTGCCAGTTTTTTTTTTCATGTATACTTTTGTGTAATCACACAAAGTTACTTTCTGTATGGAAAAACAAACTTTGAGAGATTACACAAAAAGTAGGCATGAAAAAAAAACTGGCATATGTAACTTTATACTAATGTTAAAAGTAGAACGTCTTAGTATGAAAAGTTACAATAGCCCCTCAGACACAATAGCCCCCCGTCTAACCTTATGTGAAATCCTATAAATGGTTTTGTGTTTCTTATTCTTTCGTCATATGTTGTTATAGTAACGGATACTTCGAAGGTAACACGAATAAATACTTAAACGATGACGGTGTTTAATTTACAGGTGAAGAAGTGCCTGATATGCCGCGCGTGCGTGGTGTCGCGGCAGCGCGTGGGCGAGTGCGTGGTGTGCTCGGAGGCGCCGGCGACGGTGGTGTTCCGGCCGTGCGGCGACGTGTGCGCTTGCGCCGGCTGCGCGCCGCTCATGCGCAAGTGCGTCGAGTGCCGCACGCCGCTGCAGCACGCGCCGCTCAACATCGACCGTCAGTGCCCTCTACTAACTCTTATATCATTCATTATAAACACAATATTATAAGAAAAGCGCAAAGGTTTGCTTTAGAATCGTATATCTATTGGGATGCACCCGATTTTTACCGCGTAGTCATATAAATTGGAAGGAATTAATACCTTCTCTTGATTTTACGACTGCACTCGAAATTATACATAAATTCAGAAAAAAAAACCGTCTGAACTACAACAAAAAGGAAAACTGACCATCCTGAATATTTAACGTCTAAAATGGAATCTTCCCATGGTAAAATTGCCCAATATAATATTGGTCGAAAAAAATATGTCTATTTGCATTTACTTATGTACATTCAGAAATGTTACCAATTGTAAATACGGCCTACCTGAAATATGTACAATTTATATGTTCTTAATTCATATTAGACTACATTCACTTAGGGGCAGACTCGTGGTCACACCAGATTGTCACACCACTGCTATTCGCTTTGGTCGGAAATTCGACAGAAATCATTCTTATTCCGCAGAAGTAGGTAGGTTTGGTACGTTAGGTATCTTTAGATGCCCGAAGGGCAAATCGCTCAGAAATAGGAGCCCTGCCTCAGGCAGGGCTCCGTTGAATAGTAGTTGTGTGACGACTTGAGGGCCCAGACAAGATGCACTACGCTAGCTAGCGTTTCTCTTCGTTTAGTTTTTAAACCAATCGCGTCACCGGTGGATGATGTGATACGAAAAGTCACGTGATGTGCCAGCGACGCGATTGGTTTAAAAACTAAACGAATAGAAAAGATAGTTAGCGTAATGCATCTTGTCTGGGCCCTCTGGTGTGTGTGACCACGGGTCTGCCCATTCACTTGTGCGTATTTCATTTCGCTCATAATTTATAATAGAGAAAATTCCATTCTGACTAAATTAATTTACAACGAAAATAAATTAGGTAATAAATATTATCAGCACAATTACATATACATTTTGACTAAATTCAGTTTGTATAACTATTACTTTTGATCCAACTTCCGAATCCAACTTCAAGTGGACGATTTGCCATTTGTATGTAATGTCAGTAAATCTCTTTTTTATATATATATACTTTAATTAATTGGTTATTGTCGTTATATTGACGAAATCTAAACATTAAATAGAGTAGGTAGTAGTTGTTGAAGTATGATAATTCCATAATTATACGGAGAAGTAAACCAAGACAGCTATTTCCACAAGCTTCTCAGTTTTATATTTTATCAGAAATCTCTAACATATTCGTTGATTATATTTCGGTCAACCATAAAATAGGCATGCAAAAGTATTTTTTCAGGTGTATCCCAACTAATGAACAAATGTATGTACGGTTTTTATCTGCTGTCGCTGGGAACGCAGATCAAGAGATATTTTTAATTTTAACCCTTTATAGGGCAAAACTAAAAATAAATCTGAATTCTTGCCTCATTAGATTCCTCCTATTCACACAAAATCCTTTCAATAAAAAATGCAAAAAGTATTAGTTGTAAGTGGTAATTTTTAGTACCAGATTTTAAAATTGCCCTTTAAAGGGCAAGCTTTCAAGTAATAGATCGCAATTTCAAATAAAGACTACTAAAACTACAGTGGTAGTGGTAGTGGGCTCAAAAGTGACTTCGAGTAAGTGAAACCACTAAATATTATGTTAAAAGTTGTCTAGTATTGTATCATAACATTCATAACATAATATATACAAAGTAGTTTAAAACATAGGAAAATATTTCATAATTTCTTTACAAATCGCGAAAACATTTGGATTAAAGCTAGGTATCTACCAAACGTTTTAAAAAACCCAATTGTTAACTTTACGAGCCCGCTGCGCATTGGTATAAGAATCGCAGGTAAGCTGAAAGTTGATTTCTGAATGTCACTAATGAGGACTAGTAGTAATAAAAATTAAGCCAAGCAGTGATCTCGTTTAAAGTCGGTGGGAACACTCGCGTATAATCGGGGCGAAACAATCAATCACGGGTGTGATTTAAAAATTCGTTATTTTAGATGACCTCAGTGATCCAAAAACTACCCACCGACTGTAACACTTAGTGTGGTGTTGACTGTACCCGATCCAAGTTAAATCACCAGTATTATTTATTAATCGGTAAGTGTAAAAATACACAAATTGTTCAATAGGCATTTGTATAGTCAAATGCACGATTGGTAAAATTCAGACGTGATCAAATGTAGAAATGTTCGAATGAGTAAATGTTCAAAAGCAGAAGTGATCAATTAGGAAAGTGTATAATGCACAAATGGATGATTTCTAAAATGCAGAAGTGTGTATGTACAGTCACAAGATTTAATTTGGTACCCACCTTAGGTCCAAAGTCAATCTGACATTCTACAACAATAAGGCTGACTTTCCCAAAAGTTATAGATGACTTGACATCTCTAATGACATTCACGACTTCAAGTATATTTTTCTTGAAATGGTTCCTAAATTAACGCTCGTGACCGTATATGTAATGCAGTATGCAGAAATGGTCCAATGGTAAAGAGGCTTGGTACCAACTTCACCACACGATGTTAATCACTTAACAGATGATTAGAGCGTTAATAATCGATTAACATTGATTGATTACCATTAACTTAACAGGACAGAACTGAGATGGAGATTTGTCTGACCAATTCGTTATAGACTAGTTACTCACCCGGGCCCACCCGCGGCTTGCAAGGCGGCACGCTCTGCCGCTCCGGCCGCGTGGCGGTGGTGCCGGTCACCACTGAAGTGCTGGTTTCCTGGTGACAGATTAATATTTAAGACTGCGCCGAGCGTACGCCGGATGTACAGTGGCGCCCTCCTTACTATTATTGTGTTTTTTTTTATGGCATAGAGATGACAAACGAGCACACAGGCCACCTGATGGTAAGTGGAAACTGTGACCCATAGACATTCGCACTCACAAGACTGCAGAGCAATCCTAAGACTGCAAATGCGTTGCCAACCCTGAGGACTAAGATGGAGTGCCTCTATGCTAGTCATTTCACCGGCTGTCTTATCCCCAAACCGGAACACAACAATGCGAACACTGCTGTTTGGCGGTAGGTTAATGGATAAGACGGTGGTAGCGATCCGGACGGACCCTGCACAAGGTCCTACCACCCGCGTGTTTTCTATTAAACTAAAGTATTTCCTTGAAATTGGTCGGTAGGTTTTTGTACTATAAATGAAAACACAACTTATAGGGTATATCACATAATTTAATAACAATTCACCTTCGAGTTATCAACTTAACGGAAAAAAGTGGCCACCTTTTCCCGTTAAGCTGACTACTCAAAGGGTGATTGTTATTAAAGTGTCTCACGTATCCCATAAAATGTGTTTTTACTTGCGCTACAAAAACGTATTGTCTGATTGCAAGGAAATTATTTAATTAAGTAGAAAATACAATAAAAGTAATGAGGGCGCCCACTGGACGCTCGACGTTTGCTCGGTGCAGTCTTAAGATTAAATACACTTTTATAGGTATGTTGACCTCACGACTTCCACCCGTTCGTCCTAACTTTAAAAAGCCGTATCTTTTGAACCGTAATTGATAGCGCATGTGTTATTACGACTGATTTAATAACAGTTTTGTTTTTAAGATAGTAAAATAATATAGAAAACCCAATACAAAACAAGAAAAAAAAAACCCTGAAAAAAACAACAAATACTCAAAAAAAAAAGTGAGCTCTCTGAGAAAAAGAAGTTGGGCTCGCGCTAATTTGATTCGAAATCAAATTCAAATCGTAACATAATAATACACTAGTGGCGTTACGAAACCGTCGGTGCGCGAGTCGAACACGCACTAGACCGGATTAAAAAAAGTACCTTAGCGTGTCTGTCGGGCGACGGTACGGGCGTGGTCCTAGCTTCCGGTTCCTTTTCGACCACCGCCTTCTCCGCAGTTGACTGTAGGATACGTCATGAAATGTTTAATCTACATTCATATAAATAATAGCAAATACTCTATATTAAGTAATCTGTATCTGTCATGTCATTAAAGTATTGGTTATCGCTGTAGTTGCATCATAATGTTCACTTTAAAGTATCGGTGACCCATACTATAATACACATACACATACATACATAAACTCACGCCTTTATTCCCAGAGTGGGGTAGGCAGAGCTACAGAATTTCCAACAACTATAAAAACTTTTGATAATTCTGTAACCACATTTAATGTGAACATTAAGATACAGGGTAACGACAGATACAGGTTTCTCACATATTGTAGAAAACTTATGATATGCATGTAGATAAAGTTATGTATGCGACAAGTGAATTCTATATTTGGTGTGAAGTTTACTTAATATCCGTTGCAAAATGAACTAAGTATCTGCTCTAAAGTGAACCAAGTAATTTCTGTAAAGTTAACCTAATATCTGTTGTAAAGTTAACCAAATATCTGCTCTAAAGTGAACCTAATATTTGTTCTAAAGTGAACCCAATATCTACTCTAAAGTGAACCTAATATCTGCTTTAAAGTGAACCCAATATCTGTTCTAAAGTATACTCAATATCTGTTCTAAAGTGAACACAATATCTGTTCTAAAGTGAACCCAATATCTGCTCTAAAGTGAACCCAATATCTGCTCTAAAGTGCACCCAATATCTGTTCTAAAGTGAATCCAATATCTGTTCTAAAGTGAACCTAATATCTGTTGTAAAGTGAACCCAATATCTGTTCTAAAGTGAACTCAATATCTGTTCTAAAGTGAACCCAATATATATTCTAAAGTGAACCTAATATCTGTTCGACAGTGAACCCAATATCTGCTCTAAATTGAACCCAATATCTGTTGTAAAGAAAACTCAGTATCTGCTCTAAAGTGAACCCAATATCTGTTCTAAAGTGAACCCAATATCTTTCTAAAGTGAACCCAATATCTGCTCTAAAGTGAACCCAATATCTGCTCTAAAGTGAACCCAATATCTGCTCTAAATTGAACCCAATATCTGTTCTAAAGTCAACCCAATATCTAATCTGAAGTTAACCCAATATCTGTTCTAAAGTGAACTCAATATCTGCTCTAAAATAAACCCAATATCTGTTCTAAAGTGGACCCAATATCTGTTCTAAAGTGAACCTAATATCTGTTCGAAAGTGAACCAAGTATCTGTTCTAAAGTGAACCGAGTATCTGTTCTAAAGTGAACCCAATATCTGTTCTAAATTGAGCCCAATATCTGTTGTGAAGAAAACTCAGCATCTGTTGTAAAGTGAACCAAGTATCTGTTCTAAAGTGAACCAAGTATCTGATGTAAAGTGAACCCAATATCTGCTCTAAAGTGAACCTAATATCTGCTGTACTCACGTATCCATTGAGGTGCTTAGGGTCGGGCATAGGCTTCTCCTTGTGTGCGAGGAGCGCGGGCGCAGTGTCGTTGCCCGCCATAGTGAGTTCAGTCTCGAGCCGGCGTCGTGTCTGGAACAAATATAATAATAATAATAGTTGTTTCGGCAAACGGTTTTATAGCGGAGAGTCTAGACCAACTCAAGAGACTCTCGCTACTTCTAGAAACTCTCCCTAGATGGGTGGATCAAGGGCCAGATACAGAAGGCAGTACTCGACACGGCACGCATTGTGAGGAGGTTCCTCTCTCTGCAGCCCTAACCACCGGTAGCTTGAGCCCTGCCCTTCTGCCGGCAGCACTTGGAGGTTAGGTTTTACATAATGTTTATTTTTCATATTAGTATTGTTATTTTACTTTTATATTAGAATATTTGATTATTGACCCGTGTGGTTGCCGGGTTAGAATAGTGCCACTCCATGTCATCCCGTGGATGTCGTAAGAGACGGCTAAGGGAATAAAGGCTTGTAGTACTGTTAGGCGATGGGCTTGCAACCTGTCACTAATACACTGGTAAACATCTTAGCCTAAGTGTGCAAAATGTGGTTATAGAATTATCAAAAAGTTTTTAGAGTTTTTGGTAATTCTGTAGCTCTGCCTACCCCACTCTGGGAATAAAGGCGTGAGTTTATGTATGTATGTATGTATTAGAATACTTATTGTAAAACCAAATTTATAGAAAATTAAATCTATATAATTATACATGTGGATGTATGGGGCTGTAAGTCTGGAATAAGAAAAGAAGTATTGTCAAGTATAAAATCCTACTAATATTATAAACGCGAAAGTATGCGGGAGCGTGTGTGTGTGTTGGTTTGTTACTCCTTCACGCTACAATAACTGGAGGGATTTAGATGAAATTCGGAATAGAGATTTTTAAAGTTAATCGAAATCTCGGACCAAGTCGTGGGCAGAAGCTATAGTCTATACTTTTAGGCATTTAATTTTTTTTTAAACAAAACAACCACGTGATATAGTTTGTCAGCCAATAGAAGCAGACAGTGCTCTGCTTCTATTGGCTGACGTCAAAGTCGTCGTACGTCAATGTTCGATAAAACAGTTTTGATTGGCTGTTTAACAATGTCACGTGGTTTGGAATGTTTAAATTTTTTAAATACCTAAAAGTATAGACTATAGTGAAGAATACTTGTTAAAAACCTTTTTTAGGGTAAAGAGCACAACATTGTCTTTGACTTTTATTATATTGTTTTTAACTGGTCCGCCATTACTGTCAATTAAATAAGAGATATCAAAACGTTCACGATAACAGGTCACAAGAACTATGTCAAAACTGCAAATATGTTGCCAACACTGACGACGCGCTGGCCTACTTGGTAGTGACCCTGCGCGAATATTTGTTCCTGAGTCATGGATGTTTTCTATATATTTAAGTGTATATTTCTCTACATAAGTATTCATATCGTTGTCTAGTACCCATAGTACAAGCCTAGAGCTTAGTTTGGGACTAGGTCAATTAGTGTGACATTGTCCCCTGATATTTATTTATTTAGGACTAAGATGGAATGCCTATATGGTTTGCATTTTGCCGGCTTGCGGATATATCTACATCCATTCATACATTAACTCACACCTTTATTCCGAGAGTGGGGTAGGCAGAGCTACAGAATTACCAACAACTCTAAAAACTTGTTGTTAATTCTGTAACCACATTTTGCACAATTAGGCTAAGATGTTTACCAGTGTATTAGTGACAGGTTGCAAGCCCATCGCCTAACAGTACTACAAGCCTATTCCCTTAATCGTCTCTTACGACATCCACGGGAAGACATGGAGTGGCACTATTCTAAGCCGGCCACAACACGGTAAACATTTAAAGAGACTCTATTTTTTTGTCAATGGATTGCCGAATAGTACTATATAATACTACCAATATCTCCGTACCTGGTTCCGTTTGCTGTGAATGGTCACAAATATTCGTAAGTCTTTGAAAGAAGATAAATCACGATGTTTTGACATACTGATGCGGTGAGAAACGGATCCTTTAGGCATAC
>CAWYPN010000008.1:0-29034 GCA_963966035.1 Acleris laterana
CTACTTGTCAACTAGCATTAGTCATTTCCCTCTTGGTCAGTGGGTTTGCCGTCACACTAGTTACTTAATAATAAAAAAACGCAGACCACGTGCTGCATTGTTTGTAAGAATCTTCACTTTACATGCACTAGTTTAATAAGTTCTCTTACGAGAGAAACAAGGAAGAGCTGAGCGGGCGCCGTGGCGGTGAGGTAGTCAGGGTTGCGCGCGCGCAGGCGCTCCAGGTAGAGCAGCGCCAGCACGAGGGCGCAGGGCGACACGCACGCGCCGCGCGCCAGCCGGGCCGCCGCGTCCGCGTGCAGCCGCCGCAGCGAGCGGCCCTGCTGCGCCGCGGACCACAGCGCGCACGATTCCTCTGAGGAAACCACCAATTTTCATTTATTACAAGACATCTAGTTATCACACTAATCTGAATTATGCAAAAGTATGTAAACTTACATACTATGTCATTGTGAGTTAGGATGTTTGGTTAGGAAATTTCGTAAACAGACAATCCATCCAACCCTGTTATGTTTATATTATAATTTATAATATTTAATCGTGTTTATAAATCAAAGTACGTTGAAATTCAATAGCATCCCTTCCGGCATAGAGTTTATATGACAACTCGTTTGGCTCCTTTGGTGGTAAGTATACAACACATATCCTGGATTAACACATAAAAGTTTAACATAAGTAATATGGGCGTTTTCAAAAAAAAGTGTACCCTCCATTTTTGGCGTGTCCCTCGAGTTTAACGTGATATTTTAAATCACCCGTAAACTTATGGCGATTAAAATATTTTTCAATTGATGAAGTATATATTAAGCTTGTTCTTAAAAACGGTTGTAATATGAAAAAAAATCTATTTGTTTTCTTAGAAAATAACAATGCGACAAAGAACACGTATATAAGCATGTCCCCTCTCCGAATAGCCCAATACAAACTTGAATATTTATGCATTGTAGGGTACTATAATGAATAGTATTAGTTTAAATTTATTCCATGGGATAGGTTTACGTAAAATAAGCCCTACGTTTTGATATTTTCAGTAATTTTATATTTTTTTTTATAAAAATATTACGTCCCCAAATATTGACCCACCGGAACTTTTGGTTTAGTGACCACAATATTTTTAGCAAAAATACCACCAATGTTCAATATTTCATGGTAATAGCATCATTACGTATCTTTTTGTCGCTCACTGCCATTTTTTTGCATCAGTTTCACAATAAAAAGGCAAGAAGGAGCACATGTTGGTTGTAGCTTATCGGAGGCATAAAACTACGTTCAGGTATGTGACTGAAGTTTACTTAGTTGCACAAGTATTTTCTCTATTTTTTTTTGTTTTTCTTCATTTTCAATAGAACTAGTTTCCCTAATTCAAACTGTTATTGCATTGAGTGTTAAAGATATTTTATTAAAAAATAAAACATCGCAGTAGTGACTAAATGTGACAGTCACTTTTTTGATGGTGACGTATTAGCTGAACGACGAGTCACAACACGACTGAACCTATAAAACCCAGTTCACATGGTACATCATACTACTAAGTAGGTACTTATTTTTATTAGATTTCTTTATTTTCATTATTTTTTGCAGGTTTTGTTTAATTAAAAGTCAGATCAGAGTCAGCGCTCTTAAGTTTCTCAGTAATGGGTATTAAAATCCTAGCTAATTAAATGAAAGACTGGTGTCCAAAGTGCCTACTAATTCTAGAATTGATAATGAAAAATTAAGATTATAAAGTACAATTTTTAATAAGACTGAAAATATTTTTTTATTTAAGCATTTACTAACGTTAAGTGTTACTGTTCTGACAGATTATTATGTTTTTCCAACTTTTTAAAGAAATAGTAATAATAATAATAATATTTAGTGTCATGTGAACGAAACCTTACATTTTTTAAGTGTTCAGTTTTGTGACTGTCCCCTCGAAGTTAGTGGAATAATTTGATTTTGTATTACTTTACTATAACTTTAAAAATAATTTGATATTTTTTCTTAAAAGAAATTGTATAATCTTATGAAAAAAAATACTCGTCAAAAAAACTGTCGATGATTACTCACAACACGATAAAAATAAACATGATTATTTCCCTAGCAGTCACCAAATCGAAAGCTTAATCATTATTAAGTTGGTTAAATAATTTGATTTCATAAAAACAATGTATTTTGTTTGTTTTTTGTCTTAAACATAGTCACCAAACGGAATGTGTTTCCACATCTATGTTCCATTGTGTTATAATCAAACCTCGAAGTCGCGGTGGCAATAACGTCAATTAACTAGGGACTTCCTTCCGATATAAAATTTATCGATAACTGAATGCTTATTTGGAAGTGACACTTCATATTAGCTGTAAAGTTTACCTACAGAATAATTGAAAATTAACTAAAATGTGATGATTACTACCCGTCAATGTTACCTATATAGGAGTTTTTAGGACATTTTTAGGAATTTTAAAAAATCATGCTTTACAACTAAATTTTTATTTCATCAATTTCCATGCAAAATAAACTAAAACCTAGAAGTACATCCATAAAGTATGAAAACCGTTATCTTCCTTAATCGACCTTTACGGACTTCAATCTTCATACTGTATATATAATACAGTTTAATAGGTATTGCAAGTTGCATATTAATAACATACGTCATCTCATAGTCATAACATAACTATTGTCATAAGAAAGTCCAATTTATCGATGAAATAATATCGCGTGGAAGTCCCTAGCAAAATTTTATTCGTGCCACCGCGACTTCGAGGTTTGGTTATAATATTTTAGCCAAAATAGCTTTATTTTCGCATTCCTTTCTTGTTTAGTATAAAATATAAGATATGAACTTCAGATTATAATAAAAAAACTGGCGAAAAATAGGCATGAAAAAATTACACTACTTTTTAAAATGGGTACACTTTTTTTTGAAAACGCCCATTTGTAATGTGAACATAAGTCAATTTACCTTCATCTATTTATCTATACAAAACCTGACAAACAAATGTTGCTTTTTACCTTAAAAGCATAATGATAGTTCAGTATCTATTATTATGCTTTTAAGGAAACAACATTTTTTTTTTAAATTGAGCAACACATACAAAATAATCAAAAATAGAAATGCTACATAGTAGATCAACAGGTAATCTTATTCCCACAAAGCAATCTCATCCATTTAGCTTACAAAGACGACATTTTAAAAAATAAGTTATTATAGTAACAATTTTTAAAGGGTTCATAGGGGTCATTTTGTATAAAAAAGGTTAGGAAAGGATAAGAGAGCAAAAAAAGTTTTTTATCAACATACCAGTAACTGGAAGACTCAAATTGGGCAGCGAGGGCAGTTGTCCATAGTAGAGAGTTTTAGTGATGCGCTTCAGAAACTCTTTGTGGTCACCCATACTCTGTATGGATTTGTAACTTGTTACTATTCACACCAAGAGTAATATTATGCATTCAAAATTAACACAACAGTTGTAATGTTGGTAGCGAGTAGAGTAGCATTGAGGAAGTCACGTTCGTTAACCGGCGCCCGGCGTGACGAAGCAGCGATAATGTCTGTAGTAATCGCCATGTTTATGCTACTACCGTTAATAATAGTTTTCTTACATGAGTGTAACTGTAGCCGTTGGCCAACTGTATAACTCAACTCCATTTTAAGAACCGTCATAACCATTCCTAGTCTTATATTCAAGCATAAGGTCAATGAAAACACGTCACATGTGCGATTTGATAAAAGTACATACAAATAGTGCAGCACTGCCACGACTTGACCTCCTTTTCTTACCTTGATCTTGGCCCTTGATCCTTCCCGTCTCCTCTTAGATATATTTGACATTATAATATTTCCACTACCACCGACTTAATTATCAAGGACCAGATGATAACATGAAACGATCACCGTAATATATGTCCAAAATCACACACAACCTATGATGCGCACATTCCGCCAAACAAATTTTAAAATGAATGAATGAATCATAGGAATGAATTGAATGTCATGTTCTGACATTGACAACTTCAAAGTTTACGTTCGGATGCAAGGAGTAAGAAAGGATAGAACAAAATAAATTGTTAAATCATTGGTATATTTGGTATTAGGGCAAGAAGCTTGGATTTGTTTAAATAGAGTGTGTCAATCGACGTCACTCAATCACGTCAATTTTGCTGGCAGGTTTGTGGGGAAAACGGAAAGCTACGTATGGCAAATAAAATAAAAAACGATGAAACTGTCATCTTGCCGGTTTAGTTTACTATTAATAATTATTGAAATGAATGCAAGGTTTATTTTTTTCTTATTCTGTCATCTAAAAGAAAAATGCAGTATGATGTATCCATCTGCGTATTTTGCCTTTTTGTACGTTCGTGCTGTATACCGTCAATTTATTTTGGTTTTTTAATATAGGGGCGCCATTAATTTAATAGACTTCCTGTCTGTTACAACATTGTACGTTTTATTTTATCAATGAACGTAGGCATTTACCATTATTAATTGGTGGTGATGGTCAATATTAGGAAAAAAATAGAATACTGTTATAAACAAAGAAAAAGCGAAACCTAGCGAAACCTTTTCTACTTATTGCTAGAAAAAAGTTTGTCTGAGATAATCTCAGGTAGAATTAAAAAACTTCAATAATCTCTTGCCCGACTTGGCTCGTGATTCGCGCACTACTCTGTGGTCTGTCTGTTATACCGGCTCGCTTCTTCATACTCATTCACTTATTTTCCGTTCAATCAGTCAGTTTTTTTACCGTTTCGACAAGAGTCGTCCAAAGACTACTATTGTACACTGGATATAGACTGGCAACTCGGCGTTGTTTTCTGTCCGAGTAAAAAAAAAAAAAAGGTTGCTTGTTCTGCCATCTAGTTCATGTTATTTAAACTAATTCTATGCGTATGTGTGTGTAAGCATGTGCTTATACATAACCACATACGTAAGCTATTCTCCACCCCTTTATTCATACAAAATCACAACAGGTACTTAAAGACCAATGATAGTTAAGACACTTGGCACATATTAACTACTATGGCTTTAAACACCGTGATTCATAATGTTGTATGAAAAAGGGGTTAAGTTTGATTTAGAGTAAGTACTGCAAAAAAGAACATATTAGGCGTGATGGCAATGTTTTACATTGAGAACTGATAAACTCGCAAAAACGACGGGCTTTTAATTAGTAAGTGGGGCTACGCCGCGCCGCCGCGCCTAATCATTTCTTATTTGCATATAAATCAGTGATAAGTCAATAATTTTAGCCGGAAAAAGTCCACTCAATACAGGATCTCTCAAGATCAATTTATTTTCCAAATGTTTTTTAAAACCTTTTATAACTAATACTCTGTGAGGATCATATATTTAATGGGTCTTCCTAATACTGCGGCCAAATCAACTGGCATCTCTTTTTTAACATAAATAAAGAAAGATAACTAGTAATAACTAACTACTAAGTATTAACACAAATATTTTCAAATCTCACAGATGTGGCCGCAGTGTACCTATCTATTTTCAGAGCTCGAGGAATCCAACTAAATTACATTGTCATGTAAACATATGAATATGTAAATAAATCATTTATTGCATTTAAGCTTATTATGTTTAGATACACTTGTTTAAAATTATGACGAGTTTTCTAAACAAATTAGCGTACCTAATTAGGATGATGACATTGTTGAACTTAATTTTTCAACTTTTTATTGCTTTCATAAGCTGTTATTCATAATATACAGGTGTTAGGTAACTTATAACTACTTATAAGGTATGAGATCTTTATAGGGCACAGCAACTTACAAACTAGTGAGGGGCTTTTAACTTTCCTATACACACAGGAACTTTACTATACACTTACCCTAGTACTTAATATCGATTGAAAACTGGAAATTATTATAAAACAAAGACGACCTATAGGAGCGACCTATGAATACCTACGTAAGACTTCGAAGATCCGAAAATTGAGATTTTTAGACTGAGCCTTTTTTATTGAGCAGTTTTTACGATCTTGTGTACGTAAGAACTTGATTTTGCCATAAATTTAGTGTAGATTTAATCAATTTTGACGTCATAATTGAGTATCAATTTGTATGCGGTGGGGTGTTTTCAACGCGTAGTAAGAATGTTGGACTTTACTTTTTTTTTCTGATTTCTGCAGTGGTCTTATTGCCGTTGGTCCCATGTGATGGAAAAAACGTCTAGCCTATTAGATCATAACTAAACTACACTCAACTCTAGTTTAGTGATATCAGTATAATTAACACTTTCATATTAAATATTTGCATGACTTATCTACGTCTAGATGTATGGTTCTAATATTTAGTGTTAAGATCATCATAATATGTAAGTATAGTAACTAAGTCTAACGCAAATAAATAAATTTCATTTCACTTCATTTAACAGAAATAAATTGATTGGTTTCAATAGCCTCAAAGACAGTTCTTAGAAATAATGATTTAGATGATGATCCAATGAGCCAATTGTTCTTTGAGTCGGGTATTTCGCTTCATCTTCATCTTCAGAGAGGCAGAGAGGCGTCAGTCACTGTTTTTCTTTTTTACATAATGGGAGTTCAGCTGGTCTTCACTGCAGGTTATTATGACAATCTTTTGTTTTTTTTCTATAAGTATTATTTGGTTTCTATAATCTCACAGATAATACGAGACAGAATCTTTGTGCAGATAAGTAGGTGTTCTTGTTAAAACTGGGACATATTTCTTTGCTCTGGACACAAAACCGCCTCCAAGAATCTCTTGTAACCTAAAAATAATAAAAAAATATTATAATAAAGTACCTCTTGTCTCAGTTCCAAGGGGCGAAAATTACCTACATAGCAAAAATCAAACGTCTCCAACGGCAAAGATACTTTTCTTACCATTTTGTTACGTAAACCTAAACATGATGATAGGGGTGCTTCAACCAAGTCAGCCGTTGGGGTTAATTTTACAACTTTTGAACAAGAACTTAGTGGATTGTTTGCGTATCATACGTTTTGTTTACGTCATAGGTACATACATACATACACATACACACAGACATACATATCGTATTTGGCTCTAAGTATGTGGCTGTCCAAGAAAATCCAAAAGCTAAAGGACTTATGTCCCTAGAGGAAACATATACCTACCTAACTTTATGCCGCCTATATGTAACTTCCCTGCGCATGAGAAGTAAAATGTTTATTTTTGTTGCAACTACATTGAGTCGTCCGCCCCATGTTACATACGGCGACTGCAACGGTGTAAAGAACACGGCAGTCGGCTGAATTCAGCGATCGACAGCTGCAACCGCCTAGCTACGTGATCGAAGTAGGCGGACAGACCTAAAGTAATATAAAGACGACGTTCATTCGCCGCAGTAGTTTGAAACAACTTCGGCGACCGCATTACGGGAACGACTCAGTGTAATCACCGTTTAACTTTACCTGTGTTTTAAGTCATCGTGAAGCAAAATTTACGGCTCTTGCATTGAATACCCGCAGCCAATTGTGCAGCATCCACTACAACAACGCTCTCGTTCCGCACCATCATCGGTGCCGTCAAGACAAAATTATGCCATTGCGAGAGCTAAAATAAAATTCTGTGTTTTTTAAATTGTTTTCGGGCGAATGTTATAAATTCGAAATTAAAAAGGTTAAAGTTCAAGTCGTCAAAAACAACTCGGTGTCAAAAGTGGGATATTGATCATGTTACTTCTTCACCTCACCATCCGGAGTCAAATGGGGGGGAGTCGCGGGCAACAGCTGGTGCTACATTAAAACACTTTAGCTTTGTAGTACTAATAGTACTTGTACTACTACTTATTCTACTACGTAAAAACGCAGCCCAACTTGTTTAAAACATGCAAAGAAACTTGTAAGTTTAACACAAGGTACCCTAACAAATTGGTAATACCAGAAAAAAGAACAAAATTGTCAAGTAGAAATGTAAACAGTATGTCAGTTAGTATTTACAACAGACTGCACGATGAGATAAAAAAACTGCCACTGGCCAGTTTTAAACGTGCACTCAGAAAATGGCTTGTTCAAGAGTGCTTTTATTCGGTCAATGAATATTTTGACTATTATAAATAATTGACTTTTTTACTTTTTTTTTATTTTTTTGCATGCCAGCTGCTGGTGAAATGTGTGAGACTAATAATTTTAAGACATCTTATGTACCTACCACATTTTAAGCAAAATAAAGTTATTCTTCTATTCTATTCTATTCTATTCTTCAGTGTCAATAGTCTCCTGAGTAAAACCGTCGACAGACGGACGACGGACAGACGGACATGGTGAAATAAAAACGGTTGTTATTAAGTAGTTTTAAAACAAAGTAAAAAAAACACAAAGCCGCCTTCAAAAAGCAATAAATAACATCTTTTAAATGTTAGGTAATAGGTCAGTCCAACTGAAGTCTGCTTTTGGTTAAAAATATTGTAGGACGCCGACTTCAGTTGGACTGACCTAAGCTACCATTTTAAAAGAAGTTATTTTTTGCTTTTGTAGTCGGTGTTTTGTTTTTTAAACTATAATTTTATTTTATACTTTTAAGTCATCATAATTATGCTGTTATGTAGTCCAACTTCTCAATTAATAAGAAACTATAGAACATTTAAATCTCGCCGCAAGCAACGTCGCGGGAAAGTCAGAGTCATATATTTAAACCTAAGTATGCTTCATCATAGTCGCTCAACTATCTTAATCGAAATATCTTGTCAGCACGCTTGAAATATATACCGTTTAGGAGTTCCGGTGGCCATCTGTGGTCTTCATTATCAGTTCCACTTTACCAAATAGTGCTTTCCAAGAGCAAATACAAGAGTTACTATGAACAATACCAAAATCACTAAAGGTGTGCCTATACATTTTATAGAGTTCCGTTGATTCCTCATAGATTCCATCATCTTAATCTAAGATCTTAATTTTGATAAAAATAGGACCAAACAGAAAGCACTAGCTTTCAAATAAAAAAAGAATCATCAAAATCGGTTCACCCAGTCGAAAGTTCTGAGGTAACAAACATAAAAAAAGAAACACAGATGAATTTTGGGAACCTCCTTTTTTGAAGTCTTTTAAAAAAGGAACAAGGTGTTGTTTGTTTGTATTTCACTTCAAATGCACTTACCTAAATATCTCAAGTTTTTGAAATAAATAATATAATATCACATATCATACATAACTTAAGAGCTTTCGTATAATAGCTTTCTAATGTTTGAAGCATTTTATTTTCGGTGACTCAAGTTTGTTCTATCTAAATAAATAATTACTAATGATAAGGTATACTTACTTTAGTTTTTAGTACTAAATACTACACCTGTTTAAAACTCCAGCGCGATAGTTCGAGACATCATCGTCTCGGTTCCCGCTCTTGTACACTGGGGTTATAATTACTTGCTTTAATAACGCATCAGGGAATCGGTATTCCCCCTGAAATTATTAAATATTTAATATTCTGTAATAAAATAAGGTATCTCAACTATGTTAAATCTTATTTAATTTAAATTGTATACGTCATTGTAGAACACGTGTATCGCTGTTCGCTATCGTCTATATCACTAGAGGTGAAGCACGCAGTGCGAGTTAGAGCCCAATGGCAACGCTCTGTGGTTGCCCCAGCTAGGGGATTAGGAATTAAAGTAAGTCTCCTGTTTTCGAGACCAAACTATTGAATTCCAATATGGTGGGTCTACGTTAAGAATAGCGGAGATTCTGTCGCCACCTTCCAACTCCATCATCAGATCACCTCTTAGCTACGATAATATTGCGTTCTCATAGAGTTTACATACCTATGTGGTCCAAATTTCAGCCCATTCCGTTAACGGGAAGTGGGTCAAATTTAATTTGCAAGATTTGACCCGTACATACCTACATACATTGCAAGTTAAATAAATGCTTGTAAAAATCGGAAATGAAAAGTAAATGGGTATTATTTTGTAGGGATTTTATCAGTTCAGTGAAGCCTGAAAGGCTGAGAGACAGACACATTTTCCAATTTAATCAATAGAACATATGGAATCTGTGCGTGACCCATTCATGTGAAATACCTTCTACGGTCCAATTATTGCAGCCAGGTACGAAGCACACCATAACACATCATGCAACGTGAAAAATTCTATGAAAAATTCGGAAATGAATTTTTCGCTGACATAGAAACAAAAATTTGAACAATGTCAAAAAATGTCAAGACAGTTACTTATTGTGTTGCCATATTGATTCAATACAAATTGTCATAAATTATATATTTTTGCATTTTTATAAACCATAATATATATTTCAACATAACAAAAGTTAATAAATATCCTTTTTTGTATTAATGTTACATTTTTGTTTGGTTCCTAAAGTGCATTTTTTTTAATCCATCAGCAACACTGACATTGGTTTTGTTTCGTATCGCTTACGAAAAAAAACTCGTCATGTCTCGAAGATGGCGCTCAATCATAAGGCGGTCGTTGAAGCGCTTACACCGTTGACCAAGAGTCTATTATTGTTTAATCCACGCGCCATATTAATTATGTCAGAGAAGAATGAAAAGCGAACCATATCAAATGTACTAAGTTGCCATAGCATGGAGTCGTCTGCGAATTTTTCGGAAAATATAGGAAATAATGAACGTGAAATTCAATATGCTGTGTAGTAGGTTATGGTTTTGAAAGTAGTAAATGATGCTATTTATACTTTATTCAGTGGAGTGGTATGCTGGCAAATAAATGAGGGACGAAGCGGCTGTCAGTGATATTGATTTATTTTTATAGAAGATTTCAAACATGACTTTGATAGCAGCCTCTCGGAAGGTTAGCGGGTTTGTGTCGCTTTAAATGGCTGTGCTCGGGTAAAGGTGACAAAAAAGAGCAAGGAAATGCCGAGCAGGCGTAGGACGAGCCGCCACGATGAAGACTAAGAGTTTCCTGTTGTTCTCGACGTCGGTGTTCGCGACTAGCCTGTTCCTCATCGTGTTCCACTCGCAGCAGCCGCAGTCCATCCAGAGCATCGTCTCCCAGACTCACCAGCACATCAAGGACTTCCAGGTAACTACCATATAAGTTATTTTTGTTTGTTGTAGCACTGTTTTGGTATTATTTCTTCATAGTACTGTCACATATCTTTGCTTGAATTTATTACAAATTAGTCCTTAATAGTAGCGGGCTACTAGATTTAATTAGGGTATTTGGGTCTTAGTTACTTTTTTCTGGATGCTTTACTGACTATAAAATTATATTGGAATTTATGTTTTCTATTGATCAAAACTCATAGTTTTAATGCAGTGTTGGTTACATTACTGGCTGTGAGGATTTGCATCATAATAAAGCAAATTAACTTTTAAATACTGATGAGATGACCTTGCATTGTGTGTTGATATCTTACAGCCATCCAATTATTTAGTTTAAAAATAAAATGTCCACATGATTACTGTGGGTGATATTATGATGATAGTGATTACTCTATGACTAGCATGTGTCATCAAACTAATCTTTACCATGTGAAGAGGCCCCGGTACAGATAAACATACAGAGGGCTGTTTTGTAATGCAGCAGGTGAACTTATCACCACAGGAGAACCTTCGAGATGTGGAAGAGAACAACATGGTGGCAGAGGAGCGCTACTTCCAGCTGTTGGGGCTGTCAGGGCACATGGAGCCCTGGCACAACACCACAATGCCCGTCATCGTCACGTACACACGGGGAGACGATCACGCCATGGCTGTTAGCTTCGTGAGGGCAATGGCCAGGCTGCCCTACACAGTTTTAGTCTATAATTTAGGATTAAAACCAAACTCACTAGCTGCGGTAAGTATATATATGATATAAATACTGATCTTTTATTAATCTTAAGTGCTATTAAAAATATCACTGATGAAATATATCACACAATATGTTTTTACATTTACCGCCTGTTTCACAATCGACAAGTAAAGGATATTTGACGGATAAGTTTAGCCCTTTCTTTGTCGTACACTTGAAAATAGACAAGGAGAGAGACAACTTTATGTGACAGATAAATTTACTTGTCGATTGTGAAACAGGCCCTTAGTTAAATAACTAACTAAACAAATGCAGTGTAAGCACCACCACACTACCAGTGAGATATAAATACTGGTCTTATAAAAAAAACATAAGTTCTATGTATACTAGTAATAAAATTTGTCAAAGGCAAGCCCATGTTGTCTTGGCTCGTTGCCAAAAACCAGAAATTTACAATACCAGACTACTCACTTTACCAGTTTCTACCGGATTTGAAATATTAGGAAAGATAATACCTTAATTTAAATGTTAGAATAATCAATTATTTAATTAATTTGAATGCTAAGACGGATGTGTGGTGTTACAATAAGGAATGAGTATATAAGAAGAAGTCTGAAAGTGACACTGGTGACTGAGAAATTGTGTGGGAATCGGTTGTCATGGTATGGGCATGTAATGTGGAGGGATGTGGAAAATATATTGTCAGGAAAGTTTTGAGTATGGATGTGGATGGATATAAGAGTAGGGGAAGACCAAGGGAATGATAGAAGGACTGTGTGGAAGATGATACGGCTAGAGAGGGAGTGACTACCGAGATGACAACTAATATTGCATCGACCCCAATTAAGTTGGGATAAGGGCAGGAGAATAGTGATGATGACCTTCATTTAAATGTTAGGTTTTGGGACTAGCGCGACACCCTCACTATCATCCAATGACTGATAAAACAACTGCACGTTGGTAATGTCATAGAACGAGGTAATTGTAAAAAGTCATTCGAAGCGGATCCAGAGAATGATACATAGACCTAATAAAATACATATAAGGACTCCAGTTTATTGCGGATCATGTATTTAACAATTCTGGTATTTCGAGAATGACCTCAAGTAATGTTATTTCTTAGTTTTTCTTCAATGTTAGAGGCTTAAAAAGTTTATATACAAACAGAAATAGTAAGCATACTGGCAAATTCAGTAAAGCACTGTACGGTATTGCAGGTGTGGTCGTACTGCAACTCGTCCAAGTGCGCAGTGATCGACTTCGACCTGGACGCGTTCCCGTCGCACGTCAGCGACGAGAGCATCACGGCCTTCAGGCCGCTCATCATACAGGTCAGTGGGCGTTACTTATGTTACTGCAAGTCGCTGAACCTAGCGAATGTCGAGTTAGGAGGCTAATAGGGGGTGTAAATAGGCTGTACGGGCACTACGGGCACTAGAGAGGGTAACTTTGGATACTCAGATGACATTAAATTACTTTTAAAATAGCTTCTGCAAAGTGTTTTATTACAATGTTTTATAAGTTATCCAGCGACTCAGCCTCGCGTCGCTTCGGTTTATGTGAGTTTTCTTTAACACCCGTACATAAAACAGAATGATACTTTAAAACCTTACTCTTGAATCTCTCTATCTAGTCCAAAAAATCGCATCATAACCCGTTGCATAGTTTTAAAGATCTAAGCATACATAAGGACAAACAGACAGCGGGAAGCGACTTTGTTTTATACTATGTAGTGATAGTGATTAATCTCATTCTCCTTTTGACCTTTTCGCCCATTACAAAACTTACCTACTTGATTCATTTATAAGCCAATTTAAATGTTACCCGAGGCATTAAAGTTATTATAATGATAATAGTATTACATGAGTAATAAGGTAATACCAATAGGTGGAATGCCGATGTGAAGGTCGCAGGAACACGCTTATGCAGGCTAAACACGCGTAGCCACCAATCGCATCGCTTGTAAAAATTTAATCGCCACCTCATTTACATAGGTTGATAAAAAGCGCAGCATATGTGGGGTAAAGTCGAACGGCGAAAATCAACCGTCTAAATGGTAATGGTGTGCTAGGCCGCAGGTGTCTAAAGTCGCAAGCCCCAAAGTAGAGTAGACTTTGTTCGCGCGACCGGAGCGCATGAGGCTGGTGACTAAAATCGACCGTGCAAATGCTCAGTCGCAGCCGATCCGCTTGTAGGTATAAACTTTTTAGTCACCTGTATCTCAGAAGTCTCAGAACCTATCAGTTCTACTTAGTTCAGTCGTGATATTTTTTCTTTTAAATTCGTTATATGCTAAATCGCTTATTACCGGCCACCCTCCGGTAACTGGCCACTTTGCAATAAAATGAGCCAAACCAATAATTTGTTGACATTTTTGCGATTAAACTATAATACCTAGATCGTGAGTTATTACCCGGAGTACTGTCCAAGTATCTTTACTAACAGCGTCAGTAAGAAATTTGATGGCTAGTAACTAAATGACACTTTCTAAAGTGGCCAGTTATTGAGTTATTGACGATTACCCGGTGACGGTGGTTTGTCAGCCAGTAATAGAATAGAATAGTTTTTTTTTTTTTTTTTTTTTTATGGCATCGAGTAGACAAACGAGCACACAGGCCACCTGATGGTAAGTGGAAACTGTGACCCATAGACATTCGCAATCACAAGACTGCAATGCAATCCTAAGACTGCAAATGCGTTGCCAACCCTGAGACTAAGATGGAATGCCTCTATGCTAGTCATTTCACCGGCTGTCTTATCCCCAAACCGGAACACAACAATGCGAACACTGCTGTTTGGCGGTAGGTTAATGGATAAGATGGTGGTAGCGATCCGGACGGACCCTGCACAAGGTCCTACCACCCGCAAAACGCAACCCGCAACCCGCATTTATGCAAGCACACAAGAAAAAACAAAAGAAAAATATAAAGTAAGAAGGAGACATTACGTTGAACAGGTCCCCTCTCAGCATTGTACGGCAGTGACACTGCGGCGCTGATTTTCAGACGGACCCTGACTTAAAACTAATCTAAAATAAACAAGAAACGGGTAACAGTAAACAGGTAACATAGCAAACACCTGCGACCAATATGAGCAGAACACTGATATGACAAACCTAGAGAAAACAGTTGTGACTGGCTGTTTAAAGGAGCCACGTGGTTTTGTTTGTTTACATTTAATTTTATTTTTTAATCTTACTAGTATTATACCTATATGGGAAAGTTTGGATGGATGTTCCTCAGTCACACTAGAACTGCAGAACAGATCTGGATGAAATTTGGCACAGAGATAGATTACAGAATAGCATACAACTAGGCTATTTTTTCACACACAAAATTTCATGACAATCGGAGGAGTTTTGTTACAAACACTGTGACAATGAGATTTTTTTATATTAGAAGATATAACTGGCAATACAGACAAGGGAAGCGCCCACTCGATAGCAGGTCGCATTAAAAAATAAAGGTACGTATTTACAATGGAATGGGTGTCATATAAAGGAAGTAAACCTCTGACCCTGAATTTAGATGCGCGAGTCATTGCACCGGCCGAGGCCTTCGTGGCAAAACAGACCACCGCAATCACTGGGTTATATCACAATAGGAATGTTGATCCTACATTAATTATTGAATACCGGCCGCTAAATGATGCTATTTTGCGCTTTTTTTTATGGCAAAGGCCATCTGACGGTAAGTGGGATCTGAACCCATAGACATTTCCATTCTAGAGACTAATAATCTTCGAACTGCTATCCTACGACCGCAAATGCGTTGCCAACCCTGAGGACTAAGATGGAACGCCTCTATGCTAGTAATTTTACCGGGTGTCTTATCACCGGAACACAAAAATGCGAACACTACTGCTGGGCAATGTGTTTGGGCAGCACTACCGCTGCATCGGTCTGTGTGATACTCGCCTAAACAGAATTAACCCTTTGAGCGCTGAGCAAACGTCGGCAATTGCCGTCAAACTTCTTTCGTCACAAGACTGTACCATTACCATGAGCTACAATTACCGTACTCGCTAGCAAGTCGGATGCTCTGTCCCTCGCACTCTATAAGAATACTGCGAAGTCTGCGAGGGACAATGCATTCGACTCGCTAGTGAGTAAGGGTACTGGCGTCTGAGACATGTCATATATTCCTTCGCTACTTGGCGACCATAAGGTTAACATATAAAAAATGCGAATGCGCGCTACACTACGCGGACAAAACCTAATCTATGCAAGTGGATTGCTAGAACGTTGTTTATTTGTGCAATTTGCACGTGCACGTGTGCATGTCACCAACGACTTTTTGAAGTGATTCAATAATAACATAATATGGAAATTCTACGAGGAAAATGTTGTCTAAAACACGTTGTTAAAGACGTAAGCGCCTTTAAGGAAGGAACTCTGCTCTGCTTATAGCACGTAACAAGCCATCGCACTGAGGCAAGTAGGCGCCGAACCGCGACTCCGCGCCATTATGCCCTCTCGAAACAATGTAACGTATCATTACTCTATCACCCTATTGTGTTTACGGGTTTACGATAGAGGTGACAACAACGTTATAGCTGTATAATCGCTTGCATGCGTGTAAGCATTCAAAGAACGCAAAATATAAATAGGGTCTATCATTGCTGTTAAAAAAACGTCATGTGCTATCAGCCTAATGTTAACCTGACCCACCACAGAACGGTGTCACAGTGACATTATAAAACAATTTGTTTGACACTCCTTACGACTTGAATCATTACGTCATTGGAATTAAGGCAAAAAGTCTATAGTATACCTATCTTTGTACAGTCACGAGATTTCAATTGGTACCCACCTTAGGGCCAAAGTCAATCTGACATTCTACAACAATAAGGTTGAGTTTCCTTAACGTTACAAATGACTTGTAATGTCTAATGACACTGACGATTACAAGCATATTTTTATTTTTCTTGAAATGGGTCCCAAATTAACGCTCGTGACCGTAGGTTGTAGGGTACTCGTACTCGACCGGACTAGAGGAAAGGGCAAGTTTTACATCTCAAAGTACCGAAAGAATATGAAGAATACGTTCAGTTAGAATGTAGAAATTAAAGGCATTGTACATAGATCTTGAAACCTTGAAACCGATACCAGCCTATACCGATTGAAATTAGTTTGTACGTGCCAAGTACCTAGTTAGCGCTATCTTTACTACTCCAATGATTCTCATCGCGCGATTACAATACCTTATCTTATCAGCGATGCGTTAGTCGCACCTGCACTCCGGTCTGGCTCTCGAAACACCTTGGATCTACTAATAATATACATTTTATGTAACTCTACATGTTTGTCTGTTTGCGGGTATCTTTAATTTTCCAAGTTAATTTTGAACCAGGGGTTCACCATAAGGGGTACCTAATATTTTATCGAAACACATGTCAACAAACGTGTTATTACGCTGAATTTTCGTTTCATCCTATAGCAATTCTCGCCGCCTATTTTTTTTTGGTAGTCACGAAAACGTCATGGTTACAGCAGAAAATAGTGTTCGATAAAATGATACAATCGATGAAGTGAAATTCGATGGCATGACGATTTACTATACGGAAGCTACTGCGTACAGTCGGCCAAACATGTGGACTAACACCCTACGGTTGAAGTTCATTTGCAAGTCATGATACAACTAGTTCGATTTTCCCTTGCAACAATATTATTATAGTGACAAGTGTAAACCTTAGCGATAATTAGATCTGACTGAAACTTTTTTCAATACTGGTAGACCGTACCTAATATTTTCTATTCAACGAAGAAATCAAAAGAGGTAAATCGACGCGCGTCTATTCACTAGAATACTGCCGCGACATGTTTGTGTCATGCGGTTTACTATTGAGTATATTATTATCTTCTGGAACAATAGACCATTGAAGAAGCTTAATGCACTAACTAAATTCAAATCATATCTTACAACATGACTCATTAAGAATTGAAATTGCTAGCGGTGTCTTTAACTTAGTCTCTGTTCTTTCTGATTTTTTCAGGGAGCAACCTCACTGTTGAGCAATAATTGCCCGTCAGCAATAGCTGTATTACTCTTTGATGTAATAGAATGAGTGACAATTTTACGGGCGATTTCTGCTCATATTTCTTGTGTAAGTGCAACTTAAGGGTGGCATGTGGCAGACTACTAAATTAATGACATATACTGAACGTATTGTATTGAAGCGCAACTGACCCATTACTGCGCATCTACTAGGCCTGTGGATGGGACCTGACCAATGTCACTGGACTCCAACTCCTCGTGAAATCCCACCAAACCTTTGAGCGCGCAGTATGTCTTCTATACCACCCTACTACGAAGAACTTTATTTCTATACTCATCATATTTTGTAAATCCAAAAACAGCCATGGAGCTAATAATAAATAATAAACAAATAATCCCAAACTAAGCTTTAGGCTTTTGCTATAGGTACTAGGCAATGATAATCTTACTTTTTTTTTTTATGGCGTCGAGTAGACAAACGATCACACAGGCCACCTGATGGTAAGTGGAAACTGTGACCCATATTTGGCCAAAAACGCAGTGTTAAGGAACGACCTGGTTGAGTATGACTATAAATTGTTAGATTCACAAGACAAGGTGGAGCAGCTGCAGACCCTGGTAGATAACTTCAACCAGTGTGCTTCTACCCATGAAGTGGCACTAAACCGTATAATTAACCTTGAAGAAGAACTGGGTGCTGCTAATGAAGAGTTAAATTACCTTCGGAAAGAACGTGAGTGTTATGACAGTTCAATTACACAAAATTTGTATCAGGAGATGATCGGTAATAAGGATAATAAGGACAGTAACATTAAGAACTTGATATTTTTTAATAGTAGCAATAAGTTAAAAAAGTATGTGAGAATAAACAAATACATAAGGCGTACTCAAAAGCTTATAAAAAGTCAAAAATGTATTAAAAACTATTCTAAAATTAAATTAGAGTTATCAGTTATGAAAAATAGGGTGCAAAAATGTAATCAACAGTTAGATTTAAATATGACTAACCATGAATTAAGTGTTAAGAAATTAGATGCTGAGATAATTAGATTAAGACATAAACTAGAGGATATTTCATTAAAATACTCAACGGCTCAAGGCGAGATCAAGGAGCACATGCTGGCATTCACACAATTGCTGGAGAGCAGTAGATATAATGAGGACCGTTTTAATTCTCTAATTAATAATGGAATTGATAATTGTACATGTTTAGGAACTTCACCAGCTGCTGTGGTTCAGCCAGATGTGGCTCTTGATACTTCTGTGCTATGTTCTCCAAAAGTAGTCTTAGATAAGTCCCCTAGACAAATTAGTAATACTAAAACTATTATTTATTCAGATCAGATAGGGTCTGGAATGGGCTCCATGCTAAGAAATAAATTGACACAAAATGTAACAAATTACTGTTATCATAATGCAAGTCTTATGCAATTATGTGACTTAATATCAAAGGGAAGTTATGACAGTTCTACTACTCTAGTGATTTTATTAGGAAACAGTATAGGCATAGATAAGGCTAGTGTAGATAGATTAATGTCAATATTAAACGTTATTGAAGAGGCCGGGATTGGTAAAATTATACTTTGTGCATTACCATATTCACAAAATATGCCATATAATTATAATAATAAAATCGCAAATTTAAATTCTTTAATGTATAATGCTATTTGCTGTAATGGTAAATATCATTTCTTCGACTTAAATAAATTCATAAAGCGCCTCACGCTAACATCTGAAAAAATTCATTTGCCAAAGAAATATATTTTGACTTTGGTAGAACTATTAGCCTTTAATATAGAACCAAATAATTACAATAGTGGCACAAATGCCACTCCTAATCATTTAAACTAAAGTATAGGACAGCGGAAACACCTTTGAGTATAAATATAATTCACCAAAATATTCAAGGGTTTTCCAGCAAAGAATTAGAAGTAGGATTATTTTTAGATACTGAAAATGTTCAAATTATGTGTATTACAGAACATTGGCTTAGACCGGATCAATTAATTTTTGATTTTATAAATTTCAAATTAGTTAGTTTTTTTGCTAGAAAATCCGCCATTCATGGTGGTTCTTTAATAATTGCTAAAAGTACCGTTAAGTCCAAAGAAAGGAAAGATATTGTTAGGCTATCCATAGAGAGGCTTATAGAAATCTCTTGCATAGAACTAGAAAATTACATAATTATTTGTGTTTATAGACCACCATCAGCTGATTTCAGCACATTTGAATCTACTATGGAAAATGTGTTAAAATTAGCATGTAAAACTCAAAAGCATGTTGTTGTCTGTGGAGACTTTAATGTTAACTTACTAGAAACGTCAAATAATACTATTAAGATCTTAAGTTTATTTAAATCTTTTAATTTAGGTAATTTGTTCTTTGAACCTACACGGATAGGTGTTTCAAGTGCTACCTGCTTAGACAATATTTTTTGTAATTGTGAATGTTTGGATAAGGAAATATTTAACTGCTTTAATTCAGATCATAGTGGTCAAAAGGCTTCCTTTCTAAATGATTTTAATCAGGAACCACAGACAATAACATACAGACACATAACTTGCAATCGTTTAGAACTATTTAAAAATAAAGTTCAGAGTAATCTCTGTGGGTTATCCTTTTCACATAATGATTCTAATAGTATTTATAAAGATTTGTTTGGTGTAATTCTTCATCAATTTAATAATCATTTTAAGATGAAAACTATTTCTAGGTCAAAAACTAAGTTTAGTGAATGGGCTACTGTAGGCATTCATAAAAGTAGAAACAGGCTTTATGAACTTTACAGAGAGAGGGAGGAGAACAAGAACGCCGACTTCTTAGTTTACGTTAAGAATTATTCAAAAACCTTCAAGCAAGTTTGCTTGACTGCTAAGTCAAACTTTCTAAGTCTTAAACTCAAAGCTTCTGACAATAAGGTAAAAACTGTGTGGAAGATAATAAATAGAGAAACAGGTAAATCAAAAACTCGTGATAATAAAATCGCTCTAAACAATGGTGACAAACAAATCACCTCAAACAAAGACGTGGCCTTAGCGTTCGAAGATTATTTCTCCACCATAGCCATTAATACCACGAAATGTCTTCAATCATCTGCGATTGAAGCTCAAAAATCACTTTGTGCTAATGTTACTAAATGTAATGTTAGCTTTGATTTTAGCTATGTAGATTCAGCTACTATTGTTAAGGTATTTAAATCGCTCAGTTTAAAAAAAACTGAGGATTTATGGGGAACTTCAGTTAAAGTCATCCATCATGTCATAGATATAATTGCTCCTCACTTAGCTTTAATCTACAATAATTGCATTTCAGAGGGGGTCTTTCCAAATCTTATGAAATATAGTAAAGTCATACCACTTTTTAAATCAGGTGAGATGAGTGATTTAACGAATTTCCGTCCCATTTCTATTCTACCTGTTTTAAGTAAAGTTTTTGAGAAGTTAATGTTAAATGATATGTTAGGTCACTTCAATAGAAATAAACTGCTTAACAGTAATCAGTTCGGGTTCACCAGAGGACGATCCACAACTGATGCAGCATCTGTACTCATTAAATATATATACAATATTTGGGAGAAATCTTGTGATGCAATAGGAATTTTTTGTGACCTTTCCAAAGCTTTCGATTGCGTAGATCATGCGACTCTCATATTAAAATTAGAACATTATGGTCTGACTAATAATTCTCTAAATCTCATGTCCTCATATCTTAGTGATAGGACACAAACGGTTGTTGTAAACAGAACACAGTCCATTGGAGCAGCTGTTAAATTAGGTGTGCCTCAGGGCTCCATATTAGGTCCTTTCTTATTTTTGGTTTACATTAATGACTTACCACCCATGATAGAGAATATTTGTGATATTGTGCTATTTGCTGATGATACATCATTGATTTTCAAGGTAGACCGAAAATCCGTCAATTACACTAGGATAAACGCCACGCTAGGTAAAGTACATAATTGGTTTACTAGTAACAATTTGCTACTCAATGCTAGGAAAACTAAATGTGTTAGGTTCGCTTTGCCTAATGTTAGACCGGTAGAATCTAGTATATTTCTAAATGGCGAGTGTTTGGAAATGGTAGATAAGGCGCTTTTCTTAGGGATAACTATAGACAAAAACTTGCAATGGAGTCCCCACATAGCAGTACTAGCAGGTAAATTAAGTTCTGCAGCTTATGCTGTTAGGAAAATCAGGCAACTTACGAATGTTGAGACAGCTCGCTTCGTTTATTATAGTTATTTTCATAGTGTTATGTCATACGGTATTCTGGTTTGGGGAAAAGCTGCTGACATACAGACTATATTCGTGTTACAAAAAAGAGCCATCCGTTCTATATATAACCTAAACTCCCGTGATTCTTTAAGATTACTATTTAAAGAAATTAGTATTTTGACAGTAGCTTCACAATTTATTTATGAGAATATTATTTATGTCATTAAAAATCAGGACTCTTTTATTAAGAATTGTGATATACATAATTTTAATACAAGAAATAAAAATAAAATAGCTACTAAAAAATTTCGTGTTCGTAAGGTTTTTAAATCATTTGTAGGTCAATGCATCCATTTCTATAATAAATTACCTGACGAAGTTTTAAAGTTACCATTTCCAGTACTTAAAACTTACTTGAAAAAGTCGCTGATGTCTAAAGCTTACTATAGGGTCGAGGACTATCTATCAGATAAAAGTGCTTGGCCTAAACTAAACACCCAAATAACTTAATAATAACTTCATCGTAAGAAATATGTAAACATTGTATATTGTCTAGGGGACACGGTTTCTGTAGGAGAATGTATCGAAACTTTTTATGTAGTTGTATTACACCATCATAATTAAGTATAATTTTTCATAATTATTTTCTATTACTTACTACCAATTAGTTCTGGAGAAAACTCAGAGTTTTGGCACATTTTCCTGCTCAACTACGCGTGAATACATTTATTTCTTATCTTATGTTAGATTCATTGTTTTATATAATGCTAGGTTAAGTTTTAAAATTGTACCTATATTTAAAAAACGACTAACTGTTGAGTTTCTTGCGGCGCTTCTTCTCAGCAGTGGTCTCTTGCGAAGCGCTGGTAGATTTTTGACGTGTAAAAGTGCCCGTGCGGCCTACTTACTGAATAAACATCTTTTATCTTTTTATCTTTTTATTGTTTTATATAATGCTAGGTTAAGTTTTAAAATTGTACCTATATTTAAAAAACGACTAACTGTTGAGTTTCTTGCGGCGCTTCTTCTCAGCAGTGGTCTCTTGCGAAGCGCTGGTAGATTTTTGACGTGTAAAAGTGCCCGTGCGGCCTACTTACTGAATAAACATCTTTTATCTTTTTTTTTATCTTTTTTTTTTATCATAGACATTCGCAATCACAAGACTGCAATGCAATCCTAAGACTGCTAATGCGTTGCCAACCCTGAGGCTAAGATGGAATGCCTCTATGCTAGTCATTTCACCGGCTGTCTTATCCCCAAACCGGAACACAACAATGCGAACACTGCTGTTTGGCGGTAGGTTAATGGATAAGACGGTGGTAGCGATCCGGACGGACCCTGCACAAGGTCCTACCACCCACTTTTATAGATATACAAACATACCACCGCAAATAGTCACTACGTATCGTCAATGTATCCTCGAACTTCGAAATAGCCCCGCGGGGTGCATACGCAGGTTGATAAAAAGATATTTACTTGCATCCGCGCCTCGGCAGTGATACCCAGGATTACATTGAGCCTGATAGCAGTGATAACGAATGGAGTGCGGTGATTCACCTGATGTCTCATGCTGCCCACTTTAGAGAAACGTCTTATCAGTTTTAAATCGCCATTGTATTTGCTAACATATTTATGCCCGCAAAGAGTTGAGAATTGTTCCCGTTAAGTTGTACATGCGGCGTTACGAGTAGTAAGGGTAGTGTGCAAACTAAGCGCGGTCTCGCTTTTGCAGCCTTAGGCGTTTTGTCAACGTAAACAAAGTTACATAAGGTTTTCTAAGAAGTTATTTTATTGAACGTGATAAGGATTTCCTGCAATTCGGATTCCAATCATATTTGTCATTCTACACGCTCCGTAATTCGGCTCCAATCATGCAACTATTATAATTATAAGATTTTTAAGTCTCACACGCTCCGTGTGGTTGCCGGCAGAATAGAATAGAATAGTACCACTCCATACCTTCCTGTGGAAGTCGTAAGAGACGACTAAGGGATTAAAGGCTTGTAGTATTTTTAGGCGATGGGCTTGCAACCTGTCACTAATATACACATGATATACATCTTAGCCTGTTTGTGCAAAATGTGGTTACAGAATTAACAACTGGCTGTTAAAGTTGTGGGTAATTCTGTAGCTCTGCCTGCCCCACTCTGGGATGAAGGCGTGACGGTATGTATGTATGTATGTACACGCTCCGTGAATCTCTGAATCTAATGACCCGATTTTTTAAATTATTTTACTATTAGAAAGTCAGGGTATTTGTGTCATAGGCTATATATTAACCTAGCCTATTGATATTGCCCAACGAAGTGGGCACGGGAACAGTTAGTATTCTATAAAGATACTTAGTACGGACCGACGGACAGGGCCTATATTCAACTCGGTTAAACCAATATTGTCTTTGACGTGTTATTGTATTGTTTTTAACTTGGCTGCCATTACTGTCAAGTAAATAAGAGCTATCGTAACGTTAACAACACGGAAAGACGTCTCAATAAACTAAATGATTATAACTTCTCTTCATTGAAAGATTGTCTGGGAGATATCGCTATCCAGCGATGAGATTGCCTGATGACTCACATTTTTTTTTTGTAACAAACTTTTTTGATTGTCATCGTCCATTGTGCTATAAGGATTGAATGCTGAAAAAAACGCGACATAGAGCCTCGGCTTTAGGCGAAGGTGGACTGTGTACTAGCCTTTGGACGCAACTTCGTACGCGTAGAACTGATTTAACCAAAACCAAATACTAGTATTTTATCCAGGCTATGAACTACGAGTATCTGTGTGTCAAATGGTATCCAAACCCGTTTTGCGATTTATAAGTGACTAGAGGACGCCCTGAAACCCCCCGGGACCCTTACACCCCTAGGTTAAGGAATACTACCTCCGAATTTCAAGTTCTTCGGTTTTGACTGTACGTTGATCGATCGTTAGTTTCTCCTTTCAAGAATATAGATAAATAGATATAGATTGAGGAATAAGTTTCATAAAATTTAGGTTACGTTTTAAGTGTTTTTATATGCGAAACGGATGTTTGTTTCTATTAAGTAAATAATGATAACGATAACGTCCTTAAATAATATTACTATATTTCGCAGACATCTGTTTCTCAAATCGGGGCTTTTAGACCGGCGTGAGTATAGTCAGACTTAGCCAGAGGCGCCTTTAAGGATCGTATCGGCAGATCGGTGCCTTTGTGTACAGCGCTTTAAAAACATTCAGACAGACGTTCATGACATGAGACGCGTCTCTTAGCAATTATTTATTGAACCGATCCGGCGCCCATGTCTCGCGGCGCCGCCGCGTGCGTCCGCGCGCACCGGCCTTCCCACGCCCGCAGCGCGGCGTCTCTTTTGCGTCGAACTTTATGGCTGATTTACATTGGTCCAGCAATAAGCATGCCAGTAGAAGTACATTGATGAGTTGGTTCTCACGTTTGAGGCGAGAGCTATTGTAACGACGCAATGTACTTCTACTGGCATACTTTTGCTGGGCCAATGTAAATCAGCCATGGTGTTTGGCTGCGTTTCCACCAGAGCTGTGCGAGGCAGCGAAGCGCTGTTGCAAGGAAAAATCCACCAATAGGATAGAGTGGCTAGTAAAACAAAATAATCCTAGTGGTGGATTTTTCCTCGCAATACCGCTTCGCTGCCTCGCAGAGCTCTGGTGGAAACGCAGCCTAAAGATGCCTTCCCACCGGCGAGGCGACGAGAAGATTGGATGTGAGTGAACTGAAGATTAAAGCGCGATATGATTTGAAATGGGATGTGCGAGATGAGAATAGAAATATTCTCGTTGTGATATTGAACCACATCTGATTCATAGAGTTTTTATTAAACCATCGGCCACACCGACGCGTAAAATACTATGACTTTTCGTAAACAAAACAAGGGATCGTAGTAATTACATGGCGTCAATTTTATCGAACCGTCATTTACGCACCGTTAAGCTCTGGTGTGGTCGCCCCCTAACTCTGCAACGGAAGGAACTCGGGGATGCGCTCGAGCTAGCTTTTGTCATTTTTATCTCATCTCGCATCGCCACATTTAGCCGGTGGAAAAATCAGGGAGCCGATTTCTGTTTTTTTTACTAAAAACGTGTAGGATATTGGATCGGGTGAGAGTGGTCATGTGTAATGCGCAAGGCAGCGATGTAATCAGGTTAAATTTTGCCAAATTTGTTTACAGACATCGTTTAAATGTGTAATCTAGGCTGGTATCAAAAAATTGTCGGGAAGTTGTTGATCTTTAATCACCAGGTGTGAATCTCAACGAGTATGTACTAACGAGACCGCGGCCACATACTAATGCATAATTATCAAAACACGTTTGTACTAGTGCTCTATTCACGCGGTAACAAGGTTGGTTATCACAGGATCGGCTGCGCATGCGAGCGCGTGTGGGCTGTTCGGTTCCATTTTGGATCCTTGATTTTTTGCGTGGCGTGGCCTTGGCGGTGGCGCGAGGCGTCTGCGCCGGTAGACTATTGACATTGTTCTGTTTGGCATTCTTATGTCTAACTCTAATTAAAGCTAAGATCGCAATATCATTTTTGACTTGTTTGTGGTTAGTGAAATCGTTATACTGGATAGCTACGCTCTAGTGATTTTTAGTCAAACTACGAACCTTTATAGTTTCGCCATGTCCGTCCGTCCGCAGCCTAGCTCAGAGACTCTTAGTAGGTACTAGAAAGCTGTAATTTGGCATGAATGTACATATTTTTCACGCCAACAAAGTGGTAAAATAAAATGTTTAACAACATTTTTTTTAGGGAAAGTGCCCTGTACAGCCAAAACTACAAATAAGTACAAAAAATCAGAAAAATGTCTTAAATGAAAGCGCATGTAACCAATTTAAAAGGAAAACTATTACGACTAAGTAGACTTAATTAGTTCCTGAGATACAGCCGACTAAAGTGTTTATACCTGCTAAAATATTCTAAGACAGCACCAAATAACTTTAAATAGAAAATTAGTTCATACATGATGTTTTTTGAGATAGTTTTTTGTGTCTGTCGTGTCGTTACGGCTTTGGAACCCTACACGGAGCATGGTCCGACATGCTCTTGCCCGGTTTTATTTTATTTAAGTATGCCTCAGGCTTTGGGCGACTCTCGTTTTAGTCAAAGTAAATAAGCCTAGTCTGTCTCTTCTATTGACTTTTTAATCATATCGATATCCGTATTCGATTTCATAACTGATACGAGATATGACCCTGCTTTAATAGAAAATAAAATAGACCAAGGTTGCATCTTGCTTCGGAAGTTGGCTCAGTTAAACAATATGAGGGAAAAATAATATTACCAGCAGCTTCTTTTCTTTCAAGCCGAGTACCTCATTTCGGTTAAATATTGCATTCATCCCAAAATGGTCAGAGTTTGAATTAGTCGGTTCTGAATAGTTCTGATCGATGTAAAATTATGTTATTTGATACAATTTGATTCTGGTGTAATAGGGAATATTCATGACTTTGTTTTTCATAGCTTCAGTAAAAGCAGATTCATGTAAAAACCAATTGGGAGAAATCATGTTTAAATAGCTTTAAAAATACCCAAGATAAAGCCAACAAAGATTTGTTCCCATCTCTTTGTAGCAAAACAAAATTTAACATTTATTTTTTTATTTATTAGGTTCGCCAACAGATATAACACCATAAGCCTAATTTTAAAATTATATGTGTAGCAAAGAGTGACAGGGTGTTCCAATTATAGGCAAAACTTGCGTAAAACAATCGCTTTTGTGCCGATGCGGCTCAATAACACCCTTAACAGTCTAAGTAGGTGCTAGGCTAAAAAAGGAACTAAAATTTAACTAAAATCATAAAAACATGGAGTTTATATGGCCGACTTGTTACTCTCAGTGTAAAATTACTTGTATCATCCCTATTGCTTAGTCGTATATTATTTTAATTTCACTTTTGGTGTTTTTTTTTTTACTCTGTTTAAAAAAAAAACATGCATATTCCTTATTGAATACTTTGCTACGTGATCGAGGATCGGAGGCAAAGGTATACCACCGAATCATTAAAACGTAGTAACTCTTAAAACTAATTAACATAGTGTACAAGTCTCTTATCCGTTATACGCAAAGTTCTAGAACACCTGCACGTAAATCGCATGGAAATAATATCTAGTATCGACAACTAATGTTCATGAAGTTTACAAATTCATAATATAATTCTCAATTAATTATAGTATTGTTCCTTGTTTAATATTTTACTCATATGTTTTCCTCGTTTGAGTGATCGTGCAGCGGTCAAGTATCATTTTCACGGTGAAGACATTCCCGCCTAATCTACATCGGCGTTGTTGAAATACTGTGATTATTAGTGGGAATGTATGAAGAGTGGAATATTACATTGTAACTATGCTCTGACACGCAATCTACCTCTATTAGGTATATGTATAGTGCTCGTGGTGTAGCAGAACATTGTCTATTGATCGATACGGTTTTTGTCTGTCCGCTGCTGGGTGTTTCGGCAATTTTTTTTTGGGTTTTCCAAAACACCTTTTTCTATGTAATCCTAATCAATCATAATCACATGCCATTGTTCTGTCAAACAAAACAAAAGAGTCTGTAAGAATCGTTGTTTTTATGTTATTTTCAAGGTTATTGAAACTTCTTGTTTTTGGTATTGTGTGATAAAAAAGCTTTGACTTAGTTCGATATAGTCTCGTCACGGAAAGTCATGGACATTATGAAATTCGTGTGATTCATTTGTTTACAATCTCACGTCAGTTGCGGTAGCGTTATTACATGTTTATTTAATTTCACATTCTAGTTGTCGTGTAGTGACTTGATCATTTAGTCGGAACGTGGCAACAGGATCTCCGGTATTTGGTTGTGGATCCACCGAGTTAGGACTCGTTAGTTTCGTTTCGATGATTGCGCAAGCCAACTACAGCTGGCAAGAAATGATGGTCTCAAAAATTTTATATTTTGATAGCTGTTTAGTTTAGTTCTTGAAAGTTGTTTCCAGTATCTAACGAACGGATAGTTACTGTCAATAAGTTCCGATAAGCTAGAAACCTTCAACATAGCCCCGAACAGAACTGGTTGACAGTGTTTTTGAAAGTGTGTAATGTGTGTTGTGCAGCACGCGCTGTCCCGCGTGGGCGGCGTGATGTTCCTGGAGAGCGACCA
>CAWYPN010000009.1:0-18017 GCA_963966035.1 Acleris laterana
ATCATTGTAAGATAAACTAGTTTTATTAATTTTCTGTGTAAATATAACATGTTTAATGGATCTGAATCTATACATTTCTGAGCTTTGATTATTTCTATTAAAAAAGACATTCTTTATAATTCTCCATTTTCATTTTTTTTTTGGTTACACTTTGTTGATACCTTTAGCTTTAGCTATGAACTTACTATCAACAGACATGCCGCATGTCTGTTGATAGTAAGTTCATAGCTAAAGCTAAAGGTGTCAACAAAAGTGTAACCAAAAAAAAAAAAATGAAAATGAAGAATTATAAAGAATGTCTTTTTAATAGAAATAATCAAAGCTCAGAAATGTATAGATTCAGATCCATTAAACATGTTATATTTACACAGAAAATTAATAAAACTAGTTTATCTTACAATGATACAAAACGATTTATTGTACCAAATTCCACAGATACATTGGCATGGGGTCATTATAGTTTAAGATCTTAAATACCATTTAGTTCATAGTTTATTATTGTTTAAGTTGTAATTGTATGGTTTTGTAAATTACTTTGGTGAAGGGTCATTATAATTTAATTATCTATGTTTTTTGTAATGTGATACGCAATAAACAATTTGAATTTGAATTTGAATTTATTCATATTTCTTAGAATGATTAGTCATAACGCTGTATAAAGTAATTGATATTTTTGGTAATGTTACGAAATAGTTTAATTAAGATATTCGTAAAATAATACAGTCCTTTAAAAAATAAAATATATATAAAACAAGTTTTGTATTTTTTTATTCTTTTGTTAGATTTATAACATACAACACGTTTATTCTGTTATCAGGAAAAAAATGATCCACTTTATTCATCCATTTACAGCTATTGTTGCTGGTCCAAGCGGCTGTGGTAAATCTAATTTTGTTACTGAGTTCCTAAATAACTTGGATAGTGTTTGCACTAAAACGTTTTATAATATTTTATGGTGTTATGATGAAATGCAACCATTATATAATTTGAATAACGTTAATTATAATCAGGGTATTCCAGACTTAAGCATGTTTGATGGTAAACAACCACAACTACTCATTATAGATGATTTAATGAGAGAATCCGACGGTCGAATAGTAGATATTTTTACTAAAGGAAGTCATCATCGAAATTTAAGTGTGTTTTATATTACTCAGAATTTATTTCATCAAGGTAAAGGTCAACGTGATATTTCATTAAATTCTAGCTACATCATATATTTCAAAAATCCTCGAGATAAAACACAAATCCGCTATTTGGCACGTCAAGTTTACCCTGAAAACTCGAAGTTTGTAGAAGAAGCTTATAAAGACGCAACTAAGGAAGCTCATGGTTATTTATTAATTGACCTTAAACAGAATACAAATGACATGTGTCGTTTTAAACGAAAATATTCCCATCCGATAGTTATTGCAACGTTTACGTTCCAAAAAAAGGATTTAAATACGATAAACATCAGCAGATATTCATCAGTACTAAATAATGCCTGAGAGAGTGATTATCCATAAAAACCTTCTGAAAGCATTGCATTCATTAAAACCAAAATACCGAAAGGCTTTATTAAAATCGTGTAATGATCAAGAAATAAACATAATTTGTGAATGCATTTACAATGTATTAAAAGGCAAAATTCCTATTAATGAAAAAGAACGATGCAAATTAGAGAAATATAAAATAATATTACGAAAATTAATAGGAAAGGGCAAAGCGAAATTCAGAAAAAGTGTCATCATTCAAAAAGGTGGTGCATTTCTACCTATAGTTTTAGGTGCTGTTCTTAATACGCTAATAAGCAAATTAATATAAAAATAATAAAAATGGAAAACGTAAAAAAAATGATTCTTGTAGAACCAGAATTAATTGCAAGATTGAAACAAAATAATAATACTGCGATAAACTCTTTATCTCTTCTGGATGAGGAAATGCAAAAAGTGTTGAATAGTAAAATGGATGATCGTGAAAAATGGGCCTTGTATTCTCAAGCCTTACAACGGTATTTACATTTTTCGGAAACACAAAGAAAACCTATTTCATTACCAATTATAATGGATAAGCTTGCAACTCAAATTGATGAAGCGGGGGCAGAACCATTAAAAGAAGAAAACATTGCCAAACCAGTAGTCACAACCCTACAACCTGGAGAGGAAGACAACGTGACTCCCACTCAGATTAAGTCATTTACAACACAGTATACACCATCATATATGCTTAATGTACTACCTAAAACATACAAAAAGAAAGGGAGAAGTATTACTTGATTTTATTATAAAAAACAAACCTCTTATTTGGTGGAAAGATAAGGGGGAAGTTGTTGTAAACAGTGAAATTATTCTTGGAAGTAATATATTAGATTTGGTCAATGATGCTGTTAGACCTTTAAAACGCCCAAAACCAATTGGTTGGAAACATTTTGCTACAGCTTTAAAAGAATTACGAGTCCCTGAATCTTGTATTGGTAATCCAGAAAATTTGGAATTCATTAATCAATTAGAGGAACAAAAGCCTACAAATAATATTTATGGTACTCCTTTATCGTCAAATGCAAATAAAAAAACATCAATAATAAGAAAAAATCATAAACAAGTAAGTAAAAAAATCGATTGGGAAAAATGGAGCCCTTATTAGATATTTATAAAACTTACTATGATGTTTCCAATCCAGCTGGCTATAGTAGTGTTATCAATTTAACCAAAGCCATGCGTGGTAAAATGAAAAAAGATGATGTGAGAAAATGGCTACAAACTCAAGAAACTTATACTCTTCATAAACCTGTTCAAAGACGTATAGCAAGAAATAAATATATTCTATCCAATTTTAATGTTCTCTGGCAAGCTGATTTAAGCGATATGCGCTCCTATAGTCAATATAATGATGGTTATAAATATATTTTGTGTGTTATTGATGTTTTTAGTAAATATGCTTTCGCAAGAGCTATGAAAAAGAAAGACTCGGTAACGATCAAAACATGTTTCGAAAGCATATTTGCCGAAGCTCAGACTACTCCTACTCATATTCAATCCGATAAAGGTACTGAATTTGTTTCGAAAGTTGTTAGAGAATACTTTAAAACTAGAAATGTAAACTATTACACTACCAATAATCCTGATATAAAAGCTAGTATTGTGGAAAGATTTCAAAGAACCTTAAAAGGTAAAATGTGGCGATATTTTACTCATAAAAATACATATAAATATATTGATGTCTTACAAGACTTGATTTATTCTTATAATCATACTTACCATACGAGTATAAAAATGTGCCCCGTCAATGTAAATTCTAATAATATTATGACGGTTTGGTGTAATTTATATAAAAACACAAAAGACAAAATGCAAGCAGTAGAATCACCAAAATTTCATGAAGGGGATCATGTTAGAATAACGAAATATAAACATATATTTCAAAAAGGATATGAGAGTAACTGGAGTGATGAAATATTTATAATTGATTCAATCATTAAACGATCACCTTGGGTTGTATATACCCTAAAAGACTTGAACAATGAATCAATTACGGGGACTTTTTATTCCAAAGAATTGCAAAAAGTAATCTTTAACCCCACCACTTTACACAAAATAGATAAAATAATACGATCACGTCGTGTTGGTAGCAGACAGGAAGTATTGGTGAAATGGAAAGGATATCCGAACAAATTTAACAGTTGGATATCATCATCAAGTTTGGAAGCAGTATGAGTGAAAACACTTTTTACCTAACTTTACTAAGTAATAGTTCGGCAATTTACTATCCAGAAAATACAACTGCAAATTTCTTGACCAAATTACCCAAAACAATCAAGCTAGAAGGAGAATGGATGGTAGCATTGGCTGAGTTTCACTATCCATGTACTATGTTTAATGTTCAAGAACATGAGAATGTACTATATATCTCAGTAAAAGACCCCACTAAATATATATATGGTGCATACAAAATGCATATTTTCTCCCCTGCACACTATGTCCCAGTTATGCGAAGGGAATTTGATACAATAGAGATAGATATAAGAACAAGTGTTGGTAATAAGGTACCATTCCAATTCGGGACATCGTGTGTGAAACTACATTTCAAACGTATAAAATGATTCATAAACAAATTGATGTAGTTTGTCCGTACGAACATTATTACTCACATCAGGCTGGATCAGGGGTTGGAATAATTTATAAAGGTATACCACACCAACGTGGACATGGTATTGGTAGCTTCTTGGGGGGATTATTTAGATCTATACTACCTTTATTATCTAGCGGTGCTCGAAGCATTGGGAAAGAAGCGTTGAATGCTGGTGTTGGGTTGTTGTCTGATATGATGCATTCACATCCTTTGGAGCAATCCATTAAATCTCGATTCAAGGATGCTAGTGCTAATTTAAAGCGAAAAGCAGATGAAAAAATTGATTCTCTAATGACAGGCTCCGGTTATAAAATAAACAGAAAACGTTTAGATTCCACCATTAAGAGGAAAGCATTGAGACGAAGAGGTTCTTTAAGCAAACATAATTTTCAAGATATTTTTTCAAAATAAATAATGTCTTTCTTACATCATCATTCATGTGAATGTGCCAAGTCAGAACTGGATTTATTTGCTCTTCCATCTACTCAAACAAGTATTGAAAATGGACAGTGGATTCACTATAAACCAATATCTTCTTTAACCGATGATGGACCAATTGAATTCCTAGTACCTGGGACTGGAGATGATTATTTAGATCTTTCACACACAATGATTCATATTAAAGCTAAAATTTTAAACCAAGATTCCTCAACTATAAAATCAACAACTGTTGTAGCACCAGTCAATAATTGGTTACATTCACTTTTTAATCAATTAGATATTTACTTAAATCAGAAACTTGTTTCCCCGCCAAACAATACCTACGCGTATCGATCGTATATAGAAACCTTACTTAATTATGGTCCAGCCGCTAAAAAATCCCATCTTACTTGCGGATTATGGTATGAAGATACAACACACAAATTTGATGCAGCTGACTCATCTAATCAAGGGTTCACTAAGAGAAAAGAATTAGCTAAAGAGAGTCACATTATTGAGATGATTGGACACTTACATGGGGATATTTTTAATCAAGACAAATTTTTGATTAATGGTGTTGAAATGCATGTTAAATTAGTACGTAGTAAAGAAATTTTCAATCTTATATGCCACAACGACGAAAAGTTTAAAGTTAAAATTGCTGACGCGAGTTTAATCGTTCGCAGAGCTCGAATCAATCCAACAGTTTTACTAGCGCATCAAAAAGTGTTAGCAACCACAACTGCAAAGTATCCTATCACACGCGCCGAAGTAAAGGTTATGTCTATAGAATCTGGAATTCAGGGTAAAACTTTAGACAATATATTTTTAGGTCAAATACCTAAAAGATGTATCATAGGATTTGTTAATAATGCAGCATTCAATGGTAGCTTAAAGTTAAATCCATTTAACTTTCAACACCATAACATGAATTTATTCAGTTTATATGTTGATGGGCAACAAGTTCCCTCTAAACCGTTGCAACCATCCTTTAGTAATAATTCAACTGCATCAGCCTATCATACATTATTTTCTGGAACTGGAATCCACTTTTTGGATGTAGGTAATTCCATTGGGAGAGATGACTATAGCGGTGGTTACTGCTTAATGGCTTTTGATCTTACCCCCGATCTCTCAGCTAGTTCAAGAACGCACTGGAATCTTGTTAAGCATGGAAGTGTCCGCTTAGAGGTTCAGTTTGATGCAGCACTTACAACCACGGTCAATTGTGTTATTTATGCTGAGTTTGATAATATAATTGAGATAAATAAAAACCGGGATGTGAATGTAGATTACAATAGTTAAGTTAAAATATAAGTAATGTAGAATATCCTTTATTTACATCATATTACTACAAGAATTGTTAAAGAAATGACGTGTTGTAATGTAATTAATTACTAATGGATACACTAGAAATACAAACATATATGAGGCAAATAAATCCCGCTATTAGGTATAATGTTTTCGCTGCTAACAGAATACCGCTTTTTGTTGGTTTACCCGTTTACATCATCAGTAATTTAGATCCTGACTTTAAGCCGGGGTCTCATTGGGTGGCTATTCACATCAATACCGATGGAATTGGCGAGTACTTTGACTCGTATGGTCGCAAACCGAGTGGATACCATCGGATGTTTTTAAAAAGAAATACACGAACATGGTTTTATAATCACATACCTCTCCAGAATTACTTTACATCTGTTTGTGGTAAATACTGTTTAGTATATATATTTTGTAAGTATAAAGGTGTAACAATGCTTAACTTTCTAAATTCCTTTTCTAAAGATACTATAGGTAACGATTTATTGATAAGTAAAATGTTTCAATTTTTATTTATAAATAAATAAATAAACGAATATTGTAAAACATATGTGTTTTTATTACCCTGTTTTTAAAGTATAAAGGTATAACTCATAAATAAAACAAAAGGTAAGTATCATTAACATTACCTTTGTAAGTCATTTACATAATATACTGACAAGAAGACAATAGGAGGAGCTAGTATCATATAAGTATATAACAAAGTATATAAGACCTTAATGATATCATTAATGTTCACTAACGACGTCATTAATGACCATATGAGGGGGCGTGGCTTACTTAAAATCAACCAATCACAGGAGTCTATTTTTATAAGATTACTAACGACTATGTGAGGGGGGGTGTGACTACAACTAACGACATCATTAATGACTATGTTAGGGGGTGTGACCACACATATGACCCGAGGAGCATATGTGAGTATGGGACGAGCTTTTTTTAGAAAACCGAATTTTGACCGATTTGTGACAAACCGAAACATCACCTCCAAATAGTTTCATATTTTCTAGTTTCTAATTGCCGTTGTCTTTATTTTTGCTTGCAACGTCACGAGGTCATTGGCTTTTGTGATTGCATGTGAGATTTGTATACTATCTTTTTCTTTATCTGTATGATCATCATCATCGAAGCCACCGATCCTGGTGATCAGAAAATGCATGGGCTGATATCGTGTATATATCTCGACAAACTTATTTTGATATTAGATTAACCCTAGAAGGGCTTAATATATATATTTCTTAGTTCAACTGCAATACTCCAAAATTATTATTTTTTGTTTGGAGTACAATAGCTAAGTTTCTCTGTAAGTAATTGCATTTTAATAAATCGAAAAAATATCTCGACCCGGTATAGAAATATAACAAACCTTTTAGATGAGTTATTTATAATGAACAAAAAAAAAAGTGTCTAAAAGTGTTAACCAGTTCAAAAATAAGTTTGACAAACATTGTAATTTAGTGTGACAATTCGTGCGGTGATCAAGGATTTAGACATATCAGTGCCAACTGCCTGTCTAAAATAAAATAATAATAATAAAGTCATATTCAACGACATTATTTGACAAAACTTCGTCCCTCTGTTTTATACTATTCTTTTTAATAACGATCTAATCTGCAACAGTTGCCATTGACAGGGTGTGAAAACATTGCATAAGAAGGGTGCCGTAATCGCTTTCGTGCGTTCTGGCTCGTGAGCCAGAACGCACGAATCCCTACTACTCACCTACGCTATTGGGACAACACTTCATAATCATCTTAAATACAAAACGATGAATTAAACAAATGCCCGTAAGTTTACCAAATCAATTCATTATTATAAAATTCGTTTGTTAAAAGGAAATTTGTAGCTACTGTCTAAACATTCTTACTTCCGGAATTCAAGGATACGTGCTTGTTATCAGTGTCTGTGTACCAAATACCTAATTAACATGGAATCATACTATTATTATTTTTTTGGTTTGGCATGGTCATGGCGAAACGCTTTACATCCGAGCTGATACGATTGTAACGGTTTTTCTGATTGATAATTGTTAGTTCTTTATGAATATTGTAAAAAAGATGCCTGAATCCGTTCCATACGAATACAACGCGTTAATATGGTTTCATTTTGACCATCACTTCACACCAGACAAAGTGTAAAGGGGCAAATAGGCCACCTGATGGAAAGTGGGCACTGAAGCTCATGGGAGTTGGCAATCTAAAGATTGGAATATTAAAATGCGTTGCTATCTCTGAGGACTGGATGGTATGCCTCTAAGGTAGCGCTTTCACCAACTGTCTTACCACACAGCGGCACAACGGTGCGAACGCCGATTAGCGGCAGATCACAGGCCCTTGCCGTTTCTATTCCTTTAGTTTTTAAACCAATCTCTGAGTCCATCTCTGATCCATTATCTCTGAGTACTCGTAACATAGGCTATGTTTAATTTTTCTGCGCGGACGGGCACCAGCTATTAATTAAATAAAATAAAATAATAGGATTAAGATAATAATTATAATAGAGAGGGTAGTATAATTAAAATTGCATTGCCCTTGTTGGATAATGTAGAGGCATATCATAGTTTTTAAAATCTTTTGTACAACATTAGTCAATAAAGTATAATGACCATGAGTATGAAAAACGCAATTAGCATTTTGATTATTAAAAATTAGCATGTGTATAAAAGTTACTGCCCATTTCAAATGAAATCTTTGCTATCGAAGTAATAATAATAATTACGGCTAACATAGTTAAGCGTATAATAATAACCTATAACTACTTTATATTCGCCGCGTATTTTACGATCTTTTTATTAATAAAACTCTTTATCAATAAGGAGTTGCCTAAAATCACAATTATCTACATAATTGTATACTTATCAAGATTGCAAAACAAAAGCATAAGCATACTGATCTTGGCTGAGATGGCCGTCTCAAAAACCTCAGAATTAATGAATGTCTAGAGATGGGTAGCTCAGCCAAGTTAAGTTCAATGCACCCGGAAGAGTCGATGTTAAAAAATCATTTGAAAATTTACAAATCGTCTAATTGCAACTAACGAACACCCAACGATTCATAATAACTAGTTAATACTAATTTGTTAATAGAAGCACAGATTCTCTCTGTACTCGTAATAGAAAATTAGCATGTTTAGGTATTTAAGACAGAGGGCGTTTGAAGACTTTGAAGTGAGACTAGACCTTGACATCGATGAGTGTACGTGCAGTTTGATTTGACTTTACAAATAAACAGGGCCTCCGTTCGAGATTGTTTGAGGACACAACATTGCCTAAGTGAGGCAATGGCTAAGACAAGAATATAACACCCGTATTTATAGTGAAAAAAAGTAATTACTTGAGTATTAGTAGTGTCAACAGTCATATAAAAATCGTTGCTTAAGTCATTACTTTTACTCAAGTAGCTACTTTTCTTGACTATAAATACGGGTGTAATACAACTTAAAAAACAGTATACCTACCTAACCTAACAAAGTTCTACTAAATATTAGTAAGTTTTAAACTGGTTGTTAAGTTTTTTCTCAGCAGTGGTCTCTTCTTGGGAAGCGCTGGTAGATTTTTAGCGTGTAAGTGCCAGTGCGGCTTGGCCTACTTAGTGAATAAACATCTTTTTTATTTGAAATTGCTGTTACCCGCGACTCTGTCCGCGCAGAAAAATAAAACATAGCCTATGTTCATCAGGGATAATTTAGGATTCTAATGGTGAAAGAATTCAAATCGGTCCAGTAGTTTCGAAGCCTATTCAATTCAAACAATCAAATATTTCCTCTTTATAATATTAGTGTAGAAAAATTCAGTGTGTGTATTTATCAGTTAGTTTGTTAAGTTAAAATCTGGCACGTCATCAGATTGAACCAGAGGCCGTAGCTGTCAAAATCTGTCGAAGTTTTAGACAGTGAAAGGAATAGCGACATATATGACAATTAATTGAAGTGAGAAACGATGCACATACAATCAATTGCAAGAAGAGCTATGCATCAAAACACAGTTAAACAGTTCATCAAGCGAAGCTCAATTACATTGTCTAAGAAGACAGCCAATTCATTTCATACACCCACGGCTCAGATCTCCACAAGGCACCTTCAGTTACCAAGAAGTCGGGCATTGAACATTTCAATTGAATGAATGAGTGATTCACTTCTCACCTACACTTGAGTGCCCGAAGAGCAATCAAAACCGGTCACATTGTGCGTAATTTGTTCCTACAGTGACCCATTTCCAATGTTGTAAAGTGTACAGATGTATGATTGATAGTGGACGTACAAATGGTTAAATGCGTTGGTTAAACATTAGTAGGTACTTAACTATATTGTTTTTACTATTTTTGGTTACAACATATGAGAAACAAAAGTAAGATTGTCGATTTTCATCGCTTTTGAATTTTGATTTTATCATGAAATATCCATCACTAAACTACGAGTATATCTGCTCAAAAATGTGAAATGCGGCAATTGGTTGTGCGACCCATTTCTTAATTCTATAAAGTACAAAAAGCTTTACTACTTATTTTATTAAAGAACTGTCAATATAAGATTACTATCCTTGCATGGGACGTAAAAATAATAACAAATACATATCTGGGGCCAATCTTACACATTTTGACCAAAAATAATGATTATTTATTTATTTAAACTTCATTGCATAATACACTAAGTAGGTACAAATGGCGGACGTAATGCCCTAAGGCATTCTTTACCAGCTAACGAATGGGCTAAACCGAAACAATTGAAGGTTGGTGCTGAGAAGGAAGTCAGGAATCAAAATTAAATTTTAGTCGCAAAGAAACCAATAATAAATCCGAAAAAAATCTTTTAATGACACAACACAATGCTGTAATAAATTAAAAAAGGCTTGTATTGAAACTAATTGTATTACATACATACACATACATACCGTCACGCCTTCATCCCAGAGTGGGGTAGGCAGAGCTACAGAATTACCAACAACTTTAACAGCCAGTTGTTAATTCTGTAACCACATTTTGCACAAACAGGCTAAGATGTATATCATGTGTATATTAGTGACAGGTTGCAAGCCCATCGCCTAAAAATACTACAAGCCTTTAATCCCTTAGTCGTCTCTTACGACTTCCACAGGAAGGTATGGAGTGGTACTATTCTATTCTATTCTGCCGGCAACCACACGGCTATACTAAACTAACTAATTTTATTAAAGAAAGAAATTTCAAGATACTATATAACAGAACCCAATGAAAGCGCTGTTACAGCATAACATGGCATAGAATTATACGTAGGAATAATGATTGGTAAAACATATCTTACACAAACTGACCAAACGGTCCCCCAAGAGACTAGACAACGATAAACGTACTTATATAGAAAAATACATATGATATAAAAACAACCAAGACTCAGGAACACATCAAATATTGCCCATTACCAGGACCAAACCAAACGCGGGACCGCTAATAGCTTCGTATGCACGAACCTAACCTAACCTAACCTAACCTGTATCAATATGGTTATTGAAGGTTCACAGCGAGTTAAATGAACTTACCTTATAATTGTGAGGTATCACGGGTGATATTTGCCGGCACACCAGTTTCACGCCATACTTCGAGAGGTCATACGTCGTCCAAGCGCGAGGATACAGCGCCGTGTACTCGCAATCCGCTGCATCCAAGTTCCATTCCCAAGTAGGCGGTGCTTTTTTGGGCTTCCTTAAACAAAAACTAACTTAAACCCGACTGGCCAATAGTGTGACAGTCACCAGCAATAATATATTATCCAACAAAAAATATCTGACACGTTTCTATTACTAGAGGCATAGGGGAGTGTCAGATATTTTTAAGACCAATGTTGGATAAGATATTATTGCTGGTGACTGTACAACCAAGACTTAAGACTAATCAAGAAACGTTTTTGATGATTTTAAAGTTATCGGAAACTATAACAACACGCTATCGAAGATAAAAACTTGTGACGTCACAGGTCAGTGCCGCTTATCAATTATCAATGTACACACCAGCTATCGTATTTACACTTCCAAAAAAAACTGATTTGATCTTTCAGTTAATATCAGAACTTTACATTGCCGCCAGATTATTTAAATCTGGTTGATAATTTAGGAGCTTAGAGTTAAATTTTTAATTTCTTCCCTTCATACAGTCAACAAACTTTAATTGTTCTGCTAAATATTATCGAACCCTATCGCCAACTTTGACGCGATTTATTTTGCTTGACTTAAGGGTACTATGGAGACACCAAAATTAAAATCGTCTATACACAGCTTAATAAGACTGTTTAACTTATTATACTTCTTTGGTTTCGCAGTCGGGTGTTTTTGTTACAACCTACAAAACACGGAAAATTTTGATGCTGGTTGTTAAATCTACGGCGAATTATTTTGGTCAAAATGTATAATTTTGCTAAACTTTTATTTATTAAAAGGGTATTCATATAGTTACTTATTTAAGGTCTCACTTAACTAACGTAATGTCGTAATGCTTGATTAAGATATTGTGAAAACCAAACGTTACACTTTTTTGGCACATAAAAATTAAGTGAAATTACACATTTGGTCTAAATAGTACCCCAGTAGTAGAGTTGACGATTAATGACTTATGAATGCTCTTACGGCAAAGGTGGGTTCTGGGTTTAGATTCCGGTTTTTACTACACAATAACACAACACCAAGATAAATAAAATAAGCAATACCTTATTTATATGGGTGTCTTGTCATACAATGACATCCAAAACAACACAAAAAGCAAAATTCGGTAGAGTGAAACGATTTAATAGAGTAAATTTTTCTCATGAGCATTATTAAAGCATTACTTTAAAAAGCGTGAGTTATAAAAGATTTATTGTTTTAGATAACATTAATCTGATAACAATTGATAACTTTTAACTGAGCCTCGATAATTCACAGGTGGTTTGATAATACACGGTCATTCTCAAAAATATATCTTTACGCTCGAAGATTACGACCGTGCATATTTGGGAGACCTTAAGCCTTCTTACGCTTCCATTATTGTGGAGGTGCACGTCTTAGTACTATGTCATCACAGGCAATACATCAATGGTCAATGCCTTACGTCTTTAGACACTGGGCTATCCGTCTAGATCTTGCGTAGCTTACCAAACGATGCCTAGCTGAATTGGAGGCAGCTGACCCACATACATACATTAAATCACGCCTGTTTCTCAGAGGGGTAGACCATTTCTTTCCACTTGCTACGATCCTGACAAATTTCTTTCGCTTCTTCCACATTCATACATCGAGTCATGCACGCACGTCGGTTCCGGATACTTAAGACTCGGCCCTTTTCCAGTATTTCTCCGATTTTATTCGAAAAAGTACGCGTGCCTAGGGCGGCCCTACCCTTCCTCTCACTCAGCAGACCTCATTTTCAAAAATGAAGTTATCTAGTTGGAAAGCTGGGCAAGAAAAGACCTTCAGTATATAATTAAAAATAAAAGCGATCCGGACTTTTGGTGGCAGTGACCGTGGCACATGCTCGTAGAACTCGTAGCCTTGGGGCGAAAAGATTCTAAAATGGAGGCCACGACCAGAGTACACAATCTTAGCATGCCTCTTGCGTGATAGTGATGATAAGTGGATCAAAAATCATTGTATGGGACCCTAAAGATGGCAAATGGATCTGAGGAAGACAGAACAAGCCTCTTGGGATGAGGTAAGGTAATGCCCACAGTATGTCCCAACTAGAGGAGAGTTGAAAATGATAGACAGGAACGTAAATAAAATGTAGAGGAGGCTTTCTCTGGGGTACTTTAAGCAAGGGCATTAAAAAAAATACACAGATAATTTTTGGTTCAAGTTATAAAAGTTAGGGATGGATTGATATCAAAGTTTAACTTACTTGTAAGTTGATAAAACAGACTGGAAAATGGTTTCTTCCTTGTCATTTCTAATGGTGACAATGAATTGACATTCTGGTACAGTCACGTGCTCATAAATGCCTGGAAAGAGTTGGAAACGACAGAACTCCCCTTTGAATCCCCTGCCGATGGTCCCACCGCCAATACCTCCTATTGGGCAACCTAAAACAAATAAACATATAAATAAGAGTGAACTATTTTGTCCCCCAATGGAATAAAAGTGGTATAGTACCTTTAGCGTGAGTATGTGCGTGTTTGTATAACTATCAATTGTGTGTCTGTCTGTGGCATCGTTGCTCCCCAACGGATAAACTGATTTGGATGCGGTTTCGTTTAAATGAAAACTAGTTTAATCGGGATGGTTCTTGGGTAGGTTTAACGTAAATCGGTTGGGTAGTTTAAAATATATCAGCTCTGAAAGTAGGTACCTTACCCAAAGCGAGCCTAATGGGAACCTATTAATATGCCTACGCTTTCCGTCCGTCCGTCCCCCGGGTCCCCCCGTCCGTTCGCCCGTCCTTCCTAACTTTAAAGAGCTATATCTTTTGAACCGTGATAGATAAATGGTTGTTTTTTTTTAATGTGTGTTATTATTGTTGTAGCGAATTTAGTAACAAATTAAATAATAAAGAAAGTTTAATAATAAAGGGGTCCCCATATAAACGTTTTTTTATTTTTGTTGTATCGTAAAAACGGTAAAACTTTCAAGCGTCAAATTTACTAAAAAAAATAACAAAATATGCTAACATTGGTCGTGTGAGTTGCGCACTGATTCGATTCGATATAGAAATATAATAATACCGGTGTGGCGCTGCGAACCTCTGGCCAAAACCAGATAGAGTCAGGTAATATGGGGAGATAAGGAACGAGTTGGAAGAATATGTTGAAACTATTATTAGAAACCAAAATCCTGCTTTAATAAGTTAAATACCTAGCTAAATTAATCTGTCTAAAAATACGGGGCTATGGACATGTACAGTCGAAGTCAAAAATATGTTTACACTTTAGTACCTTGTCTATTTAACGTCATGTTTAAACTGACGTATGAAATTGTCACACCGATTAAATTGACAGGGTACTACATAAAGTGTAAACATATTTATGACTTCGACTGTATGTATGTTTTTTTTAAGTGTTGTACGGTCACGAGCGCTAATTTGGGACGCATTTCAAGAAAAATATGCTTGAAGTCGTCAATGTCATTACAGAAGTCAAGTCATCTGTATCTAAAGTCAACCTTATTGTTGTAGAATGTCAGATTCACTTTGGACCTAAGGTGGGTAACAGCTAATTAAATCTCGTGACTCTCTACGCATCTAAGCACAGGCCTATGGTGTAGTTTGGTCAAATTGTGTAAGTTCCCTAAGAAAATGGTTCCCTGATATCTGTTAAAATTATTTATATGAAACTCGAGGACGCCCGCGTTTTCGACAACGAAAAATTAGTTTTCCGATGAGGTCGATTTTAAAATAAGTAATCTTAGTGTACCCTTATGGTACCCAAAAATTATTCCCTCTAAATTTCAAGATTCTAGGTCAAGCGCGTTGACAGTGACAGCAAGAATGTGTCATCCTATAATTATTTGGCAATTAGGTATGTGTGAAAACGAAACCGAATGTCAGAATAACAATAAATTACAAAGTTTGTGTAAAATTTACTAATGTTTTACAAACTTTAATTGTAGACATAACAAATGCTACATTGAAAGCCTGGGAAAAAAGAGAATCTCCAAACATTACGAATAATAACATAGGTATAGTGAGAAAATTCATGCCCTATACTAGTTGACATGAACATCAATGACATTCAAATAATAATAATGAACCATCAGTAAGTACTGATTTAAAACAGTCATTTATTAATAACTAAGGATTTCCTCGAGCAATGTAATACAATGTAATAAAATGTAATAATTAGTAATAATTTGTGATCATTGACATTTCTGATATTTTATAAATTTTAACGCTTTTACTTGTAATTTTAAATGTATTTTGTTATTTAATATTCTATATTGCATAAAATTCATATTTGCACACTTGCTTGCAGGCTGGATCCACATTGGACATTATTATTATTTAAAATTGACTGTAATATCTTGTGTACTGTATTCTGCAAATAAATAAATGATTGATTGATTGATTGATTGATTGAAAAACCAATGACTCTAAATGCGTCAATTTTAGAAAATGCACTAAGAAAGTATTTTAGAAAAAAGAATCCCCATATGAGGTTAAATAAGGAAGATGATCCCGCTAATCCTAACAAGGGTTGAATATATAATACATTAAAATCATTTTTCGTAAAGGGAACCATTTCGCCTTTGAACATTTTGTTTCTGTATTTCAAACATGTATAATGTTACTGACCCAGTACAATAAATACATTATGTATAGATAGAATATACTGTAATTTTTTTATTTACACAACTTTGTTTTTAAAGCAAGCAAGTCAAGGTCTATGCTTTGTTAGTAAAAATATATGCAACACAATTTCTAAATAATTTCTAGCTTTAAATATTTTGCTTAGATAATTTACCTATTACGGTAAAACACGAAATTACTGGCCTCTAAAATGCCAGTGACTAGCACCTAGTGATTGTTGAATTATCCTCTCTATTACAATATGTTGAATTTCATAGGGCCAATAATTGGTAGGTGGCCAACAATACCCACCCTAATTCATCTGAAAATTACCATTAAGGGGCTACCACGGGCAGATGACCTTCAATCTGAAGCTATAAACTTTCAGTTGTTGTTAAAATTTATTTACATTAACACTGCTGCTCTAAACTAGCTGCCATCTCAATTTTTCTTTTACAAGTCACTGATATCGAGATTCATGCTTTCAAAGTTTGTATTTTTTCCAAAAAGGTAGTTTTTTAGCCTTTATTTCTATATTTTTCACTTTAAAACAAAACCAATGTTTTACTAGACATATTAAACAAGAATATTTAGATGTAGTTCCCATTTCAATTGACGCCAAGATGAAAAAGTTAAATCCAAAACGTATTTTTATAATCAATTTAAAAAAATATAAAAAAATATCCATGGGTTGAAATTCTGTTCGACAGAATAATAGATGAATAAAATGGATAATTATAGTATGTTTTTTAGTTGTAAGAACCTAAACTTCCCCTTCCCTTTAGTCCCTTTAGTGACTCAGGCAGGATCAATTTATTGAGACTACTTATGTAAATATAATTTACTACCGCAAAAAAAAAAGTTCTCAGTCTTAGGACCTGCACCTGGTTATCTTATCTGATCCTGTTTTGTTGTTGGAAGGCTTCTAAATTTACTTCGACCTTATTAACCCTATGATATTTTTTGTGTAATGACTCCTCTTTTTAATTCTGGAGCCAGTTACTATTGATTGTAACAAAATATATTTGTAAAATATAAACAGTTCATGCTACATAAATATCAGATTTTCTCAATGTCTTTTTTTTCAAACTTACACTTAATAATTAAAATTAATACAGAAGGTGTAAATTATATACAGTAATATTATATAAACATAGTTACTTACCATATTTTCTTTGTGCAGAAATCATATGGATATAATCCATTATAGGTTTCTTTTTGTGCATTCTTCTATTCATATAGTAACCCAAATATCTGAAAATAACCCCAAATTTATTTAAAATTATTATATTGAATATATCAAGGGTATTTTTTTTGTAATATAAGGTACCTATATTTACACGAAATAAAGACATTCACTTAAAAGTAATTAGGAAAATGTAATGTAAATTACTCACCTTGTTGTTAGAGGCATCATGTCAAATATTTGCTTAGCCCTCGGTATAATAATTTGCTTGCTTTGCAAAGGAAATTCATGGTTTAAAGCCAATTTAAGGCCATACTTCGGCACTTGATCCAGTTCTTGATCCCCTATAGTACCCATTTCCTTTTATAATAAGACCGTAAATTTTAAAATATGTTATACTGTTATAACGAAAGCGATAAGGCTTTCGGTAAAATACTTCTGAATACCGCGTTATAAAACTTCATCTGATAATGATAACAACCTAATAAAAAGTTTACGAGATTTCAGCGCTGCGATAAAATCGGAACTGGTAAGAAGCCCAAACAGGACCAAACTGAAGTGACACTTGACAGCTGGACAGCAAGCTAGCCTTTCAGCTAATTTGACATTTGACACATGAAATCAAATGAAATTCACTCACAATAGTGATGTGGTCGGTCCGTTTCTTTCGAAGTATGGGTTTCATTATAAGCAAAGCTGCGAAACCCATACATCGAAAGAAAAAACTTTTTGAATTTATTTCTAAACCATTTAGTTACTCTGAT
>CAWYPN010000010.1:0-23328 GCA_963966035.1 Acleris laterana
GACTGGTTCAATTTGGGTGAGATTTGTCCCCCGATAAATAAACGATTGAATGAACAAATTCATGCGTAAACGAATGAATGAATGAACGAATGAGTAAATGTATGAATGAATTAAATAAACAAAAAAATGAATGAGTCCATGAATGATTGAATGAGTGAACAAATAATGAACGAATTAATGAGTATATGAATGAATGAACGAATGAGTAAATGTATGAATGAATAAATAAACAAAAATAATAATGTGTCAATGAATGATTGAATGAGTGAACGAATACATGAACGAATGATTGAGTATATGAATGAATGAATGAACGAATGAAAAAATGTATGAATGAATAAATAAACAAAAAATAATGAGTCAATGAATGATTGAATGAGTGAACGAACACATGATCGAATGAATGAATGAATGTATGTGACGTACGTGGCCTGCAGGCCGGGTGAGCGCGCGGCAGGCGGCGGCGAGGCGCGGGCGCAGCGCCTCCAGCCGCGCCTGCACCGCCTCGCGCGCCTCCGAGCACGACATCAGGCTGCGGATCTACAACAATATAAAACGCGTAAGAGATACTGCACAAACAAGACAAAAATAAAAAAAGGGATGACTTTGTATCGGTATCAAAAAGCTTTCTTTGAAGACGCAAGCCGAGGCGTGTTTTATAAAAACCAGCCAAGAATATTTTGGCCAACCTGTTTGAATAAAAGAAACAAGCTATCTATCAGATAAAAGTGCTTGGCCTAAACTAAACACCCAAATAACTTAATCGTAAGAAATATGTAAACATTGTATATTGTCTAGGGGACACGGTTTCTGTAGGAGAATGTATCGAAACTTTTTATGTAGTTGTATTACACCATCATAATTAAGTATATTTTTCATAATTATTTTTTCTATGACTCACTACTAATTAGTTCTGGAGAAAAATTCAGAGTTTTGACACATTTTCCTGCTCAACTACGTGAATACATTTATTTCTTATCGTATGTTAGATTCATTGTTTTATATAATGCTAGGTTAAGTTTTATAATTTTATATTTAAAAAACGACTGACTGTTGAGTTTCTTGCGGCGTTTCTTCTCAGCAGAGGTCTCTTGCGAAGCGCTGGTAGATTTTTGACGTGTAAAAGTGCCCGTGCGGCCTACTTACTGAATAAACATCTTTTATCTTTGAAGCCAAAATTTTTTTTGACCGGCCTATACAAGGTGTTACAAAAATACCCGTAAAGCCGAAAGGGGGTTTAAATGGTGCCTTAATAATAAGTCCATTTACAATATTTGAGAGCCGTACTATCACCGCATGACTTACCGGCAAAAAAAATAAAACCATTATTGCTTTCATTGATGTGAAAACCCTATTTCAGTAAAATTAAAGAGTAAACTACGCAGATTGTTTATGTACATTTTTACCTAATTCGTGAAACGATTAAGAGACATACTAACAAAATGTACAGAATTTGATTAGATAGATATTACAAGTCGAGTTTTGGAAGATTTTAAAAGACCTAAACTACTTACGAAGAAACCTAAACTAGCACTTACTTTTTCGTAAAGAACGTCAAAATTACAGAAACGGCTCAAAGTGAGCTCTGCCTTGTTCAATGCACAACCACGCTCGTCGGGATAAAAGATAAAAAAGATAAAAGATATTTATTCAGTAAGTAGGCCGCACGGGCACTTTTACACGTCATGAATCTACCAGCGCTTCCCAAGAGGAGACCACTGCCGAGATGAAACGCCGCAAGAAACTCAGCAGTCAGTCATTTTTTAAACATGTTACAATGGTAGTACAATCTAGCATTATATAAAGCAATACATATTAAATTAAATATAATATCAAATAGCAAATAGCATGCGTAGTTCAGCAGGAAAACATGTCAAAAATATTACGAGAGAGACAAGGGGGGGGGGGGGGGGGGGGGAAGAGAGGAGACGTACTTTACGGACGCGGAATTTTCGGATAGCAATTTTATTTTTATTTCTTGTATTTAGATTATGTACATCGGAATTTTTGGTGAAAGAATTTAAATTTTTAATAACATAAATAATATTCTCATAAATAAATTGAGACGCTACAGTTAAGATGTGAATTTCTTTAAAAAGTTCTCTTAAGGAGTCACGGGAATTTAAGTTATAAATAGAACGAATAGCCCTTTTTTGTAAGACAAATATACTTTGTATTTCAGCTGCCTTACCCCAAACCAGAATACCGTACGACATCACACTATGGAAATAACTATAATAAACTATGCGAGCTGTCTCAACATTAGTTAGTTGTCTAATTTTCCTAACCGCGTAAGCTGCCGAACTTAGTTTACCTGCAGTACCGCTATATGGGGACTCCATTGCAAATTTTTATCTATGGTTATGCCTAGAAAAACTGCCTTATCTACCATTTGCAGACACTCGTCATTTAGAAAAATACTAGAATCTACCGGTTTAACATTAGGCAAAGCGAACCTAACACATTTAGTTTTTTTAGCATTTAGTAGTAAATTGTTACTAGTAAACCAATTAAGTACTTTAACTAGTGTGGCGTTTATCCTACTGTAGTCAATGGACTTTCTATCTACTTTGAAAATTAATGAAGTATCATCAGCAAAAAGTACAATCTCACAAAGTTTATCTACTGATATGGTTTTAAACCCATTTAAGTTGAAAAATTATTAAATTGGTAGGTGGGCCATTCTACTTTTCAGTGTACATTTTTGTTATCGTCCGATAAAAAGTATACCAAATAATGAATCGCGAATAAATAAATAACATGAACTTAGAATGTTTAAGCTTAACGGTTTTCAAAAAAAAAACTCTTAAATTACTCAATTATCGCTGAAGAATCTTGGTAACTCAGTGGTAATTTGCACTTTTTCCATAGAAAAGGCGGGGACATCACGTCCACTGCGTTACTAACTTTATAGTTATTACAAATAACTTTTTATGAATTAGATTAATTCTAAATATAAGCTTATTTACGTCCCTTTTCGAATTTGAAGTTAAAAACGCACCACTTCACCGTTTTTTAAATAAAAATAGTTTAGTGAGAACGTGGCTAAAAGTTATGTACAACGAAAAAGTAGAATGGCCCAGGTAGGCCTCTCTGTTAAAATAATCTATGTTAACTCCGGTTCCCTGACATGACAGCTTACTAGGGTTGACATTATTTTAGGCTTTGATAATTTATTAGATTTTTTTACGGGGTATTTTGTAACACGTTGTATACACAATGAAAAATAGGGCGGGTTTTTTCTGATCCTTTTGTACTACAATAAAGATATTTTAGGGCTGTTTAAAGAGCCCAGTTGTAACAAAGAGCCAAGCGTAACCCCACCCCAAACAATCTTGGATGAGCCATATATCAGATGAAAAAGTTTCTGTCAAAAATTTCTATCCTAATTTGACAATCTTGGCTTGCAGTCGTCATCTACTCGTCAAGACGATTCTAACAAGCCCTAACTCGACGGGTTTATCATGTGTAATTTAGGAGTTCCTATGGCCACCCTGAGTCATCATCAGACCAGCTCGATGGCACTATATTATTGTATTGTCATCAGAACTAAAAGGCGTATACAAATTTTCAGCAGGTCAAATTTAACTTGCAATATTTGACCCTTACATACATACATCATTGCAAGTTAAATAAAAGCTTGTAATAACGCCAACAACCATTCAGACTGATGTAATACCTCGTCCTGTAACCGGATGTAGAGGTAGAGCGCGCGGCCGCCGGTCTCCCAGCCGCTGACCTCGTGCCGCTCTGCCGCTTCGTGCAGCTTTTTCTAACAATGGCGCGACGCTGCGTAGGTCGTCTGTGGAATAATCAGTTGTAGCTTCACAGGATATCCAGTTAAGCACATAGTGTACAATGGAACAGAACACAAGAATTTTAAGTGGTCAATTTATTATAATTTTATATTTATATTTCGTGTTTTTTTTATGGCATAGAGAAGACAAACGAGCACACAGGCCACCTGATGGTAAGTGGAAACTGTGACCCATAGACATTCACATTCACAAGACTGATGCAATCCTAAGACTGCAAATGCGTTGCCAACCGAGGACCAAGATGGAATGCCTCTATGCTAGTCATTTCACCGGCTGTCTTATCCCCAAACCGGAACACAACAATGCGAACACTGCTGTTTGGCGGTAGGTTAATGGTGGTAGCTATTCCCTCGGGGACTGTCCTATTTTCTGGGATAAAAGTATAATGTCCTTTCTGGGGACTCCTGGCTATCTCCACACAAAACTTCATCGAAGTCGGTTTAGCGGTCTAGCCATTAAAGCGTAAAAAACAGAGTTTACTCCGTATGACATTGTCAAGTAAAAATCGTTTAACCTTCGTGTAGTCATCTTATCAGAACAAGGTGGCCACTTTTCCAAGGTTACTCACTCATAATTCAATTGTTGTTAAGTTATAATTACGCATTCTTTTTTTTCAACAAATAAAACATCCTTTAGTTTAGAAAACACAATAATAGTAATGAGGGCGCTACTGGACGCTCGCCTTAGTCACTTGAACGCCACAGTCGGCTCTGGCCGTCAAATGAAAATCGCGCCACTGACGGCACGACGGCTACAGCCGTCACAAGTTCAAGATTAAAAGAGACTTTATTTTGTACCAATACGGTGTAATTTACTATTTGTTTTCAACGTAATGTGTTTAAAAGGTATCGAAATAACTATTCTGATTTCTAATTAAGTACCCCCCACGCGAGACACCGGTTACTTTCGACTTTTGTCAAGTACTTCTGTAACGATATGTGGTTTTTGGTCTTAGATATATAAATACCATGATACAATGTGTTAATTGGAGAAATAGTGGAAAAGGGCCGAATCTTAAGTACCCGAAACCGACGTGCGTGCATGACTCGATGTATGAATGTGGAAGAAGCGAAAGAAATTTGTCAAGATCGTAGCAAATGGAAAGAAGTGGTCTCTGCGTACTTCTCTGGGAAACAGGCGTGATTTAATGTATGTATGTAATGTGTTAATTTTTATATTTACCGGCGAGGACGGCGGTGGGTAGCAGCTGGTCGAGCACCACGCGGTGCGCCGCGTTCCACTGCTCCGCGCCCAGCAGGTGCTCGGCCTCCACGCGCGGCAGCCGCTGCGACAGAATGTACATAATATTACAATATTAGATAAATAAATCCGCGATATAATGGTGGTCTTATTCCTACATCGGAATACTACAACGCGAACACTGCTATGTCCCTTCTAATAATAATAATAGTAATAATAATAATAAAATCTGCTTATTTCAATTTTTGTGTTGAGTTTACAATTTTTACTTAGCCAAAATCTTTATCTATTTAAGATTATTTGGCTAAGTTAGTGAGGACACTATTTATAAGAATTAATTAGAATTAATTACAAGACATAAGAAATCTTTTAACTATGTTTTTGGTAGACCCAGGTTTAGCTTCCATGCATTCTAATACATGTTTGGGGAAACTATTCAAAATACCACCCGCACACACCTTCACCTTTGACCAGAATTCAAATAAAGTCATCTACGCGTTGCAAGCACATGTTACCTTATTAAACTGTGTAACAGACGAGAGAAATAATATTGAACCAATAGTGCCTGTTGTTTATACGTGACCATAGCAACCCTTTTGTAACGACCCATAAAGTTCCGTTTGAACCAAGTGGCTGTTGTTTATACGTGACCATGGTAAACATGTATCTGTGGGCCATGTAGGGAAATGACAATCATTATGACGGAATGTGTCATACTCGGTCGATAACTTATACTGAGCAAGCCAAAACAGATCTTAAGGTGGTCAACCTCGCGACTGTACAACGGTAAGCTATATCAGTTGTGTTTTACTGTACCTGTTTGCAGATGAACTACAGTTTATAATGTGGTGTTACCTCGTACTGCGCGCGGTGCGCTCGGGCCAGCAGCACCCAGGCGTCGGGCACGCCGAGCCGCGCCAGCAGCGCCAGCTGGCCGCGCTGCTCCTCCGTGTCGGCGCGGGCGGGCGCGTGTCGTGAAACAACACCGCGAATCAGGTGAGCGCGTCTGCAATGAACGACAGTGATATTCAATGGAACGGCTTGCGGGTTGAAAAGGATGGATGAAAGAGTGAGAAGGAGGAATGGCGGGCATAGAGGTAGGTTACCAAACTTTTTTTGCCGTAGGCAACAGCTAGTAATGTTATAAAGGTGTAAAGTTTATGACGTTGTACTGAAACGATTTTGAAAAATCTTTTACCAATAAAAAGCCACGTTATTTGTGAGTGACATAGGCTATATATTCAACCAAAAAAAAGTTGATTGCTCAACAAAGTGTGCACGAGAACAGTTATAGTATATCATTTTATCTACTCTCATATCGTAAAGTTCGAATTATAAACTTCAAAACGAATTTATATTGGATTGAATTAAAAAAAAACAAAAGTAAAGTAATTTTTTCACCATTACGATACAACTTAATCCAAAAAGTTAATGTCACCAACGAGGTTCCATATCATTTTTGTTATTATGGAACGCACATGCGGTTCGCGTAATTTTTACAGCATTACAAAAAGTTTTCATTCCAATTTTACTTGTCTGTGACAGCGCCCGCTTTAACGCATGCGCGGTGATGTGCTAGGTTTTGGCGCCATTAATTGAATACGTTTTGTTGTAATGTATGAGAGTAGATAAAGTAGTGTATGAAACTGCACATAACTTGGTATTAAAACAACAACAATTATGCAACAATTTCATAAACTACTATGAAAAATGACAGGAAATGTTGACATTACTATCTATATATTGGGATTCGAAGTACATAGTTTACTGACAGATCTCAAATAAAAAAAAAAAAACATTGCGTGCTTGCTACACAAGCACGCAATGTTGCATACAAATTTCATTACTATCTAGTATCTAACTTTTTAAAAAGTGAAAACGGCCTTAATAAAATGAGGGCACAACTCTTATACATCCAAATTTTGTTCGGAACATAACTTTTTTATCTGTGTCTCGAATAGCTTGAGAAGTATTAAAAAAAGCTTGCGTTTCTCCTTGTCATAAACATAAAGGCGGTAAAGAGTAATAGTTTTTTGTTATGTGAAGCTTGCTTGTTTACTTTACTTCAACACAATTTTTTTCTTGCGATTTTTGAGAAAAGCACTATATAAGCCTCGGAAGGTACGGCAATTGCCTGCTTCACTGCCTAGGCAATAATGTACTATTATGGATGACAAAGGGATCTCAAACAATGAGCCCGGAGCACTCACGCCGTGTCGTCCGGGTGGTAGGCGAGCGCCTGCACGGCGCGCGGCCACGCGCCCGCCGCCTCCAGCTGCTCGGCCGCGCCCGCCGCGCCCTCCGCCGAGGGGCAGCCGAACCACACGCCCAGGAGGAAACTACAAACAACAAAACAATATCACTATATTTAACACTGCCCCGAGCAAACATCGAGCGTCCAGTGGCGCCCTCATTACTATTATTGTGTTTTCTAATTAAATAAAGTATTTCCTTGCAATCATGTGTTTACAGACCACCACTATCTGATTTTTGCACATTTGAATCTACCATGGAACATGTGTTAAAATTAGCAAGTAATAGCCAGAAGCATGTTATAGTTTGTGGAGATTTTAATGTTAACTTACTTGAAACGTCAAATAATACCACTCGGTTACTAAGTTTATTTAAATCTTTTAATTTAGCTAATCTGTTCTTTGAACCCACACGGATAGGTGTTAGTAGTGCAACCTGCTTAGATAACATTTTTTGTAATTGCGAATGTTTGGATAAAGAAATATTTAATTGTTTTAATTCTGACCATAGTGGTCAGAAGGCATCTTTCTTAAATGATTTTTATCAAAAACCTCAGACGATAACATACCGACCTATAACTAGCAATCGTTTGGAATTATTCAAAAATAAAGTTCAGGCTAATCTTTCAGTGTTACCTTTCTTAAACAATGACTCTAATAGTATTTATAAAGACTTGTTTGGCATAATTCTACACCAATTTAATAATAATTTTAAAATGAAAACTATTTCTAGCTCGAAAACCAAGTTTAGTGAATGGGCTACTGTAGGCATTCATAAGAGTAGAAATAGGCTTTATGACCTATATAAAGAGAGGGAGGACAATAAGAACGCCGACTTCCTACTTTATGTTAAGAATTATTCGAGGACCTTTAAGCAAGTTTGTTTAACTGCTAAGGCAAACTTTCTTAGTCTTAAACTCAAATCAGCTGACAATAAAGTAAAAACTGTATGGAATATTATAAATAGAGAAACAGGAAAATCAAAAACACGTGACAATCAAGTCACCATAAACGCAGGTGACAAACAAATCACGTCAAATAAAGACGTTGCCTTAGCATTCGAAGATTATTTTTCAAACATAGCTTCTAATACAACGAAATGTCTTAAATCATCCGCGGTTGAAGCTCAATCATTACTTTGCACTAATGTCAGTAAATGTAATATAAACTTTGAATTCAGCCCTGTAAATTCAGGTTCAATAGTCAAGGTATTTAAATCGCTTAGTTTAAAAAAGACTGAGGATTTGTGGGGCACATCAGTTAGAGTACTATTTCATATCATAGATGTAATTGCACCCCATTTATCATTAATTTACAATAATTGTTTATCAGAGGGGATCTTTCCAGATCTCATGAAATATAGTAAAGTCATACCTCTTTTTAAATCGGGCGAAATGAGTGATTTAACGAACTTCCGTCCCATTTCCATACTACCCGTTTTAAGTAAAGTCTTTGAGAAACTAATGCTGAATGATATGTTAGGTCACTTTAATAGAAATAAAATACTTAACAGTAACCAGTTTGGGTTTACCCGAGGTCGATCAACAATTGATGCGGCTTCTGTGCTCATTAAATATATATATAACAGTTGGGAGAAATCTTGTGATGCAGTAGGAATATTTTGTGATCTTTCTAAAGCTTTTGATTGCGTGGATCATTCGACCCTAATTTTAAAATTAAAACATTATGGATTGTCCAATAAAGCTTCAAGTCTTATGTCTTCTTATCTGTGATAGAACTCAAACAGTTGTTGTAAACAAAACGCAATCTGTTGGAGCTACAGTGAAATTAGGTGTGCCGCAAGGCTCAATTTTAGGCCCTTTTTTATTTCTGGTTTATATAAATGACTTACCACCAACAGTAGATAAACTTTGTGAGATTGTACTTTTTGCTGATGATACTTCATTAATTTTCAAAGTAGATAGAAAGTCCATTGACTACAGTAGGATAAACGCCACACTAGTTAAAGTACTTAATTGGTTTACTAGTAACAATTTACTACTCAATGCTAAAAAAACTAAATGTGTTAGGTTCGCTTTGCCTAATGTTAAACCGGTAGATTCTAGTATTTTTCTAAATGACGAGTGTCTGCAAATGGTAGATAAGGCAGTTTTTCTAGGCATAACCATAGATAAAAATTTGCAATGGAGTCCCCATATAGCGGTACTGGCAGGTAAACTAAGTTCGGCAGCTTACGCGGTTAGGAAAATTAGACAACTAACTAATGTTGAGACAGCTCGCATAGTTTATTATAGTTATTTCCATTGTGTGATGTCGTACGGTATTCTGGTTTGGGGTAAGGCAGCTGAAATACAAAGTATATTTGTCTTACAAAAAAGGGCTATTCGTTCTATTTATAACTTAAATTCCCGTGACTCTTTAAGAGAACTTTTTAAAGAAATTCACATCTTAACTGTAGCGTCTCAATTTATTTATGAGAATATTATTTATGTTATTAAAAATTTAAATTCTTTCACCAAAAATTCCGATGTACATAATCTAAATACAAGAAATAAAAATAAAATTGTTATCCGAAAATTCCGCGTCCGTAAAGTATATAAATCATTTGTTGGTCAATGCATTCATTTCTATAACAAATTACCTGACGAAGCTTTAACATTACCCTTTCCAGCACTTAAAAATTACTTAAAAAAGTCGTTAATATCTAAAGCGTACTATAGGGTCGAAGACTATCTAACAGATAAAAATGCTTGGCCTAAACCCGAAACTTAGTCATTCATAATTTGTAAAATTGCAAAGTTGTTTGTCTAGGGGACACCGTTGATGTGGGAAAGCATATCAAACTTTTATTTGGTTGTCCTGTGTTTTCTCTCCTCTCTTCCCCCCCCCCCCCCCTTGTCTCTCTCGTAATATTTTTGACATGTTTTCCTGCTGAACTACGCATGCTATTTGATATTATATTTAATTAAATTTTTATTGCTTTATATAATGCTAGATTAAGTAATACCATTGTAACATGTTTAAAAAATGACTGACTGCTGAGTTTCTTGCGGCGTTTCTTCTCGGCAGTGGTCTCCTCTTGGGAAGCGCTGGTAGATTCATGACGTGTAAAAGTGCCCGTGCGGCCTACTTACTGAATAAATATCTTTTATCTTTTATCTTTTTTATCAGACTATACGTTTTTGTAGCGCGAGTAAAAACACAATTTATGGGATACGTAACAAACTTTAATAACAATTATCCTTTGAGTAGTCAGCTTAACGGGAAAAGGTGGCCACTTTTTTCCGTTGAGTTGATAACTCGAAGGTGAATTGTTATTAAACTATGTGATATACCCTATAAGTTGTGCTTTCATTTGTAGTACAAAACCTACCGACCAATTTCAAGAAAATACTTTAGTTTATTAGAAAACACAATAATAGTAATGAAGACGCCACTGTACATCCGGCGTACGCTCGGCGAAGTCTTAATAACTGTTTCATTGGTTAAAAAAAACAAGTGCGAGTCGGACCACACTGGGTAAGGTTATGAAGCCATCTCAAACAACAACATCTATGAACTAATTTTAAAATAGAGATAGGGGATGTGTAGGGGAGGAGTACAAATTTTTTTTTTCAAGATTTTATTTTACCACTTTGTTGGGGTGACTAATATGTATACTGACACACTAACATACAAACACACACACATAAATTAGGTCCGTATTAATAAACTCATCTTGGTTGAGATGCGCGTCACAAGATACGTCAAAGTAAACGTCAAGCCATAGAAAGCTGACAATTTTGACGCATCTCGAGACGAGCATTAGAGTTGAGATTAGTTTATTAATACGGGTCTTAGAGTTCTTAATTAAGGTGAACCAGATTAACAACTCAAATGGGCAATTCCATGGCAGAGAGTAACGCGAGTTACCAATTTCTAGCATTCTGCTTGTTTTTTTATTCGAAATAGAAGGATTCTTTTATCTCTATATGTATACGTGTTTAACTTTATATCTAGAAAAATATAAGCATTCAAAGTTTCAAAAAAACACTCGTTGAAATGGTAACTTTCGTTACATTATCACGGAATTACCCAAATACACAAATACTGCCTCACTATAGGTAGCGCTGTTGCCTGTTCATATCAATCTAATCTTACTAATATTATAAATGCGTAAGTTTGTGTGTGTGTTTGTTACTTCTTCACGCTGCAACGGCTGGACGGATTTTGATGAAATTTTGTTTGTATAAAAAAAAACATCCGGGTGACACCGGGCGAGGACAGCTAGTATATAATATATAGTTATATAATTATAAACAATCTGATAAAAAAATAAATCATGAGTATACACACCTAAATAAATCATATTGACAAAAAGCAAAAAGTTATTGTCAGAAGTGGGATTCGAACCCACGCCCACAGAAGTGGACTGCGACCTGAACGCAGCGCCTTAGACCGCTCGGCCATCCTGACACAGCAGTATGACGCGAAATTAACAATCAGTTGCTACCGCGAACGAAACTACACTGGCGAGGATTTAGTGTATATTTGCATTCATATTTGCTGTGCCCTAAGGATTCATGTTTTGAACTGTATTTTATTTTTAACACCACATTGTAAACAACAAGAAACGCAATAAATGATTGATTACATGGTTGGTTGGTGGCATAGTATTAATTAGATACACAACCTAAAAATTTAACTTGAAAAAAAAACTGGCTCAAAATAACATGGCACGGTCACGAGCGAGCGTTAATTTGGGACCCATTTCAAGAAAAACATGCTTGATGTCGTCAATGTCATTAGAGATGTCAAATCATTTGTAACTTTTAGGAAACTCAACGCAACGTTATTGTTGTAGAATGTCAGATTGACTTTGGACGTAAGATGGGTACCAAATTAAATCTCGTGACTGTATGTATTTTTATCTAGATACGATCACCGCCTACACGCTTCAGCTGTGCCATGTCAAAAAAACCCGACGGAACTTTGTATATTCTGCCCTATTAAAAAGGACGCATGTGCCAATTGATAGTCAAAGCAAATTGAACCTTCTGACTTGGCATAAAGGTCACTTATACATACGCGGTTCTATGAGACACGCGTACTTATTTCTGAGGACCATATCATTCACCAACTAGCATTTGACGTTATAATATTTCCTCATAATCGAAATGAAAAGTAGTGTTTAACTCGGGTGAAAGTATCAATTACACCCTCGAACTATAGGCGCACTCGCTTTCGCTCGTGCAGGCTAGGCGGTCCTGGGTTCAAATCCCGGTAAGGGCAGATATTAGTGTGATGAGCGCGAATATTTGTTCCTGCGTCATGGATGTTTTCTAAATATTTAAGTATATATTTCTCTATATAAGTATTTAAGAAAAAAAAAAGTAAGTAAGTAGTAGTTACTTATAAGTATTTTCCCTAGTAAGGTTGTCTGGAAGAGATCGCTAATCAGCGATAAGACCGCCTGTTGTTTACCTGTGTTGTTTTTAATAATGCTGTATCTCTGTATTGTTATTGTTTGGTGTACAATAAAGTGTTTTGTATTGTATTGTATTGTATATCGTTGTCTAGTACCCATAGTACAAGCCTTGAGCTTAGTTTGGGACTAGGTCAATTGGTGTGACATTGTCCCCTGTTTTTTTTTTATCTCTTGGTTAACAATCTACTATTGTGGTACCAGGGTTGGAGAATCATGCTGGAGGTCGGAGCTCACCAGAGGCTGTAGTCCAGGGGGTCCGGCGTGTGGGACGCCGGGTGGAACTTCGGCCGGGAGTTGAAAGCGCGCGCTCGGATGAGCTCGTAGCGTAAGTCAAGCACGCGGCGTTGCTTGCCGTTCTGAAAAAAAAAATGACTCCAAATTAACACTATTCTAGACGTGTTGACTGTGGTAATTGTTAACCCTCGATGGAAAAAGAGGAGTGTTATGATATAATTATGTCTATAAGTATGTTTGTCTGTGCCACCGTAGCTCCAAAACGGATTACCCGCGGTTTCTTCTCTACTTAGTATAAAACAAAGTCGCTTCCCGCTGTCTGTCTGTCTGTCCCTATGTATGCTTACATCTTTAAAACTACCTACGCAACGGATTTTGATGCAGTTTTTTTGAGATGAGAATTCAAGAGGAAGGTTTTTTACATAATATTTTCTGTTTTATGTACGGGTGTTACAGATAACTCACATAAACCGAAGCGAAGCGAGGGTGGGTCGCTATTTCAAATAAAGCTAGTTATATCGGAATGGTTCTTAACTCTTAGCTCAGGTCGTTAAAGAGATATCAGCTCTGAAACTAGGAGTTGCCAATTTATCGGTTAGTGTCATTGCAATTTGAGAACTGCTGAGTCCGAGAAAAAGGTTGTTGCGGGACAGGTATGAGTTAGCGTGGTCGAGGCCGTGGTTTATAAGAGTCCAGCAATCGCCTTTCCCGGTTGGGGCTTGTATAGTGCTTGTCTTCAACAATGCGGAAAAAAAAACTAATGTAATTTTTGCTCCCGCTGCCGTTGGTATTTTTTTTTAAATTTTCCTTGGGCCTGGAATTCAGAACTTCCGAACATTTCCGAGGATGTGAGAAAAAATAAAATTTATATGTGATGTCGAGTGTCTATCAAATATGGAAAGGATCAGTCGATTCAATGCAATTAATGGATAGAGCCCGCAATTGTTGCAGCAAAACCAAAGACTGTCGCAATATAGCTAGTGTTGGAAACACGTTTTTATCGATATCGAGTATTTTTTATTAAAATAAAACCGATACATTACATTATTTTATAATCATTCGCGACAGTAAGTTGTTTTATGTGTTATTCCATCTCAACCTTAACTCCTACTTTATCATATCAAGTAATAAGAAATTGCATCTGTTTCTATATAATTAATTTTATACAAATGTCACGTAATAGTACATTGTGCATCAAGTCAGTCTTAATGGAGATACGGTGTGTTCACCTGATGCACGGCCACGTCGTATTCGTCGACGTAGGGCGGCAGCGGGCGGCGCAGCTCGGGCTGGTCGTCCTCGACGACGGTGAGGTCGGCGGGCGCGTCGTCCTCGGCCGCGAAGAAGCTCTCGTACGTGCGCACCACGCGCTCCAGGGACGGGACCGCGGGGCAAATGTATCTGAGGGGATCATTTGCTATTTATATGAATGCGGTTTTATCAATCTGTTTGCGATGATCGGCGAAATCGACGTCGGTCGTATCATTCGAAGATGACATGAGTTTTGTCTGTCAAACTGTCAAAATATTCATTTGAGTTTTGTCTCTCGAACTAACGAAAATTGACATGAGTTTTGTCTCTAGTGTCACTAGAAGTTAATATGAATTTTGTCTGTCGGACTACCGAAACTTGACATGGGTCTTGTCTGTCAATCCACCAAAAATTGATATGAGTTTTTTCTGTTAAACAACCAAAAATAGATATGAGTTTTGAAATGAAATGAAATGAAATATTTGCCAGAATACTTATGAATAATGTACAAGGTGTTATGGTAGTTTGGTGTCAAGCATTCGGCCGAAAACAATCGACATGCAAATTTTAGGAGAGCACAAACACTTTAGTAAGTTTTGTCTGTAGAACTACCAAATATTGACATGAGTATTGTCTGTAATGTCACCCGGGAAAGGCCCGAGCAGTACCCACCTGGCAGTGGCGTGCAGCGTGCGCAGCCAGTCGGCCTGCATGAGCAGCGCGCGCGGCGCGGCCAGCCCCGCGAGCAGCTGCAGCGAGGCGAGCCGCGCGCCCGACACGGCCGCCTCCCCGCCGCACTCGCGCCACTGGGACAGCTGGCTCGCCACGAGGCTCCGGTATATGCTGTCACCTAACGTTACTTCAAATATTAGTAAATAATAGTACATTATTGCCTAGGCAGTGAAGCAGGCAATAGGCTAAGTATAATTTTTGGAAGATATGTATATTATATTTTTTTTCGATAGTCCTCATCCTGAAGATCATGGAACTGCGGCTCTTTTATTTTTATTTCCTCTAATATTTTAGAAATATTTTTTTTAGTTATGAAGTTGACATTTGTACACTTCAATGACCGACTAGCTTGTTGCCTTCGTACTTAATGAAAAAGAAAAAAAAAACACTTCTATATCTGTCATTGTCAAATCAAATCAAAGTAAACAAACGATTCAATACATTAGAAAGTGACATAGTGGATTACATTTTTAAGAAGACCCAAATAACAGTATCATTAGAAAAAGTCTTAATGAAGAGGGAAAAAGGCCATAACTCTTTTAAATTTTATGTGCCGTACCGTAAGTTATTCCTCTTTCTGGATGACAACCTATGGCCAGATGGTATATCTTTTCGGCGATTTGTGTCTTTTCGGGATAGACAGAGTGGCATCACGTTGCCAGCTCAGTAGTTAAGCGTAAACAATGCCATTAATGGATACTTCAGTCAAGTTAGTTACTTTTAATTGTAAGTCTGTTAAGCGTTCTGTTGACGGGATTAGAGCACTATGCAAAATGTTATAGCACTTCAGGAAACGTGGCTATTGCCGCATGACCTCGGTTTTCTAGAAGAAATCGACAGTGACTTTGCGAGCACGGGCACATCTGCGGTGGATCTATCAGATGGAATTCTTAAGGGCCGGCCTCATGGAGGCGTTGCCCTTTTATGGAAAAAGAGTTTATTTCAGAGTGTGTGTGTAATACAGTGTTCTAACCCGAGGGTTGCGGCAATCAAAATCTTGTTGCAAGATAGATCAGTGTTAGTATTTAGTATATACATGCCTATAAATGCAAGTGATAATTTACCGGAATTTACAAACTGTTTAAGCTCTGTTAGTGCTATAATAAGTGAGTATGATGTGGAATCGGTCTACGTTTTGGGAGACTATAATGCTCATCCTGGTGAGTTATTTTTTAAAGAACTTTCGGAGTTTTGTTTGGAGCAAAGTTGGATATGTGCGGACGTTTTACAGTTGAATAACGTATCGGAAACATACACGTATATATCTGATGCTCACGGCAGTCCTAGGTGGTTGGATCATTGCGTCGTCACGGCGGCGGCAGCACAAACAGTGCTTGATTCATTTGTTAAATATGACGTGTAAGTACTGGTCTGACCACTTTCCGTTATTTTTGTTATGTAATTTCAAAATGACAAGACCTAAAACTGTTTCTACTCATATAACGTGTAATAAAGTAATTTGGGGGGAAAGAACGAAAGATCAAATTGAATACTATACTGAAATTTGTAACAGTAAGCTTAGGGAAATACATTTCCCGGCGGATTTCCAAAAATGCTGCCATCAGTCTTGTGATGACGAAAAGCATAAAAACATAATAAATAACTTGTATACTGACATTGTGACCTCGTTGAGTCAGGCGGCCCTTAATGCACATCATAAAGCAAAATATAAACCGCGCTGCATTGCGGGGTGGAATAAACATGTGTCAGAAGCGCATTGTGAGGCGAGACTCTGTTTTGTGATGTGGGTTAGGGGTGGTAAACCTAAATGGGGTCCTCTATATGAAGATATGGTAAAAAGTAGGAACATATTTAAGGGTAGGCTTAAATGGTGCCAAAACCATCAAGAACAAGTAAAAATGGACATTCTAGCTTCTAAACATGCTACAGGGGACTTTAAAAGTTTTTGGAAGTGCACTAAAAAACTAAGTGGAAAACTCTCCACACCTGTTAGTGTCGATGGCACTGCCGAGCCGAAACAGATAGCCAATATGTTTGCTGAACACTTTAGGGTGCAATCGCCGTTAGGAGGGCCGTTGCTGAGTGCTAAGGACCGTCATGTTCAATACAAGTCAAGAGTTAGTGCTGGAGAGATTGCTTTTATTATAAAAAAAATGAAAAAGGGAAAATGTCCAGGACATGATGGGCTTGGCACTGAGCACCTGCAACATGCGGGACTACATTTGTCTCGGGTTCTAGCACTTTTATTTAATGTTTGTATATGTCACTCTTACGTACCACCCGAGATGATGCGAACACTTGTAGTGCCAAGTGTAAAAAATAGAACAGGTGACGCGTCCGACAAGTCGAACTACAGGCCTATATCATTGGCGACTATACTGGCAAAAGTATTTGACAGTGTGCTTAACTCGCAGTTGGATAAACACTTAACCTTGCACGACGCTCAGTTTGGCTTCCGAGCGGGGCTTTCCACTGAAAGTGCCATTCTCAGTCTTAAGCACACGGTCAAATATTACACAGATAGAAAAACGCCGGTATACGCTTGTTTTTTAGATCTCTCGAAGGCGTTTGACCTTGTCGCTTACGACATCCTGTGGCAAAAGTTAGTGGAGGCTGGAGTGCCAACGGACCTGATCAGTGTGTTTCAGTATTGGTACGGCAACCAGGTGAACCAGGTCAAGTGGGCCGGGACGCTCTCTGAGCCGTACGGTTTGGAGTGTGGAGTGAGGCAGGGGGGGCTAACGTCACCGAGCCTCTTCAACCTGTACATGAATGCGCTCATTGAGGGACTCAGCAACACGCGTGTGGGGTGTTACATTGACGGTATCAGTGTCAACAATATCAGTTACGCCGATGACATGGTGTTGCTGGCTCCCTCAGTGTGCGCACTCAGGGAGCTCCTAGCCCTATGCGAGGCCTACGCTGTTTCGCATGGGTTGCTTTACAATGTGAAAAAGAGTGAACTCATGGTTTTTAAGGCCGGTAGCAAGTGTCCTGCCGAAGTTCCCCCTGTTACCTTGAGCGGAACTGCGCTCACTAGAGTCAAGCAGTTTAAATACCTGGGACATTATGTTACCGATGACCTTAGGGATGAAGTGGACATGGAAAGGGAACGCAGAGCATTGTCGGTTAGGGCTAATATGTTGACCCGTAGATTCGCTAGGTGTTCAGACGCGGTAAAAATCACCTTATTCAAAGCGTACTGTACATCTATGTACTCGGGTAGTCTTTGGGTCAAGTATACCCAAAAATCGCACAGTGCTCTGCGGGTCCAATTTAATAACAGCTTCAGGGCGCTGTTACGGCTACCCCGATTCTGCAGTGCCTCTGCCATGTTTACGGAGGCCCGAGTGGATGGCTTCCATGCGATCCTGAGGAAAAAAGTGGCATCCCTCCTAGGTAGAATGAGGGGTAGCAGTAACAGCATCCTGAAGATGATTGCGGGCAGGTTTGGACAATCAAACCTGCCCGCTTTAGTAGTGGGTCTAATCAGACTAGTAAAATCAAATTTAGATTTTAAGTTTTAAGTAGAATAATTTTTAAATTTTTAAATTACTTTTAATGTTTTTGTGTTTGGTAGGTATGTGTCGTAAAATCGCATTTGTAATTGTAATTGTAATTTGTAACTAACCCGATATGGATCTCGTTGTCCGAAATAAAAGTATTTTGATTTTTGATTTTGAATACAACGGCTCTTTTCTGTTTGCTTGTGTTTCATGTGATCAGTGTTTTTAGAAATATTTTTAACGATCTCAGAACGAACTCCGGACTTTCGTTTTGCCGCTTTGCTCTAAGACCTTTGCACGATATTTGGTCTACGATTTATTTTCGAACCCTTTGGCACTTCTTCTTGGACACCGATTTCTTCCTTTCTCGACGACTCTTGCCCTGCTTTTTGACAGCCACGAGAGCACTTTTGAATTTGTACAATCCACGCAATGAATTCAGGCAATCCCACACGGACTGTGGAAATGGAGTATTACAAAGATTTACTTCAATTTACTTATTTGAACTGAACTGTTTGTTTACTTTGATTTGATTTGACGTTGACAGATATAGAAGTGACAGTTTTTTTTTCTATTTCATTAAATACGAAGGCAACAAGCTTGTCGGTCATTAAAGTGTACAAATGTCAACTTGATAACTAAAAAAAATATTTCTAAAATATAAGAGGAAATAAAAATAAAAGAGCCGAAGTTCCATGATCTTCAGGATGAGGACTATCGAACAAAAATATAATATACATATCTTCCAAAATCAAGATTTTTTTTTTCTGAAAATGAATTAGCTTTCTTGTCAAAATTTGTATTAAAGTAATTTTAGTCATATTACGGATCTAAAACATACATTATCTTTGTATCGCCATGGTAAGATTGCACAGTCTTAAGATTGCCATCGTAAGATTGCAATGTCTTAAGATTGCCATCGTAAGATTGCAGTAATGTACTTTTAATGTTTCCTCACATTGCTTGAGAAAAGCACTATACAATCCTCGGCCGGAACAGGGATTGAAGGACTCGTCTACGACTCGGCCGTCTAACCCAAACTCATAGTAGCAAAAATCGCGGAACAAGTACTATGCCCTTTCACGGGGTTGAAACCAAAGCTATTTTCAAATTTATAATATTAGTACGGATAGATAGATTACCGGCGGCCTGCGCGATGAGTGTGGCCATGTGCAAGTCGCCGTGCTCGCGTGACACGCGGCACGCCTCGAGCAGCCTGCCTCCAAGCAGCAGTGTCCACACGCGTGCGCTATGCATGTCAGATGCTGCAAACAATCATAGTTGTATTATACGGGATATATTAATATGCTGATAATAAGATATTTTTTAATTATTAGGTATTTGTTTAAGAGCTTCTGTTTTTGTATTAAATTAAATATTTTTCGTATTGCTACACATTTAAATTGTTGTAATATAAAAAAATAAAGGTATCAGTTGATCCCCAAACACAATCACTAACATAGTAATAACAATGCTATAATAATTATAAAAGAACCGTTATTACCATGGCAACGCTCATTATAGAACTGTTTCACAATTCGGTTATGCTATAAGTGGTATTATGATACCGTTAACTATATCAATATTAGCAATATCTAGTACGCGTCGTAGTAGAACGTGTAGAAAGAGAGAACAATAGAGAGACCTCTCTCCAGGCGGGTGTCATGCCTGGGGACTGAAGTCCATTGGGATGAAGTTTGAAGTGGTATACAGTGTGTTACCAGCACCCTGGCTTTTTTTAAAGTAGGTTAAAATAACGTATATCTGTAACGTAACTATGGCATTAATTTAATTAATAAACACATTTTCAGGCTTTATTAAGTTTCGAACAAAATTTTAATTGCCGGCAATGTAAAGCACAGCCATTTGACAAGTGTAAATGACAGTCGACGGATACTTTGATTATTATGATCTGCCCCCGTACCACGACATGCCTCGTATTAAGCAACAGCGATACTGATAACGATGAACTCGCAGCACATGCACTACATTAAAAATGGACAGTATCTAAGAAAATTCATTGTGAAGTTATTTTAATTATTTTTTAATTGATAATACTTGCAAACAATTGCTAAAGCAGCATATTATCGGCAGTCTTAATAAATGCCCGCATGCCGGTAACACACTGTAAAAGTCAACCGACTAGGGAAACTTCATAAGCGCGATGCAGCGCACTGTCAGATCTAGTTAGTTGCGCAAGTTGCCGCTAGATGTCGCTAGCTCGCTACTAGTATGGTGTAAGTATACTGACGGTCCCTGGGGTCGGGCGCGGCGGGCGCGGCCAGCTCGGCGTCGGTGGCGCGCGCGGCGGCGGCCTGCAGCCAGCGCAGCAGCGCGCGGTGACGCCCCACCACCGACAAGTCGTCCGTGCCGGCCACATCTGGGGAACGCACACGATCACAATAGGCTATATGACAGGTTAATGAAAACCATTTTTTTTTTTTTATGGCATAGAGTTGACAAACGAGCACACAGACCACCTGATGGTAAGTGGAAACTGTGACCCATAGACATTCGCATTCACAAGACTGCAGAGCAATCCTAAGACTGCAAATGCGTTGCCAACCCTGAGGACTAAGATGGAATGCCTCTATGCTAGTCATTTCACCGGCTGTCTTATCCCCAAACCGGAACACAACGATGCGATCACTGCTGTTTGGCGGTAGGTTAATGGATAAGACGGTGGTAGCGATCCGGACGGACCCTGCACAAGGTCCTACCACCCGCAACATCAGATTATTTGTTGGTGTTTATTGAGTACTCCAAAAGTGGTAATTTTAAATTCTTTTATGTATTTCGTCTAAAAAAAGGAAATAAAAATTCACTTTTAAAATATGCCGCCAAAACGCTTTCTTGGGCAAGATGGCGTCGCACAGGAATCAGTGAAGTCAGTGGTCAATACATAATCAAACTGACATTGGCTAATCATAGCAAAGCCAGAAAAACAAACAAACGTCAACTGTCATATAGAATATACAGACATCCTATAATCTGTGATATTTACCGACCCTTGACGTCATCATGGATTCGGCGCCGTTTTCGATAAAATGGCTACAGATAAAAAATTATCAAGTTTTATCGTGGTTTTTTTGGATAAAAGATCCATTTTTTTTTAAGTAAGAATACCTTAAATCGATTTTAAAACTCATAATTTATATGAATATACATAATTATTACGTTTTTTTTCACCTTGTCAAATAGCCTATTGTTATGGTAATTGGTTTGATCTCATTATCCTATACTATACTCTATTTGTTTAGGTATTTAAAAATAATGTAAACAATCCAAACCACGTGGCATTGGTAAACCGCCAATCAAAACTGTTTTATCGAACTTTGACGTATCAGTGTTCTGCTTCTATTGACTGACGAACTATATCACGTGGTAGTTTTGTTTAAAATTTTTCAAGTACCTAAAATACTGAGTATAGTAAAAATTTGCTCAGTCTCCTTTAAACGATATTGTTTTGATCTACAGGAAGATATAAAGAAAGAGAACTGATATATCCGAAACATATTACTATCCTTTCTAGGCAGTTAGGTAAAAAAAAAAACTATAATTCAGTAGACAGAGGTTGAGGCGTGGGAGTAAAGTAAGTTAAAGATTATATAATTTGATAAATATCAAACTACAATATGTCCTTGAAATTTGGTATACGAAAATTTTAGGCTTCGTGGTTTTGGAGATCAGGGGGGAGGGGGGGTCAATTTTATGGTTTAAGATATTTATTTCTCAAAAGATTTACAAAATCACTTACTGAGAATACATTTTTGTCTTAAGTATAGGTAAGAGAGGGTAGCATGCGTGTTACAAAAATAAATAGGGTAGTTGGTAGCAGCGAGAACAAGTAATGCGACATTATTTTTTCATCTAAGTTGGAACTAGGGGCCAGTTAAACCAAACATTCTATAACACACAAGTTAATCATCGGTTTACTCATCTCATAACATAAACGGTTAAACTTGATATATTAACCAGAAACTAATCAACGTTTACTTCTTTAACTTTAAATCTAGATTAAAAATTATTACATTATGAGAAGCCATATATAAATATATAACATATGCTAATGAAATATTAGACTATACAGGAGTATTTTTATGGACCGATAATATATGTTGTTTTAATGATTTTTTTAAACTATAATCGACTTTGCATCTTTCACATCCTTTGGTAATTTATTATATAGTTGTGCTCCTTCATAAATAATTTTCGTCTTCTTTTATGAATAAAATCAAAAACTATTTATTTTACAATAATAACAAATATATATTTGAGATACTTATAACGAGCTCTTTCATTTGATATATGACACAGTAACGTTTGCAAAACTATTTTTTAATATCCTAATTTGTTGCACATCTATGATTATTAGGTCATCAATTTACATAAGGAATTTCGGAGCAAATTGGCTGTGACAGACAGACCCACGAGTGTTCCTATAAGGGTTCCGTTTTTTAATTTTTTGTACGGAACCTCAAGAGTAGCGTAGCGATGTGTTAAATGAAACTTACCGTCGTTGTCCAAATCAGCTCCCCAGAGCGCCTCGCAGAGCGTCCACACCTCGTAGCAGTACGCGCCGGACACACCAAACTGGAAACGAAGTATTCTTAGAGTTCAACGGGGTCGCACACTTCACTTGCAAAACAGCGCGTCAAGCGTCAAATTCAAATTTAGAACTGTTTTTCTACGTTTAATTCAACGAATAATGAATATCTATGGTTTATTGGAATTAAAAAATATTAATTTTAAACTTTATTTATTATACAAGCTTTTATTTAATTTGCAATGTATATATGTAAGGGTAGGCGATGGGCTTGCAACCTGTCACTAATACACTGGTAAACATCTTCGCCTAAGTGTGCAAAATGTGGTTACAGAATTATCAAAAAGTTTTTATAGTTGTTGGAAATTCTGTAGCTCTGCCTACCCCACTCTGGGAATAA
>CAWYPN010000011.1:0-70343 GCA_963966035.1 Acleris laterana
ATAACCTAGAGCAAAACATTTTTAAAAAGTAACAAAAAAGTAAAAGCATCACAATGTACGTTTATGAGAACCATCAGTGTTGTAGGCTAGTTAGTGTGCTTATCTACCTAATTTAATAAATAGTTTCAAACAAATGAACCTACCGCAGTAACGGTCACAGTTCCGGTACACTTTGTTGATTTGTAATTCTTGCACCTCCAAATGGAATTTGAGTCTTTATATTGTTTAAGTAAATAGTATTGGTGACCGTTATTTAGTAGCACTTTGCCACGTCCGCGTTGTACGATTTTTACTTCAGCTGAAGCTGAATCGTCCATATTATTTATTTGATAAATCAACAGATCCAATATGATCCGGCGTAATAGATGCACAAAGAAGGCAAAGGCACTCATGACATTTATTAGTTTGATTAAACTATCATACTATCAACTATCAGAAGTACTTCAGTCTTATTTAAGTGGCCAGTACAGGATCTACAGAAAAGAGTATCGCTATGAACGCAACAAACTACAGGACAGTTGTACTACCAGTCTGCCGTTATGGTCACTAGTACTACTGGTAGTACTAGTGACCTTAGGGTGTATCATTTGTACTACCAGTAGAACTACCTGGTAGTACTACTGTACCAGAGGGGTTTACTCTATTGGCAACCAGTCACGAAATTTACTTCCTAGTCTACTTTGGACTATGTCAAATTGACACTGGAAATAAAATCATAAGATGTGTCTTCTTGGAAGACATAAAAATGCTCTTTCTCTTGCTAATATATTTATTGCTGTACGAGCTTACAAATTTGCGATCTGCTATCCGCCATTTCGGTGGCCGTTTCCTCGTGGTCATACTATTTTTGTCCTACTGACTTTCGACGGAGCCCCGCCCAAGGGCGGAGCTCCTGCTTCTAAGTGGTTTTGCCCTTCGGGCATCTGAAGATACCTAACGAACCTAACCTACCTACTTTTACAATCATAATTAGTATTTAGTGATCAAATCTAGGTTCACTTTTTGACTAGTAGGACAAATTAGTATGACCACGAGGAAGTAAGTATTTCGGTATGAGAAGAGAGGGATTTCCCATCCCGTTTCATCGACCGAGCCAGTCTGCTCGATCAGTAAAGCAGGGGGTGAAGCGACATCTAGCGGAGAGAGGCCGTACTAACTATATTACTCGAAATGTATTCGGAATGGTGGCTGCTCTCCCCGTCAGACGTCGCTGTCAATCCATAGGTTAGCCGCTAGGTGTCGCTGTTGCGACATGCTCCCACTAGGGATCTAGGTTATTGGTATAAGAGCCTAAAGCTCCGCGCGCACCAGCGGTTAAGCGCGTTCAATCGCACCCGCTAATGCGTACATGGTCTAAGCGGCCTTAAGGGCCCGCGCGCACCAGCGGCAACCCAAGCGTTTATACGCACTAAGCGCTTTATTGCAACCGCTAGTGCGCACGAGGTCTTCGATCAACTAATCCAAAAGGAGAATAAAGGTATTGTAATCGGTTGTTTAAAGGTTAAATTGAAAACTACTGTTAATTGGATCAGTTGTTGAAGACCAATCGTTTACATTATTTTTGTCAGTTAGGTATTAGACGGAACCGTAGGTTTATTACGTTAAGTTAGGGAGATTGAAATTAAAGAAAGAATAGGTTTCCGTGTAACACCTAACAAGCAGACTTCTAGGTACTTATCTTAATGAAACTAAGAACAGGACTAGGCTTTAATATCGCTTATGAACTTAAAATTAACATAATAATAATAATAGGTATAATTATCGCTTATGAACTTAAATTAACACAATAATAGGTATAATTATCGCTTATGAACTTAAATTAACACAATAATACGAGTAGGTATAGTTATCGTTCTTATTCACTGGGTAAGGGGCAAATGTTGTTAAAGGCGCGCTGGATAGCGCCTCGACTTGTCTTGAGGTCGACGACCCGGGTGATCCCGTCTCGTCCCGGGGTGCAGCCGATTACACGCCCCAGGCGCCACTGGTAAGGTGGCAGCCGCTCCTCCCGAACCAGGACCACCATGCCGGGCTTGAGCGTTGGCCCCTTACAGCTCCTCCACTTCGTTCGTCCTTGGAGAAGACCGATGTAGTCTCTGGACCACCTTCGCCAGAAATCCTGTTGCAGCTGCTGTAATTGCTGGTAACTAGTTAACATATTCGACGGTGTGGCTTGGTAATCGTAGTCAGGCAATGAGGTAGGAGTTCTACCTAGCAAAAAGTGGGCTGGCGTTAGACAAGTGATTTCATCGTTATCAGAGCTAGGTATTGGGCATAGAGGGCGGGAATTTAAAATTCCCTCTATTTGAGTGAGTACAGTGGAAAATTCCTCGTAGGTTAATAAAGCGTTGCCTAGAACCTTTTTTAAATGGGTTTTACAGCTTTTGACAGCTGCTTCATGTAAACCGCCCATGTGAGGCGTGTATGGAGGTAAAAAATTCCACTGTATTCCCTCATTTGTACAACACATTGATAATTCGTTAATGTTGGTATTAAGAAATGCATACAAATCAGACAACTCATTATTTGCACCATGAAATGTGGTACCATTGTCACTCAGCATTTCCTTCGGTCTTCCTCTTCGTGCTATAAAGCGCCTGAAGGCCGAAAGAAATGCAGAAGTCTCTAAGCTTGAAACTAACTCTATATGAACAGCCTTGGTTACCGAGCAAACAAACATTGCAATATAGCATTTATAGGTTTTGTAACCTCGTCCCCTCCGGTCCCTTATAGTAAAGGGGCCCGCGTAATCAACGCTCGTCGAGTGAAAGGGGGGCGCTGGTGTTACTCGGTTGGTTGGTAAATTCCCCATAATAGGTGCAGGAAATGTTGGCCTTGCCCTGAAGCATGTTACGCATTTTTGAACTATTTTATTGGCTAAAATCTTACCCTTGATCGGCCAGTATCTCTCGCGTATGGATGCCAGGAGAAGTTGGGGCCCGGCATGAATCAGTCTTACATGCTCATTGAGCATGATGAGCTTGGTTAAATTGTGTTTGTGTGGTAAAATAGTAGGGTGTTTCTTATGGTGTGAGTAGTGCGAGAGGCCTAAACGACCTCCCACTTTTATTAGGTTGTTTTCCACAAAGGGGTTTAAATTAATTAAATTTGATGATTTTGGAAGTTGTTTCTTTGACAGTAATAAATTGTATTCCTTTGGGTAAGCTTCCATTTGAACATGGGAAATTAATTTATTCAGGGATTCGTTCATCTCGTTGACAGTTAGCGGGCCTCTTATTTGGTTATCTTTGTTTTTACAATTATTGACAAATCTCAGTATGAATGTAAAACATTTCACTAGCTTGTTAATATTTGACCATTTATCAATTAGGTTTGACATAAATTGGTTGGAAGTGACATTAGTGCACACATTGCACTGAATAGGAGGTAACTCCACTGGGTGTGAGGGCCACTCTGTATAAGGCCTATTTAGCCAGGCTGGTCCTTTCCACCACTTGGTACAGCCCGCCAACCTTTCAGTATTTACTCCTCGCGTCAAAAGGTCTGCGGGATTGTCACTAGAGGAAATCCAGTGCCAGTCGTTGGTCTGGGTAGATTCCCTTATTTTATTTACTTGATTTTTTACAAAACAATTCAATTTATGCACATGTGGGGATTTAATCCAAGCGAGAGTGACATTTGAGTCTGACCATAAATATTTTGCTGCAAATGGACATTTTAATGCATTAATTACCTTATTGTGTAAGGTTGTTAGTAATAATGCTGCCCTTAATTCGAGCTTGGGAATAGTTTCATTATTACGAGCTACTCTCGTTTTAGCGCACAGTAGGAGAGTTAAAATTGTCCCCATTTTGTCTATAGAGCGTATGTAAATCGCTGCCCCATATGCTGTCAGCGAGCTGTCCGAGAACCCATGTAATTCAACAATATAAAATTGGCTTAGCACTACGTGCCTAGGTAATCTTATTGAATTTAATGAGACAAGGGAGTTATAAAAGACTTCCCATTCCTTTGTTAATTCGAGTGATAAGGGCTCATCCCAGTCACTTTTTATCTTCCACAATCTTTGAATGAAACATTTTGCAATAATTAACACTGGTCCTAGTAAACCCAGTGGATCAAAAATAGCTGATGCCAATGAGAGAACCTTTCGTTTGGTTAGCGGTCTCTGTATTGGTTGTTGTTTTATTTGGTAGGTCATCGGTTTGACTACACCATGCAAGCCCTAATACCTTTTGTGGGTCTTGCCCAAAGGTGGTTGGTTGTGCGTTGTAAGTTGAGTAGGTTGTACAGTCAACGTCAAAAGTAAGTGATCAAAATCAACATTTCAAAATATCTATTGTCATGGCATCCCAAATATAACATGTTATATTGAAGTGCTAAATTAATTGATGTTTTAATTAGTCAAAAGAAAGTGATCATAACAGCTGTGCAAAACAGAAGCCTGACATGACATTTCTATCAAAAGCGTCAAACGTGAATTGAATACCAAAATAACGACATTCCAACAATATCGGCAAAAGAAGGATTTATGGCAAATAATTCCAAGATGTAATAAAAACTTATTTTAAATCTTGGCGTAAGGGAGATTGCTATTTTGTCACTTCGCATGTTTTTCGACGAACATAACCGATATTAACCGAAGTACTCCGAGGTTGTCCCAAAACCAAGATTTTATAGTTAAAACTTTAATTCGAAATGTTCAACGATGACTTAAACTGTCATTGAGTTTTCAAAAATCGAAATAATGTTGATCACTTATTATGACACGTTATTGAGCTCATTTACTTTTGATCAACTACAATAGTCCGTAGCATTTGACTTAATGTATTGTATAGATAATTTTGGGACCCTATTTCATCAGTTTCTTTTGCTGTTGACTGTACTTACAGTTTGTAGTATATTACTAGAGTTAGAGTTCCATTTCCTCAGGTTGAAATTCGCGCTGAGGAGTATGCGCTGAATGCACACCGCTGTCTCTGCTACCTGCTGTTCGCTATCTCCACCGTATATGAGGTCGTCCATGTAAAAAGCGTTGGCTATCGCCTCAGCTGCTTCTGGAAATTGGTGTTTGTTTTCGTATGATAACTGTAATAAGCATCGGGTAGCAATGTGCGGTGCGCATTTTAACCCAAAACTTAAGGTTGTTAACATGTATGTCCTTAATCGTTGGGATGAGTCATCGCGCCACAGTATACACTGTAGGTTACATTGTTCTGGATTAATATAAATCATTCGATACATTTTTTGAATATCTGCGTTTACTACATATTTATAATTTCGAAACCTAAGTAATATATCTATCAATTCGTCTTGCATTACTGTGCCCTTATATTGAATGTCATTTAAGGATTTACCACTGCTTGTCTGACAGGACGGATCAATTACGACCCTGAGGGGTGTCGTAGTTTTTTCAGGGTTAATAACAGCATGGTGCGCTACATAATTGCAGTACTTATTCGGTGTACATTCAACCATATGTCCTGCCTCCTTGAATTCGTTCATAAATTCCACATACTTCTCCTTAAATGCTGGGTTGCGAACAAACTTTGACTCTAGAGTTTTAAATCGTTTGAAAGCTATATGGCGTGAGTCGCCAAGCGCCGTTGGGGGCTCTTTGAGAGGCAGCGTCACCACAAAGTTACCATCAGAAGTGCGAGTATGTTCATTGAATACCTTCTCACAATTGATATTGTCATCATCTGGAACTTTGCTATGTGATTGCTGATCGGTTGTTTCCCAAAAAGTCCGCAACTCATTATTAATTACAAAGTTGCAACTCACCCTTTGAGGAGCATGCTTGGTACCAACAGGACCTGACACCACCTAGCCTAACCCGGTTCTCTGGAGGATTGGTAGGCCTTCACCCAAACGGTGTTGGCCTATGCACAACAGTTGGTAAAAATGTTCTGCTCCTAAAATCATGTCAATAGGCCCGCCTTTGCTGAAATTGGTGTCAGCTAGGTTGAATCGCTGCGGAATATTAAATGATTCTTGTTGAATTGGGTACATAGGTAGACTACATATACTTGGTACAATGAAGCAGGACAGTTTGGTTGAGTATGAATCATCTCGTGATACTATACTTAAATGACATTGTTGGTTTATAGTCGTTGTGTTTTCATTAAAACCCAATACTTCAAATTTAATTTTTTGTGTTGGTAATTGTAGTAATTGGGCTGCGTGTTCGGTTATAAAGTTTGACTGGGATCCACTGTCAAGCAATATTCTTAGCATATGCGGCTTGTTGTGACTATCAAATACTTTGACTTGAGCAGTAGAGAGGATAATATGGGTTGGTTGCCCTACTGCACAAGAATCGGATTGAGCGGTTTGTTGGAAACCCAACACAATTGCAACGTAAATGTGGCCCTTAAGTAGTCGTTATGTCTGAGACTACAGCGATTCGCGCCGGCCCCTTCTCTTCCACGACTAGCCACTGAGTGGCACACACGCAATAATTGTCAGTGCATTTCGATAATTAAACTAGTTTGTTTAATCTTGAGTTTACTTCAGCAACCAACCTACCCAAATTACAACATGGTCCTTCGAACAACAATTTGTTAAGTAAACCGATTATCAGGATTCGAGTAACAAACCAAGTGCCACGACATCAATTTATATTTATTGCATGGAAGCAGCCACCGATAAGAAAAAACCAAAGTAACTTAACGAACGAAAGAACAAATCAACGAGTGCAACGATTATTACGATACGAAGTGCAAATAATAATTGGAAAATAATTCAATTAGCGAAGAGGAGTTTCTCAAGTAAGGACGACTTCGCCGGACGACGGCATCACGACGCATCAACTTCAAAAGCGAACCCTATTACAGGAAGCGAGAACCTAAAGTTGCGTTTGCCGGGCCGTGGCACGGAGCCATTGACGTATATACCTGACGAACCTCGTGGTGCACGCCGCGCACATCCCCGCGCGTGTTCCCGCGCAACAAGGATCCTCGGGTGTCATCGAGCAGCTTCGCCACTTGTCGGCAGTGTCAAAATTCGCCAATCGGACGCCTTCCTATGACGCTTCGACGAATAGGAACTCACGCGCGCTCGTCGATTCGGGTTTCGGGTGGTTTAACCGAGCAACGCGACTACACCACAGCTTTGACGCCATTTTCTTAGTTCACTTCGCGAGTCTGGTTACTTCTCTGCTCATACTAAGTCCAATAATAGACAGATTTAATTAGTATTTAGTGTAATACGTGTATAATATATTGTGTTTATTTATAAGTGCAGTGTGAAGTGCTTGGATAATGGAGATATCGGAGTTGAACGCGGCAAGGGGTTACACAAAAGGTACTATTACGAGACTTTACAATTTCATCTCACGTCCTCAGGATGTAACGTCATCTCAAACTGATGCCTTAGTTACTAAGAAAAAAAGGGCAACAGAAGTGTTTTCGCAATACGAAACATACAACATTAAAATCTTGTCGTTAGATCCCGATGATAAAGAGGACGTCGAGGAGGTTGAAACCCGCTATTATGCGATTTTGAGCGCGCTCAACGAAGAAATAAATAAGCGTAACACTCAGCGATCATGCCCGCCTCCAGCTCCAATATCCAAACTTAGATTGCCACCTATCGATGTACCGATATTCGACGGTAAGTTCTGTGAATTTATTCCGTTTATAAATCTGTTTAATTCGGTGATAAATGACAACAACTCGGTAGACCTCGTGCAAAAATTGTATTATTTAAGGTCTTACCTTAAAGAGGAGCCTTTAAACTTAATTAAAAACTTACCTCTGGTACCCGAGAGTTACGAAAAGGCACTTAAGTTGTTGAACGATAGATATAACAATAAATTTAAAATTGTAAACGAACACATTTGCACCATCATAGACTTAAACCCTTTAACTAAAACAACAGCAAGCTGCTTAAGAGAATTTGTATCCAAAATTAAACAAGAACTCGCAGCATTATCAAACTTAGACCAAAATGTACAAACTTGGGATGCTATAATGATCTGTATTTTATCCCGCAAACTAGATTTGTACACCTCTCGAGCATACCAACTCGAGCGAGACACCAAGGAGGAGCCGACATTAGAAGCTTTTCTGGCTTTTCTTGAGAAGCGAGCACTAGCGTTGGAAAATGCAGAACCCGCAGCTCAGGGGCCGCAACAGCAGCGGTTTAATCAGCAGCAGCGCTACGAGCCAGCTCAACGCTTCGAGCGACAGCAGACTCAGCAGTACAACAAGAAGCCTACATCTGCAGTTAATATAGCTGCAACTTCTTCATGCTTATACTGTAAGTCAGAACACAAATTATTTACTTGTGATAAATTTAAGTTGTTACATGCCAATGAGCGTGTAAAGTTTGCTGCAGATAGCAATCTATGCACAATCTGCTTAAATAACCACAAAAACAAGTGCCGATTCCATTTTAAATGTAACACTTGTAACGGGAAGCACAATACCCTCTTGCACAGCGAGCAACAACCAATGCCATCTGTCACCATGATGTCTAAACATTCTTCTACACAGGTTCTCTTACCAACTGTCCGAGTCAAGATACTCATGTCCAACGGTACCGAAGTATTTGCAAAGGCGCTGCTGGACAGTGGCTCACAATCTTCCTTTGCCACAACGGAACTAGTAAGGCTCCTAGATTTAAAACCCAAGAGTGTAAATACAGGTATCATTGGTATAGGTAATGCCCACAGCACCATAAGGCAGTATGTGCAACTAGAAGTGCACTCGACTGTGTCACAATTTAAAATGCCGATCACATGCTATGTCTTGGATCAAATAACATCAAAGCTTCCACAACAACGAGTTGACAGAGACACCATTGCACTGCCCACTAATATTAATCTGGCTGACGCAGATTTTGATGTGCCAAGTAATATACACATACTAATGGCTGCCGATGTGTTTTTCCAGGTGCTGCTACCCCAGCCTAAGGAAGTAAGCAGTCAACCTAGCAGCCAGCAGTCAGCAGAATCAACATCCGGTGCATGCAGTCAACAGCCGTACTTACTGAATACCCAATTTGGCTATGTTGTGGCGGGTACCCTTCCAAACCAGTGTCATTCTAATCAAAATCAAGTAAATTTATTTTGTCAGCAATGTGACTCAGATATCAACGGTACAGTTTCTAAATTTTGGGAAACCGAATGTGTGCCTGAAATCTTCCCAGAGAAAGGTCCTGAAGTTGATCTAAGCGAACAAATCTTTCAAGAGTCTGTAGTTTTGAAAGACAAAAGGTTTCAAGTAGCTTTGCCATTAAAGGTGCCACTAAATCAAGTTAATGAAACTATAGGTGATTCATTTAACCAAGCACTGCAAAGATTTTACAACATGGAAAAACGATTTAAAAAAGAACCAGAGTTGTTTGAACAATATAAGGATTTCATTCATCAATATGTGGCATTAGGCCATGGTTCATTCATAAACATAGACCAATACGACCTCACTAAAGATCCAGTGTTCTTTCTGCCGCACCATGCTGTGGTACGACTCGATAAAAAGACCACTAAGTGTAGAGTAGTTTTTGATGGGTCTATGTTGACGAGGTTGCATCGCTCACTTAACGATATTTTATTAAATGGCGCAGCAACGCAAAAAGAGCTGTTCGACATACTATTATTATTCCGAACAGGCGGATATGTCTTCAGCACCGATTTAAAAAACATGTTTCGGGCTATAAGTCTTGATCCTAAATATAGGTCTTTGCAACTCATCTTGTGGAGAGACTCCACAGATGAAGACATTAAATGCATACAATTAAATACGGTCACATATGGACTCAAATGTTCCACTTTCTTAGCAACCCGCTGCTTAACGGAGTTAGCAATAAGATATCAATACGAGTTTCCTGATGCAGCATTCATTCTCCGCAATCAAGCTTACTGTGATGACATATTAGTCTCCAGCAACACATTAGAATCACTAAATGAAATGAAAAAACAGCTGATTCAACTTCTTGAACTGGGAGGATTTGAGGCGCACAAATGGTCTTCTAATTGCGCTCAAGTATTGCAGGACATACCGATTGACAAACAACACTTTGACGAAGTTGACCTACAAAAGCAAAACTACTGTCTCAAGACACTAGGTGTGTCATACAACACAAAGACAGATACAATCAATATAACTAGTCCTAGTTCAACACAGAGCATCCCTAAAACAAAACGCGAGATACTGAGTCACATAGCCAAATTCTATGACCCTTTAGGTCTAGTCGGACCAATCATTGTGTCTGCGAAATTAATAATTCAAAAACTATGGTCGACTAAAATGGGATGGGACAGTTGTTTGACTAACGAATTAGAAAGGCTCTGGTTGGAATTTTACGAAAGTTTGTCTATAATGCGACCTATAATCATTAATAGAAACGTCATGCCAGACTCTGATTTCTACCGATCTGTGCAATTAGTAGGTTTTGCAGATGCTGCTGGTTCAGCCGCGTACGGATGCTGCGTATATCTACGCGTTGTCGACAAAGTAGGTAATGTAAAGCAGACTTTGCTCTGTTCAAAATCTAGAGTAAATCCTTTACATCAAAAGCTTACTGTGCCCAGGCTGGAGCTCAATGCCGCCCTACTATTGGCCAAATTAGTCGCAAAAATACATACGACTATGAGTCTTAAAATGAATATCAATGATGTACTTCTATTCTCAGACTCACAAATAGTTTTAGCATGGTTTAAAACAGATCCAACTAAACTCAACGTCTATGTTGCGAACAGAGTGAAGGTTGTTTTACAACACACTGATAAATTTATTTGGTCGTACGTCAATACTAGTGACAATCCCGCTGACTGTCTCAGCAGAGGTGTAAAGCCGCACGAACTTCACGAGCATGCCTTATGGTGGGAGGGTCCCAGTTTCCTGCATGATGGAACGTATGTATTGCCCGATGGCAACCATATTAATGTCTCTACAGACTTACCAGAGTTGAAAGCTGGTTGCGATGGTTCTGCTCTCTCCAATGCTATGGTGTGTTCGGGTTCTGTTACGAACTCTAATCTATGCTTAGACTTCCTTGACAAATACTCTGATATAAATAAAATGCAACGAGTTCTTGCTTACATTTTGCGTTTTTGCAGCAATTTAAAATCGCTAAACCGCAACAAAAATAATTATTTGCTCACTAACGAGTTAAATAATTCACTTATGTTAATTGTTAAGCATGAGCAACAAAAATTCTATAAAACTGATATAGAATTGTTAAAACAAAATAAACCCATAAAGGGCGATATTGTATCACTCAATCCATTTATTGATGATAAAGGTCTCTTACGAATTGGAGGGCGTTTGGATTGCGCAACGATTCCTTATTCACAAAAACATCCAGCTATTATACCTAATAAATCACGAGTAACACAATTGATTATTAAGAGTGAGCACATTAAAAACTTACACGCGGGGCCCAAGATAACTTTGTCATCAATAAATCAAAGGTTTTGGATCATAAATGGTATTAGTGAGATTAAGAAAATAACAAACAAATGTACGAGGGTGCATTGAAAAGTTCTGAGCCTAAGGTTGTATATAATAAAAAAAAAAAAAAAAAAATACTGGCAGGTAAAAGTGCCATATTTAGTCGCCATTATGCACTATCTTTTGTTTTTTTCTTGTCACAATTTTGCATTTTATGCTGGAACTGCTACATAAGGTCACTGATTTTTCAAGTAATGGATAAAATTGAGCACCGTTCTGTCATAAAATATTTGCAAAAGAAGGGGTTAACACCAAAACAAATATTTGAAGATATGAACAAAACATTAGGGCAATCTGCTCCATCGTATGCTACCATAAAAAGATGGGTAGCTGATTTCAAACGTGGCCGGGAGACTGTTCAAGACGAGCCTAGGAGTGGGCGGCCGTTGACGCCTACTACGGATGAAAATGTCAATAAAATATTAGATGCGATAATGAAGGATAGGCGATTGAAGATTGTGGAGATAGCGGAAGCAATGGGTATTTCTTATGAGCGGGCACAGAACATCATCACCGATGTTCTTGGATTTTCTAAGGTGTCAGCCAGGTGGGTGCCTAGACTGCTTTCAGTCGAGAACAAACGAGTACTGGTTACAATTTCCCAAGATTGTTTGGACATGTTTCAACGTGACCCCGAAGATTTTCTCAATCGTTTTATAACTATGGACGAGACATGGGTCCACCACAGTACACCAGAATCGAAAGAACAATCCAGGCAATGGAAAAGACCAGGTTCACCACCACCCAAAAAACCCAAGGTCATTTTGTCAGCTAATAAGGTAATGGCCTCGGTTTTCTGGGATTGCAGGGGGGTTATCATGATAGACTATCTCGAAAAGGGCAAAACAATAAATTCAGAGTACTATTGTGCTCTTTTACGTCGTCTGCGAGAGGAAATTAAAATAAAGAGACCTGGAATGCTGTCGAAAAAAGTATTGTTTCACCAAGACAACGCTCGCGTTCACACTTCGGCGAAATCAATGGCACAAATACATGATTGTGGATTTGAAGTGCTGCCGCATCCCCCTTACTCGCCGGATCTAGCTCCTTCCGATTATCATCTCTTCCCAAACCTCAAAAAACACTTGGGAGGACAAAGATTTTCGACTAATATGGAGGTACAAGAAGCAGTAGACTCATATTTTAACGACCTCAGAGATTCTTTTTTTTTTGATGGGATAATGAAGTTGGAGGCGAGGTGGACTAAGTGCATTGACCTTCATGGAGACTATGTCGAAAAATAAAATTGTTATAAAAAGTGAGCCAGTTAGTTTTTTTTACCAGGCTCAGAACTTTTCAATCCACCCTCGTATAACCTGTTTCAGATTAAAGGCTCAAGTAGCCCAGCAGCTAATGGGTTCTTTGCCGCACGAGCGAGTCAATGCGTGCAGAGTCTTTCAAAAAGTTGGCGTAGATTTCGCTGGGCCTATTCCCGTCAAGCAATCGAGGGTCAGGCGCGCCGTGCTTTCAAAGGGTTATATTTGCGTGTTTGTGTGCTTTGTAACCAAGGCAATTCATCTCGAATTGACCTCAGATTTAACAACACCGGCCTTTTTAGCTTGCTTAAAACGTTTTATTGCACGGAGAGGCATGCCTAGCGACATCTATTGCGATAATGCATCAACATTTAAAGGTGCAAAGAACCAATTAGCTGAAATTTACAAACTGCAGACCTCTGGCGACCATCAAAGGCAGGTGCAATCATACACAGCTCAACAAGGAATCAATTTCCACTTCATTCCTAGCTATTCGCCTGTCTTCGGTGGTCTCTGGGAGGCTGCCGTCAAAAGTACAAAATATCACCTTAAACGTGTAATCTTAAAAGCTGTTCTTACTTACGAAGAGCTATGCACTGTACTTGCGCAAATAGAATCTATTTTGAACAGTAGACCACTAACCCCTTTGTCTACTGACATCAACGATTATACATACCTGACACCTGGTCACTTCTTAGTAGGTACTGCTTTGAATGCTTATCCTGAAAAGGACCTTACGGATGTACCTTTTAATAGACTAAAGTTCTGGAACATTTGCTGTAACATTTATCAACAATATTGGAAAGTTTGGCGTAAAAGCTATTTAAATGTACTACAATCCAGACCTAAATGGAAAACTTCATTGCCTAACGTTAAAGTAGGTTCTCTTGTAATTCTAGTAGACAATGATACGCAGCCTCTCCATTGGCCCATGGCTAGAGTCATTAACCTGTTCCCTGGTCTCGATAATAAGGTGAGAGCTGTTGAAGTCAAGTTACCCAATGGGAAAACTCATAGACGATCTATTACCAAAATATGTCTACTTCCAATAGATTAGATTAGGTTAAGTTTTTGAAATTAAGTATTAATGTTCATTTTGCCAAGTCGGCAGTATGTTGGAAACCCAACACAATTGCAACGTAAATGTGGCCCTTAAGTAGTCGTTATGTCTGAGACTACAGCGATTCGCGCCGGCCCCTTCTCTTCCACGACTAGCCACTGAGTGGCACACACGCAATAATTGTCAGTGCATTTCGATAATTAAACTAGAGTTTGTTTAATCTTGAGTTTACTTCAGCAACCAACCTACCCAAATTAATGTTCATTTTGCCAAGTCGGCAGTATGTTGGAAACCCAACACAATTGCAACGTAAATGTGGCCCTTAAGTAGTCGTTATGTCTGAGACTACAGCGATTCGCGCCGGCCCCTTCTCTTCCACGACTAGCCACTGAGTGGCACACACGCAATAATTGTCAGTGCATTTCGATAATTAAACTAAATAGTTTGTTTAATCTTGAGTTTACTTCAGCAACCAACCTACCCAAATTACAACACGGTTGACTGTTGAGTCATTAGGTTAACAGACGGGGTGGTACTGTTGAGAGTCGAAGTCACTATCGGTTCACTACTGCTATTGGTTGATTGGTTTTGAGATGATGCAGCAGTGTTCATTGGTATTACATGTAAAAGTGTATGATGTTTACCTTTACAAGTTCTGCAGGTCGTAGCTCTGCAGTTTGGTAAAATGTGGTTTGAACCGAAACAGTTCAAACACAAACCCAATTGTTTTACCACTCGAATGCGTGACAATGGGTTCAGGGCCAAGAATTTCCCGCACTGGTTAATGTAATGTCCCCCCTTACAGTTCGGGCATTGGTTACGCACAGTATTAAAAGGTTTTACCTTGTTTGGTTGTTGCAATGTTTGTTGGGATGGAGGGGACGTGATTACCATAGCCTTCCTAGGCAGCGCCGTACTGGCAGCAGGCTGCTCACATCCAGCACTGCTCATTGCCTCCAAGATGTCTGCCTGTTTCTTTAGAAACATCTTGAAATCCTGCAAAGTAGGAAGTTCACGCGAGATTATCCTTTCCTCCCATTTCCTTTGGACGCTTTTATCTAACTTTGCAGTTATAAGATATATTAATAGGACATCCCAGCCCTCAGTACTAACTTGTAATGAGCGCAGGGATCTTAAATGTTTGGAAATATTATCAGATAAACTTCTGAGGGCTGACGCTGTGTTTGAAACTGTATCTACATTTAACAGCGCTCGCAGGTGATTGTTTACAAGAAGTCTTGGGTTATTAAATCGTTCACATAATAACTGCCATGCGATGGAGTAACTCTCCTCGGAATATTCCAATGCACTTATAACCTCTGTCGCACCATCTTTCAAGCAACTTCGCAGATATTTAAATTTCTGCATTGGTTTTAGGTTAGTTTGGTTGATAAGTGCATCGAAGGTATCGCGGAATTCTATCCAAGTGGTACTGTCACCGCTGAATGATGGTAACAAAATTTCTGGGAATTTAATACACTCACTCACTGTGTCGCCCGGGACTCGGTTGCTGCCCCCTAGCGGAGTCGACGGCGGTGTCGCGTCCACCTGCCGCTTAACAAAACTCTTAGCCTTTGCTACCGCAGCAAAATAAGTGTTCTCAAAGGTTTCCCTTACCTTTAACTGCTCGTCTAAGTCTGTACTTATTGTTTCTATACAATGTTGAATTTTGTCAAAATCTTTATACACAGATAGCATTTTATCTAGCCTTAACTCGATTTCTATGACTTGTTCTGCTGACAGTGAGCCCGCTGTGACTCCATTTATAAATTTGGTGAATAAAGTGAGCTTTGCCTTTATTGAGCCCCTTTTTTTAACATAATCTGGTAATTTAGAGTCTTCTATAATGGTCGCCTCAGCGGACTCGTCGTCGGAACTCATTTTTTGCCACGTGCCCAATACTCGGATTTAAGAATTTTACAACAATTGACCAAATTATCTCTATATGCCAGCCCACTTGCCTTTAGTAATCCTTTTGGTAGGGCGGCTCGGTGTCTCAAGCCGCCTTCGTCGATGAAAAGCCGCGCCCAATGCCTCGTAGCGACGCCTTCGCCCTCGTGGAAAGACTGCCCGGTGCCTCGGGTAGCCGCTGGTTATAGATTTCGTAGAAAGCTGCTGGATGTTTCGAGCAGCCACTCGGAGAGAAGCCGCGCTCAGTGTCTTGGAGCGCCTTCGTTTCACCACGTGGTCGACGAGAGTCCACGCCCAACCTCTCGACGTGCCCTCGCCTCCTTGGATAAGCTGCCCGGTGTCTCAGGTAGCTTTGTCGTCGGGGTCACCAAAAATGTCTTCTTGGAAGACATAAAAATGCTCTTTCTCTTGCTAATATATTTATTTATTGTTGTACGAGCTTACAAATTTGCGATCTGCTATCCGCCATTTCGGTATGAGAAGAGAGGGATTTCCCATCCCGTTTCATCGACCGAGCCAGTCTGCTCGATCAGTAAAGCAGGGGGTGAAGCGACATCTAGCGGAGAGAGGCCGTACTAACTATATTACTCGAAATGTATTCGGAATGGTGGCTGCTCTCCCCGTCAGACGTCGCTGTCAATCCATAGGTTAGCCGCTAGGTGTCGCTGTTGCGACAAGATGTCTTTTATGTTTTGATTGCTTACGTCACTTTGACGTAGTCCAATGTGGACTAGGAATTATATTCCGTGACAGTACTATTACTATGTAGTTAACTGCCTTTTTTGGTAGAATGGCAGAACAGGAATAGGACTGAAAGGGCTTTATAAGTTAATTGCAAAAATATACCACACCATTACATTCCAGCCAGTTGTTACGTAAAAAATAATAGTAGGTCAAATACAAACAAAATGACACACCGGGCTTATTTCAAAATTGGCAGGATGTAGGGTAGGTTCTGACACTGCAAAACATGATGTTGGCCAAGTTACAGTTACAGTTATAATCCAGCGAGACACCGAGAGCCATTGACTCAGTCTTGCCGGAATTACGAGTTTGAACGTGTTTCGTGACAACAAAGGTTAATTTTTTGAATGGATTTCTTGCATTAATTACTTACTCAATTTTACGCTAGTATTTGTGGATTTTGTTCATTAAAATCCGTGAACTATAAGATAAACTAGTGATTTGCAGTAATTTAATTGCGATTGTAAGTTATTTTAATAACAATTAGTTTTTTTCATGGTTCTTGTATACACTAACACGTTCTTGTAGACAAAATGATATGCCAATACTCTGGACAAAATGACACGGTGTATGATTGTAGTCACACGCAATCAAAATAATATTCATGCTTCCAAAAACAGGCAGAAACCACCAAAAATGGCAAATTGGTAGCGGAAAACTGCGCTCATGTCAAAGACAGCTCTGCTCTGGTAATGACAAGACAAAACATAAAACAAAAAAGTCAACTGCCCCAATAATTTTGTAATGAACTATTTTCCGAACTTTCAGCCTGGGGACAGCTGCTGTTCACCATGTTCTCGTTGGGCTCATGCATCATGTGCTGATGTTCCAAAGAGGACCACTGAATTTATTTATTGAATAGTGTCCTATAACTTTAAGTACATGTCATTATGTCCATACTACTGCCATTGTGCATTTTTATGCACGTTACTCTTTGAACAAAACTTATAGAGTGAATGAAGGACTTAACAATTATTTTAAACGCGCATTAATTTAACGAATTTTTCAATAAGTCGAAGTAATATTATTTTGCACTGCTAGGTATAACCATTTTGACAGTAGACAGCCCGCAACCCGTTTCATAAAAATAAATAATTAATATTATACAAAAATTGCCTCGATAACGCTAATTTATCGTTATAACTTATAACAGTATATTAAAGTATGTTTTCTCAAATACGCATTGAAATATTGGCGTTATGTTAGTTATTTTAGGTTTCAAAATATCACGTTCCAGGCGGAACAACTCGAGAGAACTGTAAAGGAATTTCATACAAAATTGAAGGCCTAGGCCGGGAAGTATTTTTTTTTAATTTTATTGTTAACATGACGGCTGTGTTTATAAATCGCTAAATTATATTTATAATATTTTGGGAGACATCCGCGCTGTGTCGTGTGCGCCCACTCGCCCGCCGGTGCGCCGCACCGCCTGCGATCTAAGTTGCGCTATGCCTGATGTGCCTCCTAATTACCGCTGCGCTCCTGGTAGTTTATTCTAACATGCAATTACTTTTCTTACCTAGGGTGGGCCATGTATCACTTAAACCCGCTTCTAAGATAAACAATGGCCTATACTTACTTCAGATACACTCATGACTGTATGAATTGTTTTGTTTAAGTTTCATTAACCTTGTGGCGGATTAGATTTATAATTCATTTTATTATTTTGTCATGATTGTGAGCTTACTAAATCGTTTAGGAGCGCGCACTGCCGCTGCTAGTAAATGATGTCATGTATCAACTTTACGCAAACCGTATTCTTGCTTATTAAATATTATTATATTCTAACAATAATATATCAAGTTTTTTAAATGATGTTATTGTATTAACCTAGAAGTAAAATATTAAAAATACCACTTATTGCCTGTAAATTGAATAGTACCTATATTAACGTTGCAAACAAGTTCGAATTGTTTATCAATATATTTTGAAACGGTCCTTGTGGCATTCCTAAGTGGACGACAGGAGAGAAACGCACACCTCTTGAAAAAAGTATGACTAGTGTCGCTGTAAGAGTAGTCCTTAAATTGCTGAACATAGGGACTACTATCTTAGCGCCATCTAGCTCTAAGGAATTAAATAATTACTCGTCACATAGATGGCAGTTAAGTGACGAGTAAGCGCTACCTTACGTTCAGTAACTACGTTCAGGAATTACGATGGAAAAAAACGATACTTTCGTCGATCAACCTTGAAAACTTAATATAAAGCTTAATTTTGTGCTACTATTAAAACTATGTTACGGCGCTTTTAGTTTGAAAGCTGTAACCAATTATGAGGAGGTTGTTTTTGTAGTAGTTAATAGAGCGTAGGCGCACTTGACACACACATGTTTAAAAGTGGCGACACCGGGTCTTATACGAATTGGCGCTCATGACAGTCATGACATACGAGTATCTCCCTTGTTTCTATGATCTGAGGCCCAAACAGACTTTCTCTTTGGGTTGATCAAGATATCTAATGTTTACTTTTACAGGTCGACTTTGAGCGCTACGAAATTGGACGAATTTAGTTTAACTCATATTCATTTTTAAATTATTCATTGTGAAACATGCGACAGTCTAAGCTAGAGCTGTATTTATGTCATTATTAAAAATGACCATTTATCATTTTCTTCAATAATTATTTTTGTGTCATCCGCAAATTAAAATTAAAATTTATGACAGAGGGATAAGACCTGAGGAAAGGACGGCGGGTCATTAATATAAATTAAAAAGAGTAAGATACCAATAGGGTATTTAACAAGAGTGAAATTAAATTGTTTTTTTAATTAACAATAGATAAATAAACATTATAAACATACTAGCAAAATATCATTTTTTTATTTATGTTTGCTATTATAAGATTTTTAAATTCATAAAATTCAACAATAAGGACGCTGTTTGATGATGACGTCAAAAGATAGAAATCCTTATAAATTCCATAGTAACGGAGCGTTTTTGATGTTTTATAAAAATAAGCTGATTTGACTTTAGTCAAATACCGTATTATGCTACCCATAGCTATTTGGTATGTATGACGAACGGTAAGATACCATAGTTTTACTTATTGGGCAATATCTTGAAGTTTCAACGCATTCAGTCCTGTTATTTAGATACGATTTGATCTAGCTCAGTGCAGGACCTCGTATGGCGCACCTAGACAGTTTAGATGTTGACTGTTGCTCAAATATCCATGAACAAAACTGCAACAGCTGACTTTTTTCTGTACATTCTATTACTCGTTTGATAAATTTAAATGTTACACGATGCACGATGTTGTTGTTGTTGTTACTTCTACATTTTCTGAATTCGTGTTGTTCTTCTTTTAAGATCTTACTTTTTTCCGAAAAGCTAATTAGTCTTGCATACAATACTTTTTTAAATATTTTTGAAAAGATTGAAATCAGAGTGATGGGTCTATAGTTGTCTACTTTACAAACATCTCCCTTCTTGTACAACGCAATTGACAACAATTCATATGTGCTAAGGTAGTAAAATAAAAATACCATTTGTAGATTTTACGCTGCTGATTACAGTAAAAATATTTTTGGATATTTTTATGCAGTAGTTTTTATTATATTTAGGAAAAACAGTAAAAATAGTTTAATTGTGAATGTTAGGAATACACTTATAGTGCCCTTAGTCCATTTATTACCATAGGAATTGAAAAAAATATACAACTCTCATGTCACCAGTGTTGCCAGATTTAGAGATTTTCCCTAAAACCTAGGGGTTTTTCTAGGTCGTTGGGGTTTTTTCGAGGTTTTGACGCCACTAAATTTGTCTAGTGTTCAAAATGTGGTTACAGAATTATCAACAAACTTTTAGAGTTGTTGGTAATTCTGTAGCTCTGCCTACCCCACTCTGGGAATAAAGGCGTGAGTTTATGTATGTGTATGTATGTATGTAAATTTGTCTAGGGGATTTTCTGAAGGATTCTCACAATTGTTACTAATGGTGAATTACTTTTAACATCGGTCAATAGCACTACTATTACACTGACATTTTGGACAAATTTTAAGGATACTTACGATTTTGTAATTAAGTTCAATGTACCAATAAGTATCTAATAAGTTCTAATAAAAACTTTATATCAATTTAGTATTTTAGTAACTGTAAATATTATGTAGCTTGTATGTAATAAATTAATAATACTTATATTTTAGAAAAATATGGTATACATAAATCGTCGGAGGTTTTTTATCAATCGTACTCTAGAAACTAGGGGTTTTTTAAATACATCTAGGGGGAAGGTGCAAATAAATCTGGCAACACTGCATGTCATTTCCATTTTTTATCTGTCCGTCTGACGGATTACTTGATTTCTAATCTAACGACACGCTTTCGTTCGATTCTCGTAATTTGATATTTAAAATGAAAGTGACTAAAGGATTTGTAAAAGCGGATAGCCGTAATCTGCCCAAAGTCGACGAATGAATGATCTTCACATATATAAATTGCACTTATCGGAACCTTTTTATTTAGGATCGAACACCATTCCAATCTACATGCACGAGGAATATGAAAAGTGCTTTTCTATTTATATTGACGCCGCGTTTTTGCAACTTGGGACAAAACAAATTATAAAAGGATCTTGGTTTATTCCGGTCCTCATTATGTAGAAAGAAACTCAAAGCAGATGCATAGCAGTAAACGCAAAATAACAAACTCGTGAACGAACGGCAACGAATGCTTAACAAGAATGGCAAGTGACATGACATGACAGTCGGTTTAAATTATTTTTTTATATCATGCTAAGATCACGACATTAGTAGGTATTCCTAACTTTGTATATACGGTCTTCTTAGTGACTATTTATTTAATTTTACTCATTCACCATCATGGAACACTATGCAGCAATATGGAAGTATTGCGCCATTGCTTCACTGTCCAAAGTAGTTAAAAAAATGTCTCGAACGGCTGCGCTCCTCAGATGACAGATGCCCTGCGTTCTATAATCACTATGGTTTTTTGTGCCAAAAAGACTTCACGTCGTTCCAATATTTTCAGTAATAATTGGTGTAAAACAAAGTGAAATATAGTTATTCTTGCCCATTATGTGTGTTGTTAACAAACTACGTGTCAAAAATGGATGTACGATGGGATCGTCGAGGAAGACAGGGGTTTGTTTGTCGGTTTTGTTTACTTCTTATAACCTATGAGTATTAGGTGAGTTGCGTCTTATCCATTCTTAATAATGATGAAATAGTACTAAGTACTTATTTCATGGAGAAACAAACATTAATTTTGGCCTTTGGCTTTTAGTTACGAACATTGCAGGCAGGTGAGGCCTGATTACTTAATGTTCGTTAGAATGATAACACGTTTTTGAGTTAGAGTTTAATTTTATGCGAGTAACTAGCGACCCGCTCTCGCTTCGCTTCGGTTTATGTGAGTATGATATCGACACCTAATATGAATAACATTGTAATTCATTTTGACATGGGTTTCAACATAACCTTTCAATTTTTTTGCAAACTTTATTATTTATTTTTAGCTACAAGTTTTATGTGCAATTGTAAGTTTCATGTTACCAATTTTAATTACTCTTTCAAATTAATGTGACGTCCTTATGATAAAACCACTGCAAGTATGATTTTTACAATGTTACAATGTACGGATTTTAGGCACTTTTAATATGAAAAGCATTGTAACTATTGTAAAAAATAAAAGACCTTTATCGTGAATATAATTGTATGATATTTTACAACAACGAATCAAAGTAACAAAAGGTAAATCTTGGACGTTTATTATTGTAAGCAAAATTACAAGTTGTATCTTATACGTTACATTTAGATGAAAATATGTCGTAAGTTAATAAAGGAGAAATAGGATATTTTAATTTAATTTATCTATTAGTTTAGTTTTATTTGTCAGAATTATTACAGACGGTGTTTGAGTACGGCAAGTTTATGTAAAACTGTAATAAACCGAGCATGAGAACAGGCCGTGTGATTCGAAGGTGACCAGAGCGGTGGAGACTCATCAAATTTATACTTATGAGCGCCAGATGAGTTCACCGTTAAAATGAGAATATGCTAAATAAAAGTCATAAATCAGTAACAAGTAAACATTTATTAATTAAATCCTCCCCTTACCCTCTTTACAGATTGCCAAGTGGGCACTAGAATATTAAGTTACTTAAGAGCGAGGCTTTCTCGGTTGCTTTGGTACCGTTATTTTACAAGGTTATTAAAGAGAAGGTTAGAATTTACCGGCTTTAGAAGTAAGAGTTTGAGGGTGTTGGTCGAAATGAAACACGGAGTTTTACCCGGAGAACATCACCCACAGGATCCCGTATGGGCAGAGGTCAGACACAGCTTGGCTACAGGTCAAACAGCGCCCGCCGTTACCATTGAATTGTAGCAGAATCTGACTTGTGGATCGCGGTACCCGATGTACACGCGGTTGGACTTCGTTTTCTCCCTCAATAGTAATGGTTTTGTTCTGGGATTAAATCGTCGGACATCAGCACACCCGTGTAGTTGCGGGGCCGCCGTAAAAGAGTGAAGTGACGTTGAAGTGTTATAAAAAAATTAAGGAATTTTCATCGGTGAATAACTGAAATTAAAACAAATGCTTTGAGAAACATTGTCAACAAAACAATGTCACCGCTTCCAACTAGATACGAATAAATAAGTTTAGAAACCTCACCTGAGTAGTGGATGGACAAAACGTGGACAGACACAGTAGTGATTCTCCTTAGTTAGGACATCATTTGAAGTTAAATTAAACAATCTGGGCCGAACGCTGAAAGTAATTGAACAGATTTATTAGAATGTCACCACATTAGGCAAATAAAAGACACCTTTTCGACTCAAAACTCACCCCGAAGCGAGAAATTGATCCAGCGACTTAAAATTGTGGGTGTTCACATGGTCGAGAAAAATCTGAATGCAGAGGTCAAAAAAGGTCGATAGAAAGATCGAGAACCAATAGTCATGTGTTCCGTTTCGTCGTTGAAGCTAGAGATTTATTTGGACGAAACCGACCGAAATCAAAGACATAATTTATTGAAAAACGAACACACATAAAGAATGGGGAATAGAAGGGAAACTTCAGACTTCATCCTATTTTTACCGAAAAGCATTACTAAAATAAAAAGCCAAAATGGGTGACGTTTATCCATACACTCGAACACAACTTGCCTGAAACGAAACCAAAAATTACCGGGTTGCCAACTTACGGCTGCGTTTTGTTCGACACGGAAGACTAATAATGACCAGCCAAATTGTAAGTAAATGAATTATATATTTTAGTAATTAGTGAAGATCTATGATTAAATGTCCTACATGATGCTCAGGATTAGAATATATTCATGTGGAAGCTGAAACAAGTTCAATTGTAAGAAAAATATATGGACGACTGTCAAATGTGACAGCCGCGGATGAAATCCAGAAATGTAAACAAAGAAGTATCGAAACGTTACGTTTGACAGTTAATGGCTAAACAAGAAAAATTATATCTGTTTGTTGATGTTCTATTTGTGCAAATATCAGCGTGATTAAGTGCTAACAAGTTGGGAAAGTGAAGAGAAAAGATAGTATCGAAGTGACGGAATGCATTTCTTCCATAACCGCTGGCCTTATGGACCAAAAGAAGGTAATAAATTGACTTTGAAAGTTTACATTCTCGTCCAAACTTCATGTAGGTTGTTTTAGTAGACAAAGTTAGCTAAATCTATAAAATCTAGACTAGAAAGTGTTACAGTACCGTTTTAGTTGGGTAAAATAATTTTATTTCAGAATTAACTAAATTCTGAAATAAAATTATTATAAGCCTCCTCGCTATGAGTAAAAATAAAAGGGGAGTAGTAGAGATAAATTATGTTATTTTTTTTTAGTATTTAAGACATGGTTTAACTGAACAGAAGAAAGAATATCAGAGACCTAAGTATGAGAAGCATGAAGCTAGAGGTAGCTAGTGAGCTTTGAGATGAAATAAGCAAGACACATTCTGACAACGTAGGGCAGAATGGCTTATCACCAAATAAGAAGAGTAAAGTAAGAAATATTTTCAGACCGTTTACACCCATGGTGTAAGCGACGGAATCTAGACTACTTAGTGGTCCTATAAACTTTACTAAATTAAACTATAAGAGGAGCATACTATACAGATACGTCTTGCACAACTGTAGAAAAGTAGAAAATGGTTTGTCTGTGCCAAGTGTGGGCAGACAAGTGAAATCATGTGTCGTGGAGTAGGCTTCCTAACGTTCCACGGATAACCTAAACCTCTTCACACTACTACTTAACTAATTTAACGAATATGCCTATGTCTATGTTCTGGACAGCAAAGAAAAGTCCAAACCAAAAAAAAAAAAAATGTCTGTGCCAAGGGTGGGCAGACATGTGAAATCATGTGTCGGAGAGTAGGTATCCTAACGTTCCACGGATAACCTAAACCCCTTCACACTACAACTTAACTAATATGTGAGACCTAATGCTTACAACTAAGTTTTTGGACAATACAAAGAAAATCCAAAGAAAATTGGTTTATCTGTGCCAATTTTGGGCAGACATGTGAAATCATGTGTCGGAGAGTAGGTATCCTAACGTTCCACGGATAACCTAAACCCCTTCACACTACAACTTAACTAATATGTGAGACCTAATGCTTACAACTAAGTTTTTGGACAATACGAAGAAAATCCAAAGAAAATTGGTTTATCTGTGCCAATTTTGGGCAGACAAATGAAATCATGTGTCGGAGAGTAGGTATCCTAACGTTCCACGGATAACCTAAACCCCTTCACACTACGACTTAACTAATATGTGCGCGCACTAACCTAATAAAATTACACGGTACTTGCTAACTTACAATTTACTAGTAATGAATGAGTGAGTCGACTCAAATTCTCCTATTTCAAAATTATTAACTATGGCACTAGATGTTTACTTTATTAACAATGCACTTTGGAATAGGATCGGAAAGGCAGACTATGCTGACCATTTCTCAAATACCTAGAATCCAACAAAAAAATGAGGCTGGAAAACAGTTTTGCAAAAATTTACTTTTTTCAGCATTTTATATATAATTAACTTCGAAAAGTATCATCTTCTGTAAGATTACAATATTTATAAGAGTGAGTAAAGGAGGCGAGACGCTTAGATGAGCGACACCAATGTTAAGTTAGTTTAGAGCCTTTAGCTTAGGCTACATACCTCAGGCGTGACACACGACCAATGAGCTATACACGAGAAAGTAGTCCCGTGGAATATGAAAGAATTTTATTAGATGAGGACGAGACACTCAGTCCTAACAAGCTATCCGTTGACAAAGCAGATACGATGTCTGCAGTAGAGACGTTGAAACAAAGAATCTGAGCAAAGACCGGTGATGTTAATTACAAACACTAAGCTTTACTCCAGTAAACGTCAATAATGAAATATGAATATAGTAATTCATAATAACTACCACCTTTATTCTTAGAGTAGGAAAGGTAGAGTTACACAATTAGGCTTAGATGTTTACCAGCGTAGGGGTGATGGTTGCAAGCCCATCGCCCAACGGTATTGAAAGCCTTCATCTCCTTAGTCGGCTCTTACGACATCCACGGAAGAAATGGAGTGGCACGATTCGGACCCGGATACCACACAGGGAAATATCTAACATTAAGAAGTGGGCGCAGCTTCGCCAGGACGGACTAGATCTTTAATGTGAAAATTTCCTAGATTTTTACCAGATAGGGATTTCAAAGTATATACCAAGGGTCCGAGTTTCTTGTGAATAATACATTTCTCATAACGCGGTGCCAATTTGGCTGAGAAGTTTTTAGCCGCGTTAGATAAGTGATATGTTTTCTTGTATACTATTTGTCCTTCCTGAAGTACCATAGGCCGCTTGCGCAAGTTGTAATAGTGAGCGTTACGTATGTGGGCACTTCGTAGAGAGTTTTGCACCTTTTCAAAAATAGATTTTAATTCGTTAAGTTTATCAGAGAACGTGCAACCATCATCTACAGCAATCGCATCCCTGTCAATGGGAGATGTTGAATTATAGAAGGAACCATCAAATATCATTTCCCGACCATGATGAAGAAAGTATGGAGTAAATTTGGTAGCTTCATGAACGGCAGTGTTTAAAGCGCATTGAATTTCCGTCACGTTTTTATCCCAATTTTTATGATCTTTGCGTACGTAAGAGGCGATTGTTCTAACAATCTCGCGATTAGTTCTCTCAGTTTGATTGGTTTGTGGGTGATATCGGGGATTGTAGAATATGTGAGGTACGCCATATTTACTCAAAAGGCCTCTAAAATCCTTAGAGATGAATTGTGGTCCATTATCTACATATACAAATTTAGGGACTCCGTGTACAAGTAAAATACCCTTCTCCATGCATTTGACAATAGCCTTAGCGGTAACATTACGCATAGGAAAGATGGTTACGTATTTACTGAAATAATCTGTACAAACAAAAAGATACTGGTTCCTTAGGTAAGATTGTGGAAATGGACCGAGTATGTCACAAGATATCGCCTAACCAGGACGAGCTAAATTGACTGGCTTGTACATTTTGCAAGTCTCGCACAAATCGACGTGTTCCTTGACGTCTTGAAATAGAGTGGGCCAGTAGTAAAGATTTGAAATCCTGGAATGAGTTTTAGCAACTCCGAAATGACCAGAAGTGACGTCGTCGTGACATTTAGATAAAATTTCTTTACGGTCCTCATAAGGCACTACCACCTTCCAGTCAAACTGAGCTGTTAAGCGATATTTATTCTTTGAGTACCGAAAGAGTTTATCATTTTCAATTTTATAATTTGGAAACAGTGAAGGTTCATCAGTCACCTTTTTATATAACTCTAAATACCAAGGATCTTGGGTCTGGATAACATCAATGAGAGAAACCTGAATCCGTGATAAACAATCAGGAATAATATGTTCTTTACCTTTTCTATGTATTAGTTCAAATTCGAATTGACTTAGACGACACGCCCATCGGTTTAGACGACCTGATGGATTTTTCAAGTTAGAAAACCACTTAAGAGAAGCATGGTCCGTGACAATGAAACACCTCCTGCCCTCGACGTAGGCACGGTATTGCTCTAACGCGTATAGAACCGCGAGTAATTCTCTCTCCGTCGCAGAGTAGTTAGTTTCGGCCTTGTTGAGTGTGCGACTACAATACGCTATAGGATGGTCCATATCGTCATGTTTTTGTGTTAGCACGGCGCCTATGGCAAAAGACGAGGCGTCAGTGTGAATGTAAAAAGGTTTATCGAAATTAGGACACTTTAAAATGGGAGCAGAGACTAACTACTCTGCGACGGAGAGAGAATTACTCGCGGTTCTATACGCGTTAGAGCAATACCGTGCCTACGTCGAGGGCAGGAGGTGTTTCATTGTCACGGACCATGCTTCTCTTAAGTGGTTTTCTAACTTGAAAAATCCATGAAAAATCCAAAAAATAATGCACAGGAACTTCAGAAGCCTAATCATTTATCTTAATGAGAAATTAACCAGAATCAATTCTGTTAATCCCCTCTTTCACAATCTACATCCTTTGACTCTCCTCAACCACACAGTTCTTCACAATATGGCCTATCACATCCCCCAAAATGAAGAAAATTGGGACCTCGATGACATAGGAGACCAATTTATATGTCAGGGATCCATCACCAATCGTCCCAAAGTGGAGGCACCTATAGAACACCCAGAAGCAGGGCAAGCTGCAGACTCCCACAGCTCTCGACTCATCAGTCAGTTAAAAAATTATTGGCGTCAACTTGAGGACCCCACAGATCCCCGGATTTTGGATTTGCTAACAGAAATCTCTGTGATGACCTCCGACACCCGACAGGATCTCGTCAGCAAATATAAGACCCTGGTGGTAGTAAGTGGGGACGACATGGGCACCATTTTAGATGACTTGATGTCAGGACTAAAGCTCGGAGCTAAAGCCCTGATCTACCTCATCAAGATGGCCTTAACATCTTACTCCGCTGCAAAGGCTAGAACTGCCAATGCCTCTATTAAAGAAATAGTGGGGGTCGCAACCGATCTCACATCCATGACTAGGGATACTCTGAACCAGCACGAGTATTACAAGGAATCTCTGAATCATATAACCCTAGCCTGGAACTCTGTCTCAAAGAGCATGGCGAACTATATGGCCTCTGTGGACCAAAAAGTCCTTCAAGCCTCCCTTCCCACTAGGGCCACAAGATTTGTGCCGGCATCCCCATCTATAGACTCCAGAGGATCTCCCGATGTTCTTAGTGGAAATCATCTTAATCTGATCCCAGGCCATAGTTATGATTGCCATCATGGGAGGATGAGCTATTTAACTGAGAATGACATGGTGTTCACCGCCTCTTCCGCAGATGGTATGATTCTGGCTAGATTGATTAACAAAATAAAATCAAAGAGAGTCCTTCACAGTGTGTTGAACAAAGATTTAAATCTATTGACAGAAAGGGTCAGAAGCTTAAGCGATAGATTCGGACAATATGACGATCTAACCTCTGATGAAAAGTGCAAACTTATCAAAGACACAATAGCAGGCCTTCCCAGCTTGACCAATCAATGGGAATCAAAAATCCTGTTAGATCAGGCTACAGGACGTTCTTGATCTAATATTCACCTATCTAGATTAAGGTTACTGAAAAAAAAAAAAAAAAAAAAAAAAAAAAAAAAAAAAACTGTAATAAACCGAGCATGAGAACAGGCCGTGTGATTCGAAGGTGACCAGAGCGGTGGAGACTCATCAAATTTATACTTATGAGCGCCAGATTAGTTCACCGTCAAAATGAGAATATGCTAAATAAAAGTCATAAATCAGTAACAAGTAAACATTTATTAATTAAATCCTCCCCTTACCCTCTTTACAGATTGCCAAGTTGGCACTAGAATATTAAGTTACTTAAGAGCGAGGCTTTCTCGGTTGCTTTGGTACCGTTATTTTACAAGGTTATTAAAGAGAAGGTTAGAATTTACCGGCTTTAGAAGTAAGAGTTTGAGGGTGTTGGTCGAAATGAAACACGGAGTTTTACCCGGAGAACATCACCCACAGGATCCCGTATGGGCAGAGGTCAGACACAGCTTGGCTACAGGTCAAACAGCGCCCGCCGTTACCATTGAATTGTAGCAGAATCTGACTTGTGGATCGCGGTACCCGATGTACACGCGGTTGGACTTCGTTTTCTCCCTCAATAGTAATGGTTTTGTTCTGGGATTAAATCGTCGGACATCAGCACACCCGTGTAGTTGCGGGGCCGCCGTAAAAGAGTGAAGTGACGTTGAAGTGTTATAAAAAAATTAAGGAATTTTCATCGGTGAATAACTGAAATTAAAACAAATGCTTTGAGAAACATTGTCAACAAAACAATGTCACCGCTTCCAACTAGATACGAATAAATAAGTTTAGAAACCTCACCTGAGTAGTGGATGGACAAAACGTGGACAGACACAGTAGTGATTCTCCTTAGTTAGGACATCATTTGAAGTTAAATTAAACAATCTGGGCCGAACGCTGAAAGTAATTGAACAGATTTATTAGAATGTCACCACATTAGGCAAATAAAAGACACCTTTTCGACTCAAAACTCACCCCGAAGCGAGAAATTGATCCAGCGACTTAAAATTGTGGGTGTTCACATGGTCGAGAAAAATCTGAATGCAGAGGTCAAAAAAGGTCGATAGAAAGATCGAGAACCAATAGTCATGTGTTCCGTTTCGTCGTTGAAGCTAGAGATTTATTTGGACGAAACCGACCGAAATCAAAGACATAATTTATTGAAAAACGAACACACATAAAGAATGGGGAATAGAAGGGAAACTTCAGACTTCATCCTATTTTTACCGAAAAGCATTACTAAAATAAAAAGCCAAAATGGGTGACGTTTATCCATACACTCGAACACAACTTGCCTGAAAAGAAACCAAAAATTACCGGGTTGCCAACTTACGGCTGCGTTTTGTTCGACACGGAAGACTAATAATGACCAGCCAAATTGTAAGTAAATGAATTATATATTTTAGTAATTAGTGAAGATCTATGATTAAATGTCCTACATGATGCTCAGGATTAGAATATATTCATGTGGAAGCTGAAACAAGTTCAATTGTAAGAAAAATATATGGACGACTGTCAAATGTGACAGCCGCGGATGAAATCCAGAAATGTAAACAAAGAAGTATCGAAACGTTACGTTTGACAGTTAATGGCTAAACAAGAAAAATTATATCTGTTTGTTGATGTTCTATTTGTGCAAATATCAGCGTGATTAAGTGCTAACAAGTTGGGAAAGTGAAGAGAAAAGATAGTATCGAAGTGACGGAATGCATTTCTTCCATAACCGCTGGCCTTATGGACCAAAAGAAGGTAATAAATTGACTTTGAAAGTTACATTCTCGTCCAAACTTCATGTAGGTTGTTTTAGTAGACAAAGTTAGCTAAATCTATAAAATCTAGACTAGAAAGTGTTACAGTACCGTTTTAGTTGGGTAAAATAATTTTATTTCAGAATTAACTAAATTCTGAAATAAAATTATTATAAGCCTCCTCGCTATGAGTAAAAATAAAAGGGGAGTAGTAGAGATAAATTATGTTATTTTTTTTTAGTATTTAAGACATGGTTTAACTGAACAGAAGAAAGAATATCAGAGACCTAAGTATGAGAAGCATGAAGCTAGAGGTAGCTAGTGAGCTTTGAGGTGAAATAAGCAAGTCACATTCTGACAACGTAGGGCAGAATGGCTTATCACCAAATAAGAAGAGTAAAGTAAGAAATATTTTCAGACCGTTTACACCCATGGTGTAAGCGACGGAATCTAGACTACTTAGTGGTCCTATAAACTTTACTAAATTAAACTATAAGAGGAGCATACTATACAGATACGTCTTGCACAACTGTAGAAAAGTAGAAAATGGTTTGTCTGTGCCAAGTGTGGGCAGACAAGTGAAATCATGTGTCGTGGAGTAGGCTTCCTAACGTTCCACGGATAACCTAAACCTCTTCACACTACTACTTAACTAATTTAACGAATATGCCTATGTCTATGTTCTGGACAGCAAAGAAAAGTCCAAACCAAAAAAAAAAAAAAATGTGTGTGCCAAGGGTGGGCAGACATGTGAAATCATGTGTCGGAGAGTAGGTATCCTAACGTTCCACGGATAACCTAAACCCCTTCACACTACAACTTAACTAATATGTGAGACCTAATGCTTACAACTAAGTTTTTGGACAATACAAAGAAAATCCAAAGAAAATTGGTTTATCTGTGCCAATTTTGGGCAGACATGTGAAATCATGTGTCGGAGAGTAGGTATCCTAACGTTCCACGGATAACCTAAACCCCTTCACACTACAACTTAACTAATATGTGAGACCTAATGCTTACAACTAAGTTTTTGGACAATACGAAGAAAATCCAAAGAAAATTGGTTTATCTGTGCCAATTTTGGGCAGACAAATGAAATCATGTGTCGGAGAGTAGGTATCCTAACGTTCCACGGATAACCTAAACCCCTTCACACTACGACTTAACTAATATGTGCGCGCACTAACCTAATAAAATTACACGGTACTTGCTAACTTACAATTTACTAGTAATGAATGAGTGAGTCGACTCAAATTCTCCTATTTCAAAATTATTAACTATGGCACTAGATGTTTACTTTATTAAATTTACTTTTTTCAGCATTTTATATATAATTAACTTCGAAAAGTATCATCTTCTGTAAGATTACAATATTTATAAGAGTGAGTAAAGGAGGCGAGACGCTTAGATGAGCGACACCAATGTTAAGTTAGTTTAGAGCCTTTAGCTTAGGCTACATACCTCAGGCGTGACACACGACCATTGAGCTATACACGAGAAAGTAGTCCCGTGGAATATGAAAGAATTTTATTAGATGAGGACGAGACACTCAGTCCTAACAAGCTATCCGTTGACAAAGCAGATACGATGTCTGCAGTAGAGACGTTGAAACAAAGAATCTGAGCAAAGACCGGTGATGTTAATTACAAACACTAAGCTTTACTCCAGTAAACGTCAATAATGAAATATGAATATAGTAATTCATAATAACTACCACCTTTATTCTTAGAGTAGGAAAGGTAGAGTTACACAATTAGGCTTAGATGTTTACCAGCGTAGGGGTGATGGTTGCAAGCCCATCGACCAACGGTATTGAAAGCCTTCATCTCCTTAGTCGGCTCTTACGACATCCACGGAAGAAATGGAGTGGCACGATTCGGACCCGGATACCACACAGGGAAATATCTAACATTAAGAAGTGGGCGCAGCTTCGCCAGGACGGACTAGATCTTTAATGTGAAAATTTCCTAGATTTTTACCAGATAGGGATTTCAAAGTATATACCAAGGGTCCGAGTTTCTTGTGAATAATACATTTCTCATAACGCGGTGCCAATTTGGCTGAGAAGTTTTTAGCCGCGTTAGATAAGTGATATGTTTTCTTGTATACTATTTGTCCTTCCTGAAGTACCATAGGCCGCTTGCGCAAGTTGTAATAGTGAGCGTTACGTATGTGGGCACTTCGTAGAGAGTTTTGCACCTTTTCAAAAATAGATTTTAATTCGTTAAGTTTATCAGAGAACGTGCAACCATCATCTACAGCAATCGCATCCCTGTCAATGGGAGATGTTGAATTATAGAAGGAACCATCAAATATCATTTCCCGACCATGATGAAGAAAGTATGGAGTAAATTTGGTAGCTTCATGAACGGCAGTGTTTAAAGCGCATTGAATTTCCGTCACGTTTTTATCCCAATTTTTATGATCTTTGCGTACGTAAGAGGCGATTGTTCTAACAATCTCGCGATTAGTTCTCTCAGTTTGATTGGTTTGTGGGTGATATCGGGGATTGTAGAATATGTGAGGTACGCCATATTTACTCAAAAGGCCTCTAAAATCCTTAGAGATGAATTGTGGTCCATTATCTACATATACAAATTTAGGGACTCCGTGTACAAGTAAAATACCCTTCTCCATGCATTTGACAATAGCCTTAGCGGTAACATTACGCATAGGAAAGATGGTTACGTATTTACTGAAATAATCTGTACAAACAAAAAGATACTGGTTCCTTAGGTAAGATTGTGGAAATGGACCGAGTATGTCACAAGATATCGCCTCTCCAGGCATTGTGATGCGTTTCGGATTTCCCATTAAACCAGGACGAGCTAAATTGACTGGCTTGTACATTTTGCAAGTCTCGCACAAATCGACGTGTTCCTTGACGTCTTGAAATAGAGTGGGCCAGTAGTAAAGATTTGAAATCCTGGAATGAGTTTTAGCAACTCCGAAATGACCAGAAGTGACGTCGTCGTGACATTTAGATAAAATTTCTTTACGGTCCTCATAAGGCACTACCACCTTCCAGTCAAACTGAGCTGTTAAGCGATATTTATTCTTTGAGTACCGAAAGAGTTTATCATTTTCAATTTTATAATTTGGAAACAGTGAAGGTTCATCAGTCACCTTTTTATATAACTCTAAATACCAAGGATCTTGGGTCTGGATAACATCAATGAGAGAAACCTGAATCCGTGATAAACAATCAGGAATAATATGTTCTTTACCTTTTCTATGTATTAGTTCAAATTCGAATTGACTTAGACGACACGCCCATCGGTTTAGACGACCTGATGGATTTTTCAAGTTAGAAAACCACTTAAGAGAAGCATGGTCCGTGACAATGAAACACCTCCTGCCCTCGACGTAGGCACGGTATTGCTCTAACGCGTATAGAACCGCGAGTAATTCTCTCTCCGTCGCAGAGTAGTTAGTTTCGGCCTTGTTGAGTGTGCGACTACAATACGCTATAGGATGGTCCATATCGTCATGTTTTTGTGTTAGCACGGCGCCTATGGCAAAAGACGAGGCGTCAGTGTGAATGTAAAAAGGTTTATCGAAATTAGGACACTTTAAAATGGGAGCAGAGACTAACTACTCTGCGACGGAGAGAGAATTACTCGCGGTTCTATACGCGTTAGAGCAATACCGTGCCTACGTCGAGGGCAGGAGGTGTTTCATTGTCACGGACCATGCTTCTCTTAAGTGGTTTTCTAACTTGAAAAATCCATGAAAAATCCAAAAAATAATGCACAGGAACTTCAGAAGCCTAATCATTTATCTTAATGAGAAATTAACCAGAATCAATTCTGTTAATCCCCTCTTTCACAATCTACATCCTTTGACTCTCCTCAACCACACAGTTCTTCACAATATGGCCTATCACATCCCCCAAAATGAAGAAAATTGGGACCTCGATGACATAGGAGACCAATTTATATGTCAGGGATCCATCACCAATCGTCCCAAAGTGGAGGCACCTATAGAACACCCAGAAGCAGGGCAAGCTGCAGACTCCCACAGCTCTCGACTCATCAGTCAGTTAAAAAATTATTGGCGTCAACTTGAGGACCCCACAGATCCCCGGATTTTGGATTTGCTAACAGAAATCTCTGTGATGACCTCCGACACCCGACAGGATCTCGTCAGCAAATATAAGACCCTGGTGGTAGTAAGTGGGGACGACATGGGCACCATTTTAGATGACTTGATGTCAGGACTAAAGCTCGGAGCTAAAGCCCTGATCTACCTCATCAAGATGGCCTTAACATCTTACTCCGCTGCAAAGGCTAGAACTGCCAATGCCTCTATTAAAGAAATAGTGGGGGTCGCAACCGATCTCACATCCATGACTAGGGATACTCTGAACCAGCACGAGTATTACAAGGAATCTCTGAATCATATAACCCTAGCCTGGAACTCTGTCTCAAAGAGCATGGCGAACTATATGGCCTCTGTGGACCAAAAAGTCCTTCAAGCCTCCCTTCCCACTAGGGCCACAAGATTTGTGCCGGCATCCCCATCTATAGACTCCAGAGGATCTCCCGATGTTCTTAGTGGAAATCATCTTAATCTGATCCCAGGCCATAGTTATGATTGCCATCATGGGAGGATGAGCTATTTAACTGAGAATGACATGGTGTTCACCGCCTCTTCCGCAGATGGTATGATTCTGGCTAGATTGATTAACAAAATAAAATCAAAGAGAGTCCTTCACAGTGTGTTGAACAAAGATTTAAATCTATTGACAGAAAGGGTCAGAAGCTTAAGCGATAGATTCGGACAATATGACGATCTAACCTCTGATGAAAAGTGCAAACTTATCAAAGACACAATAGCAGGCCTTCCCAGCTTGACCAATCAATGGGAATCAAAAATCCTGTTAGATCAGGCTACAGGACGTTCTTGATCTAATATTCACCTATCTAGATTAAGGTTACTGAAAAAAAAAAAAAAAAAAAAAAAAAAAAACTGTAATAAACCGAGCATGAGAACAGGCCGTGTGATTCGAAGGTGACCAGAGCGGTGGAGACTCATCAAATTTATACTTATGAGCGCCAGATGAGTTCACCGTCAAAATGAGAATAATGCTAAATAAAAGTCATAAATCAGTAACAAGTAAACATTTATTAATTAAATCCTCCCCTTACCCTCTTTACAGATTGCCAAGTTGGCACTAGAATATTAAGTTACTTAAGAGCGAGGCTTTCTCGGTTGCTTTGGTACCGTTATTTTACAAGGTTATTAAAGAGAAGGTTAGAATTTACCGGCTTTAGAAGTAAGAGTTTGAGGGTGTTGGTCGAAATGAAACACGGAGTTTGACCCGGAGAACATCACCCACAGGATCCCGTATGGGCAGAGGTCAGACACAGCTTGGCTACAGGTCAAACAGCGCCCGCCGTTACCATTGAATTGTAGCAGAATCTGACTTGTGGATCGCGGTACCCGATGTACACGCGGTTGGACTTCGTTTTCTCCCTCAATAGTAATGGTTTTGTTCTGGGATTAAATCGTCGGACATCAGCACACCCGTGTAGTTGCGGGGCCGCCGTAAAAGAGTGAAGTGACGTTGAAGTGTTATAAAAAAATTAAGGAATTTTCATCGGTGAATAACTGAAATTAAAACAAATGCTTTGAGAAACATTGTCAACAAAACAATGTCACCGCTTCCAACTAGATACGAATAAATAAGTTTAGAAACCTCACCTGAGTAGTGGATGGACAAAACGTGGACAGACACAGTAGTGATTCTCCTTAGTTAGGACATCATTTGAAGTTAAATTAAACAATCTGGGCCGAACGCTGAAAGTAATTGAACAGATTTATTAGAATGTCACCACATTAGGCAAATAAAAGACACCTTTTCGACTCAAAACTCACCCCGAAGCGAGAAATTGATCCAGCGACTTAAAATTGTGGGTGTTCACATGGTCGAGAAAAATCTGAATGCAGAGGTCAAAAAAGGTCGATAGAAAGATCGAGAACCAATAGTCATGTGTTCCGTTTCGTCGTTGAAGCTAGAGATTTATTTGGACGAAACCGACCGAAATCAAAGACATAATTTATTGAAAAACGAACACACATAAAGAATGGGGAATAGAAGGGAAACTTCAGACTTCATCCTATTTTTACCGAAAAGCATTACTAAAATAAAAAGCCAAAATGGGTGACGTTTATCCATACACTCGAACACAACTTGCCTGAAAAGAAACCAAAAATTACCGGGTTGCCAACTTACGGCTGCGTTTTGTTCGACACGGAAGACTAATAATGACCAGCCAAATTGTAAGTAAATGAATTATATATTTTAGTAATTAGTGAAGATCTATGATTAAATGTCCTACATGATGCTCAGGATTAGAATATATTCATGTGGAAGCTGAAACAAGTTCAATTGTAAGAAAAATATATGGACGACTGTCAAATGTGACAGCCGCGGATGAAATCCAGAAATGTAAACAAAGAAGTATCGAAACGTTACGTTTGACAGTTAATGGCTAAACAAGAAAAATTATATCTGTTTGTTGATGTTCTATTTGTGCAAATATCAGCGTGATTAAGTGCTAACAAGTTGGGAAAGTGAAGAGAAAAGATAGTATCGAAGTGACGGAATGCATTTCTTCCATAACCGCTGGCCTTATGGACCAAAAGAAGGTAATAAATTGACTTTGAAAGTTACATTCTCGTCCAAACTTCATGTAGGTTGTTTTAGTAGACAAAGTTAGCTAAATCTATAAAATCTAGACTAGAAAGTGTTACAGTACCGTTTTAGTTGGGTAAAATAATTTTATTTCAGAATTAACTAAATTCTGAAATAAAATTATTATAAGCCTCCTCGCTATGAGTAAAAATAAAAGGGGAGTAGTAGAGATAAATTATGTTATTTTTTTTTAGTATTTAAGACATGGTTTAACTGAACAGAAGAAAGAATATCAGAGACCTAAGTATGAGAAGCATGAAGCTAGAGGTAGCTAGTGAGCTTTGAGGTGAAATAAGCAAGTCACATTCTGACAACGTAGGGCAGAATGGCTTATCACCAAATAAGAAGAGTAAAGTAAGAAATATTTTCAGACCGTTTACACCCATGGTGTAAGCGACGGAATCTAGACTACTTAGTGGTCCTATAAACTTTACTAAATTAAACTATAAGAGGAGCATACTATACAGATACGTCTTGCACAACTGTAGAAAAGTAGAAAATGGTTTGTCTGTGCCAAGTGTGGGCAGACAAGTGAAATCATGTGTCGTGGAGTAGGCTTCCTAACGTTCCACGGATAACCTAAACCTCTTCACACTACTACTTAACTAATTTAACGAATATGCCTATGTCTATGTTCTGGACAGCAAAGAAAAGTCCAAACCAAAAAAAAAAAAAAATGTGTGTGCCAAGGGTGGGCAGACATGTGAAATCATGTGTCGGAGAGTAGGTATCCTAACGTTCCACGGATAACCTAAACCCCTTCACACTACAACTTAACTAATATGTGAGACCTAATGCTTACAACTAAGTTTTTGGACAATACAAAGAAAATCCAAAGAAAATTGGTTTATCTGTGCCAATTTTGGGCAGACATGTGAAATCATGTGTCGGAGAGTAGGTATCCTAACGTTCCACGGATAACCTAAACCCCTTCACACTACAACTTAACTAATATGTGAGACCTAATGCTTACAACTAAGTTTTTGGACAATACGAAGAAAATCCAAAGAAAATTGGTTTATCTGTGCCAATTTTGGGCAGACAAATGAAATCATGTGTCGGAGAGTAGGTATCCTAACGTTCCACGGATAACCTAAACCCCTTCACACTACGACTTAACTAATATGTGCGCGCACTAACCTAATAAAATTACACGGTACTTGCTAACTTACAATTTACTAGTAATGAATGAGTGAGTCGACTCAAATTCTCCTATTTCAAAATTATTAACTATGGCACTAGATGTTTACTTTATTAAATTTACTTTTTTCAGCATTTTATATATAATTAACTTCGAAAAGTATCATCTTCTGTAAGATTACAATATTTATAAGAGTGAGTAAAGGAGGCGAGACGCTTAGATGAGCGACACCAATGTTAAGTTAGTTTAGAGCCTTTAGCTTAGGCTACATACCTCAGGCGTGACACACGACCATTGAGCTATACACGAGAAAGTAGTCCCGTGGAATATGAAAGAATTTTATTAGATGAGGACGAGACACTCAGTCCTAACAAGCTATCCGTTGACAAAGCAGATACGATGTCTGCAGTAGAGACGTTGAAACAAAGAATCTGAGCAAAGACCGGTGATGTTAATTACAAACACTAAGCTTTACTCCAGTAAACGTCAATAATGAAATATGAATATAGTAATTCATAATAACTACCACCTTTATTCTTAGAGTAGGAAAGGTAGAGTTACACAATTAGGCTTAGATGTTTACCAGCGTAGGGGTGATGGTTGCAAGCCCATCGACCAACGGTATTGAAAGCCTTCATCTCCTTAGTCGGCTCTTACGACATCCACGGAAGAAATGGAGTGGCACGATTCGGACCCGGATACCACACAGGGAAATATCTAACATTAAGAAGTGGGCGCAGCTTCGCCAGGACGGACTAGATCTTTAATGTGAAAATTTCCTAGATTTTTACCAGATAGGGATTTCAAAGTATATACCAAGGGTCCGAGTTTCTTGTGAATAATACATTTCTCATAACGCGGTGCCAATTTGGCTGAGAAGTTTTTAGCCGCGTTAGATAAGTGATATGTTTTCTTGTATACTATTTGTCCTTCCTGAAGTACCATAGGCCGCTTGCGCAAGTTGTAATAGTGAGCGTTACGTATGTGGGCACTTCGTAGAGAGTTTTGCACCTTTTCAAAAATAGATTTTAATTCGTTAAGTTTATCAGAGAACGTGCAACCATCATCTACAGCAATCGCATCCCTGTCAATGGGAGATGTTGAATTATAGAAGGAACCATCAAATATCATTTCCCGACCATGATGAAGAAAGTATGGAGTAAATTTGGTAGCTTCATGAACGGCAGTGTTTAAAGCGCATTGAATTTCCGTCACGTTTTTATCCCAATTTTTATGATCTTTGCGTACGTAAGAGGCGATTGTTCTAACAATCTCGCGATTAGTTCTCTCAGTTTGATTGGTTTGTGGGTGATATCGGGGATTGTAGAATATGTGAGGTACGCCATATTTACTCAAAAGGCCTCTAAAATCCTTAGAGATGAATTGTGGTCCATTATCTACATATACAAATTTAGGGACTCCGTGTACAAGTAAAATACCCTTCTCCATGCATTTGACAATAGCCTTAGCGGTAACATTACGCATAGGAAAGATGGTTACGTATTTACTGAAATAATCTGTACAAACAAAAAGATACTGGTTCCTTAGGTAAGATTGTGGAAATGGACCGAGTATGTCACAAGATATCGCCTCTCCAGGCATTGTGATGCGTTTCGGATTTCCCATTAAACCAGGACGAGCTAAATTGACTGGCTTGTACATTTTGCAAGTCTCGCACAAATCGACGTGTTCCTTGACGTCTTGAAATAGAGTGGGCCAGTAGTAAAGATTTGAAATCCTGGAATGAGTTTTAGCAACTCCGAAATGACCAGAAGTGACGTCGTCGTGACATTTAGATAAAATTTCTTTACGGTCCTCATAAGGCACTACCACCTTCCAGTCAAACTGAGCTGTTAAGCGATATTTATTCTTTGAGTACCGAAAGAGTTTATCATTTTCAATTTTATAATTTGGAAACAGTGAAGGTTCATCAGTCACCTTTTTATATAACTCTAAATACCAAGGATCTTGGGTCTGGATAACATCAATGAGAGAAACCTGAATCCGTGATAAACAATCAGGAATAATATGTTCTTTACCTTTTCTATGTATTAGTTCAAATTCGAATTGACTTAGACGACACGCCCATCGGTTTAGACGACCTGATGGATTTTTCAAGTTAGAAAACCACTTAAGAGAAGCATGGTCCGTGACAATGAAACACCTCCTGCCCTCGACGTAGGCACGGTATTGCTCTAACGCGTATAGAACCGCGAGTAATTCTCTCTCCGTCGCAGAGTAGTTAGTTTCGGCCTTGTTGAGTGTGCGACTACAATACGCTATAGGATGGTCCATATCGTCATGTTTTTGTGTTAGCACGGCGCCTATGGCAAAAGACGAGGCGTCAGTGTGAATGTAAAAAGGTTTATCGAAATTAGGACACTTTAAAATGGGAGCAGAGACTAACTACTCTGCGACGGAGAGAGAATTACTCGCGGTTCTATACGCGTTAGAGCAATACCGTGCCTACGTCGAGGGCAGGAGGTGTTTCATTGTCACGGACCATGCTTCTCTTAAGTGGTTTTCTAACTTGAAAAATCCATGAAAAATCCAAAAAATAATGCACAGGAACTTCAGAAGCCTAATCATTTATCTTAATGAGAAATTAACCAGAATCAATTCTGTTAATCCCCTCTTTCACAATCTACATCCTTTGACTCTCCTCAACCACACAGTTCTTCACAATATGGCCTATCACATCCCCCAAAATGAAGAAAATTGGGACCTCGATGACATAGGAGACCAATTTATATGTCAGGGATCCATCACCAATCGTCCCAAAGTGGAGGCACCTATAGAACACCCAGAAGCAGGGCAAGCTGCAGACTCCCACAGCTCTCGACTCATCAGTCAGTTAAAAAATTATTGGCGTCAACTTGAGGACCCCACAGATCCCCGGATTTTGGATTTGCTAACAGAAATCTCTGTGATGACCTCCGACACCCGACAGGATCTCGTCAGCAAATATAAGACCCTGGTGGTAGTAAGTGGGGACGACATGGGCACCATTTTAGATGACTTGATGTCAGGACTAAAGCTCGGAGCTAAAGCCCTGATCTACCTCATCAAGATGGCCTTAACATCTTACTCCGCTGCAAAGGCTAGAACTGCCAATGCCTCTATTAAAGAAATAGTGGGGGTCGCAACCGATCTCACATCCATGACTAGGGATACTCTGAACCAGCACGAGTATTACAAGGAATCTCTGAATCATATAACCCTAGCCTGGAACTCTGTCTCAAAGAGCATGGCGAACTATATGGCCTCTGTGGACCAAAAAGTCCTTCAAGCCTCCCTTCCCACTAGGGCCACAAGATTTGTGCCGGCATCCCCATCTATAGACTCCAGAGGATCTCCCGATGTTCTTAGTGGAAATCATCTTAATCTGATCCCAGGCCATAGTTATGATTGCCATCATGGGAGGATGAGCTATTTAACTGAGAATGACATGGTGTTCACCGCCTCTTCCGCAGATGGTATGATTCTGGCTAGATTGATTAACAAAATAAAATCAAAGAGAGTCCTTCACAGTGTGTTGAACAAAGATTTAAATCTATTGACAGAAAGGGTCAGAAGCTTAAGCGATAGATTCGGACAATATGACGATCTAACCTCTGATGAAAAGTGCAAACTTATCAAAGACACAATAGCAGGCCTTCCCAGCTTGACCAATCAATGGGAATCAAAAATCCTGTTAGATCAGGCTACAGGACGTTCTTGATCTAATATTCACCTATCTAGATTAAGGTTACTGAAAAAAAAAAAAAAAAAAAAAAAAAAAAACTGTAATAAACCGAGCATGAGAACAGGCCGTGTGATTCGAAGGTGACCAGAGCGGTGGAGACTCATCAAATTTATACTTATGAGCGCCAGATGAGTTCACCGTCAAAATGAGAATAATGCTAAATAAAAGTCATAAATCAGTAACAAGTAAACATTTATTAATTAAATCCTCCCCTTACCCTCTTTACAGATTGCCAAGTTGGCACTAGAATATTAAGTTACTTAAGAGCGAGGCTTTCTCGGTTGCTTTGGTACCGTTATTTTACAAGGTTATTAAAGAGAAGGTTAGAATTTACCGGCTTTAGAAGTAAGAGTTTGAGGGTGTTGGTCGAAATGAAACACGGAGTTTGACCCGGAGAACATCACCCACAGGATCCCGTATGGGCAGAGGTCAGACACAGCTTGGCTACAGGTCAAACAGCGCCCGCCGTTACCATTGAATTGTAGCAGAATCTGACTTGTGGATCGCGGTACCCGATGTACACGCGGTTGGACTTCGTTTTCTCCCTCAATAGTAATGGTTTTGTTCTGGGATTAAATCGTCGGACATCAGCACACCCGTGTAGTTGCGGGGCCGCCGTAAAAGAGTGAAGTGACGTTGAAGTGTTATAAAAAAATTAAGGAATTTTCATCGGTGAATAACTGAAATTAAAACAAATGCTTTGAGAAACATTGTCAACAAAACAATGTCACCGCTTCCAACTAGATACGAATAAATAAGTTTAGAAACCTCACCTGAGTAGTGGATGGACAAAACGTGGACAGACACAGTAGTGATTCTCCTTAGTTAGGACATCATTTGAAGTTAAATTAAACAATCTGGGCCGAACGCTGAAAGTAATTGAACAGATTTATTAGAATGTCACCACATTAGGCAAATAAAAGACACCTTTTCGACTCAAAACTCACCCCGAAGCGAGAAATTGATCCAGCGACTTAAAATTGTGGGTGTTCACATGGTCGAGAAAAATCTGAATGCAGAGGTCAAAAAAGGTCGATAGAAAGATCGAGAACCAATAGTCATGTGTTCCGTTTCGTCGTTGAAGCTAGAGATTTATTTGGACGAAACCGACCGAAATCAAAGACATAATTTATTGAAAAACGAACACACATAAAGAATGGGGAATAGAAGGGAAACTTCAGACTTCATCCTATTTTTACCGAAAAGCATTACTAAAATAAAAAGCCAAAATGGGTGACGTTTATCCATACACTCGAACACAACTTGCCTGAAAAGAAACCAAAAATTACCGGGTTGCCAACTTACGGCTGCGTTTTGTTCGACACGGAAGACTAATAATGACCAGCCAAATTGTAAGTAAATGAATTATATATTTTAGTAATTAGTGAAGATCTATGATTAAATGTCCTACATGATGCTCAGGATTAGAATATATTCATGTGGAAGCTGAAACAAGTTCAATTGTAAGAAAAATATATGGACGACTGTCAAATGTGACAGCCGCGGATGAAATCCAGAAATGTAAACAAAGAAGTATCGAAACGTTACGTTTGACAGTTAATGGCTAAACAAGAAAAATTATATCTGTTTGTTGATGTTCTATTTGTGCAAATATCAGCGTGATTAAGTGCTAACAAGTTGGGAAAGTGAAGAGAAAAGATAGTATCGAAGTGACGGAATGCATTTCTTCCATAACCGCTGGCCTTATGGACCAAAAGAAGGTAATAAATTGACTTTGAAAGTTACATTCTCGTCCAAACTTCATGTAGGTTGTTTTAGTAGACAAAGTTAGCTAAATCTATAAAATCTAGACTAGAAAGTGTTACAGTACCGTTTTAGTTGGGTAAAATAATTTTATTTCAGAATTAACTAAATTCTGAAATAAAATTATTATAAGCCTCCTCGCTATGAGTAAAAATAAAAGGGGAGTAGTAGAGATAAATTATGTTATTTTTTTTTAGTATTTAAGACATGGTTTAACTGAACAGAAGAAAGAATATCAGAGACCTAAGTATGAGAAGCATGAAGCTAGAGGTAGCTAGTGAGCTTTGAGGTGAAATAAGCAAGTCACATTCTGACAACGTAGGGCAGAATGGCTTATCACCAAATAAGAAGAGTAAAGTAAGAAATATTTTCAGACCGTTTACACCCATGGTGTAAGCGACGGAATCTAGACTACTTAGTGGTCCTATAAACTTTACTAAATTAAACTATAAGAGGAGCATACTATACAGATACGTCTTGCACAACTGTAGAAAAGTAGAAAATGGTTTGTCTGTGCCAAGTGTGGGCAGACAAGTGAAATCATGTGTCGTGGAGTAGGCTTCCTAACGTTCCACGGATAACCTAAACCTCTTCACACTACTACTTAACTAATTTAACGAATATGCCTATGTCTATGTTCTGGACAGCAAAGAAAAGTCCAAACCAAAAAAAAAAAAAAATGTGTGTGCCAAGGGTGGGCAGACATGTGAAATCATGTGTCGGAGAGTAGGTATCCTAACGTTCCACGGATAACCTAAACCCCTTCACACTACAACTTAACTAATATGTGAGACCTAATGCTTACAACTAAGTTTTTGGACAATACAAAGAAAATCCAAAGAAAATTGGTTTATCTGTGCCAATTTTGGGCAGACATGTGAAATCATGTGTCGGAGAGTAGGTATCCTAACGTTCCACGGATAACCTAAACCCCTTCACACTACAACTTAACTAATATGTGAGACCTAATGCTTACAACTAAGTTTTTGGACAATACGAAGAAAATCCAAAGAAAATTGGTTTATCTGTGCCAATTTTGGGCAGACAAATGAAATCATGTGTCGGAGAGTAGGTATCCTAACGTTCCACGGATAACCTAAACCCCTTCACACTACGACTTAACTAATATGTGCGCGCACTAACCTAATAAAATTACACGGTACTTGCTAACTTACAATTTACTAGTAATGAATGAGTGAGTCGACTCAAATTCTCCTATTTCAAAATTATTAACTATGGCACTAGATGTTTACTTTATTAAATTTACTTTTTTCAGCATTTTATATATAATTAACTTCGAAAAGTATCATCTTCTGTAAGATTACAATATTTATAAGAGTGAGTAAAGGAGGCGAGACGCTTAGATGAGCGACACCAATGTTAAGTTAGTTTAGAGCCTTTAGCTTAGGCTACATACCTCAGGCGTGACACACGACCATTGAGCTATACACGAGAAAGTAGTCCCGTGGAATATGAAAGAATTTTATTAGATGAGGACGAGACACTCAGTCCTAACAAGCTATCCGTTGACAAAGCAGATACGATGTCTGCAGTAGAGACGTTGAAACAAAGAATCTGAGCAAAGACCGGTGATGTTAATTACAAACACTAAGCTTTACTCCAGTAAACGTCAATAATGAAATATGAATATAGTAATTCATAATAACTACCACCTTTATTCTTAGAGTAGGAAAGGTAGAGTTACACAATTAGGCTTAGATGTTTACCAGCGTAGGGGTGATGGTTGCAAGCCCATCGACCAACGGTATTGAAAGCCTTCATCTCCTTAGTCGGCTCTTACGACATCCACGGAAGAAATGGAGTGGCACGATTCGGACCCGGATACCACACAGGGAAATATCTAACATTAAGAAGTGGGCGCAGCTTCGCCAGGACGGACTAGATCTTTAATGTGAAAATTTCCTAGATTTTTACCAGATAGGGATTTCAAAGTATATACCAAGGGTCCGAGTTTCTTGTGAATAATACATTTCTCATAACGCGGTGCCAATTTGGCTGAGAAGTTTTTAGCCGCGTTAGATAAGTGATATGTTTTCTTGTATACTATTTGTCCTTCCTGAAGTACCATAGGCCGCTTGCGCAAGTTGTAATAGTGAGCGTTACGTATGTGGGCACTTCGTAGAGAGTTTTGCACCTTTTCAAAAATAGATTTTAATTCGTTAAGTTTATCAGAGAACGTGCAACCATCATCTACAGCAATCGCATCCCTGTCAATGGGAGATGTTGAATTATAGAAGGAACCATCAAATATCATTTCCCGACCATGATGAAGAAAGTATGGAGTAAATTTGGTAGCTTCATGAACGGCAGTGTTTAAAGCGCATTGAATTTCCGTCACGTTTTTATCCCAATTTTTATGATCTTTGCGTACGTAAGAGGCGATTGTTCTAACAATCTCGCGATTAGTTCTCTCAGTTTGATTGGTTTGTGGGTGATATCGGGGATTGTAGAATATGTGAGGTACGCCATATTTACTCAAAAGGCCTCTAAAATCCTTAGAGATGAATTGTGGTCCATTATCTACATATACAAATTTAGGGACTCCGTGTACAAGTAAAATACCCTTCTCCATGCATTTGACAATAGCCTTAGCGGTAACATTACGCATAGGAAAGATGGTTACGTATTTACTGAAATAATCTGTACAAACAAAAAGATACTGGTTCCTTAGGTAAGATTGTGGAAATGGACCGAGTATGTCACAAGATATCGCCTCTCCAGGCATTGTGATGCGTTTCGGATTTCCCATTAAACCAGGACGAGCTAAATTGACTGGCTTGTACATTTTGCAAGTCTCGCACAAATCGACGTGTTCCTTGACGTCTTGAAATAGAGTGGGCCAGTAGTAAAGATTTGAAATCCTGGAATGAGTTTTAGCAACTCCGAAATGACCAGAAGTGACGTCGTCGTGACATTTAGATAAAATTTCTTTACGGTCCTCATAAGGCACTACCACCTTCCAGTCAAACTGAGCTGTTAAGCGATATTTATTCTTTGAGTACCGAAAGAGTTTATCATTTTCAATTTTATAATTTGGAAACAGTGAAGGTTCATCAGTCACCTTTTTATATAACTCTAAATACCAAGGATCTTGGGTCTGGATAACATCAATGAGAGAAACCTGAATCCGTGATAAACAATCAGGAATAATATGTTCTTTACCTTTTCTATGTATTAGTTCAAATTCGAATTGACTTAGACGACACGCCCATCGGTTTAGACGACCTGATGGATTTTTCAAGTTAGAAAACCACTTAAGAGAAGCATGGTCCGTGACAATGAAACACCTCCTGCCCTCGACGTAGGCACGGTATTGCTCTAACGCGTATAGAACCGCGAGTAATTCTCTCTCCGTCGCAGAGTCGTTAGTTTCGGCCTTGTTGAGTGTGCGACTACAATACGCTATAGGATGGTCCATATCGTCATGTTTTTGTGTTAGCACGGCGCCTATGGCAAAAGACGAGGCGTCAGTGTGAATGTAAAAAGGTTTATCGAAATTAGGACACTTTAAAATGGGAGCAGAGACTAACTACTCTGCGACGGAGAGAGAATTACTCGCGGTTCTATACGCGTTAGAGCAATACCGTGCCTACGTCGAGGGCAGGAGGTGTTTCATTGTCACGGACCATGCTTCTCTTAAGTGGTTTTCTAACTTGAAAAATCCATGAAAAATCCAAAAAATAATGCACAGGAACTTCAGAAGCCTAATCATTTATCTTAATGAGAAATTAACCAGAATCAATTCTGTTAATCCCCTCTTTCACAATCTACATCCTTTGACTCTCCTCAACCACACAGCTCTTCACAATATGGCCTATCACATCCCCCAAAATGAAGAAAATTGGGACCTCGATGACATAGGAGACCAATTTATATGTCAGGGATCCATCACCAATCGTCCCAAAGTGGAGGCACCTATAGAACACCCAGAAGCAGGGCAAGCTGCAGACTCCCACAGCTCTCGACTCATCAGTCAGTTAAAAAATTATTGGCGTCAACTTGAGGACCCCACAGATCCCCGGATTTTGGATTTGCTAACAGAAATCTCTGTGATGACCTCCGACACCCGACAGGATCTCGTCAGCAAATATAAGACCCTGGTGGTAGTAAGTGGGGACGACATGGGCACCATTTTAGATGACTTGATGTCAGGACTAAAGCTCGGAGCTAAAGCCCTGATCTACCTCATCAAGATGGCCTTAACATCTTACTCCGCTGCAAAGGCTAGAACTGCCAATGCCTCTATTAAAGAAATAGTGGGGGTCGCAACCGATCTCACATCCATGACTAGGGATACTCTGAACCAGCACGAGTATTACAAGGAATCTCTGAATCATATAACCCTAGCCTGGAACTCTGTCTCAAAGAGCATGGCGAACTATATGGCCTCTGTGGACCAAAAAGTCCTTCAAGCCTCCCTTCCCACTAGGGCCACAAGATTTGTGCCGGCATCCCCATCTATAGACTCCAGAGGATCTCCCGATGTTCTTAGTGGAAATCATCTTAATCTGATCCCAGGCCATAGTTATGATTGCCATCATGGGAGGATGAGCTATTTAACTGAGAATGACATGGTGTTCACCGCCTCTTCCGCAGATGGTATGATTCTGGCTAGATTGATTAACAAAATAAAATCAAAGAGAGTCCTTCACAGTGTGTTGAACAAAGATTTAAATCTATTGACAGAAAGGGTCAGAAGCTTAAGCGATAGATTCGGACAATATGACGATCTAACCTCTGATGAAAAGTGCAAACTTATCAAAGACACAATAGCAGGCCTTCCCAGCTTGACCAATCAATGGGAATCAAAAATCCTGTTAGATCAGGCTACAGGACGTTCTTGATCTAATATTCACCTATCTAGATTAAGGTTACTGAAAAAAAAAAAAAAAAAAAAAAAAAAAAAAAACTGTAATAAACCGAGCATGAGAACAGGCCGTGTGATTCGAAGGTGACCAGAGCGGTGGAGACTCATCAAATTTATACTTATGAGCGCCAGATTAGTTCACCGTCAAAATGAGAATATGCTAAATAAAAGTCATAAATCAGTAACAAGTAAACATTTATTAATTAAATCCTCCCCTTACCCTCTTTACAGATTGCCAAGTTGGCACTAGAATATTAAGTTACTTAAGAGCGAGGCTTTCTCGGTTGCTTTGGTACCGTTATTTTACAAGGTTATTAAAGAGAAGGTTAGAATTTACCGGCTTTAGAAGTAAGAGTTTGAGGGTGTTGGTCGAAATGAAACACGGAGTTTTACCCGGAGAACATCACCCACAGGATCCCGTATGGGCAGAGGTCAGACACAGCTTGGCTACAGGTCAAACAGCGCCCGCCGTTACCATTGAATTGTAGCAGAATCTGACTTGTGGATCGCGGTACCCGATGTACACGCGGTTGGACTTCGTTTTCTCCCTCAATAGTAATGGTTTTGTTCTGGGATTAAATCGTCGGACATCAGCACACCCGTGTAGTTGCGGGGCCGCCGTAAAAGAGTGAAGTGACGTTGAAGTGTTATAAAAAAATTAAGGAATTTTCATCGGTGAATAACTGAAATTAAAACAAATGCTTTGAGAAACATTGTCAACAAAACAATGTCACCGCTTCCAACTAGATACGAATAAATAAGTTTAGAAACCTCACCTGAGTAGTGGATGGACAAAACGTGGACAGACACAGTAGTGATTCTCCTTAGTTAGGACATCATTTGAAGTTAAATTAAACAATCTGGGCCGAACGCTGAAAGTAATTGAACAGATTTATTAGAATGTCACCACATTAGGCAAATAAAAGACACCTTTTCGACTCAAAACTCACCCCGAAGCGAGAAATTGATCCAGCGACTTAAAATTGTGGGTGTTCACATGGTCGAGAAAAATCTGAATGCAGAGGTCAAAAAAGGTCGATAGAAAGATCGAGAACCAATAGTCATGTGTTCCGTTTCGTCGTTGAAGCTAGAGATTTATTTGGACGAAACCGACCGAAATCAAAGACATAATTTATTGAAAAACGAACACACATAAAGAATGGGGAATAGAAGGGAAACTTCAGACTTCATCCTATTTTTACCGAAAAGCATTACTAAAATAAAAAGCCAAAATGGGTGACGTTTATCCATACACTCGAACACAACTTGCCTGAAAAGAAACCAAAAATTACCGGGTTGCCAACTTACGGCTGCGTTTTGTTCGACACGGAAGACTAATAATGACCAGCCAAATTGTAAGTAAATGAATTATATATTTTAGTAATTAGTGAAGATCTATGATTAAATGTCCTACATGATGCTCAGGATTAGAATATATTCATGTGGAAGCTGAAACAAGTTCAATTGTAAGAAAAATATATGGACGACTGTCAAATGTGACAGCCGCGGATGAAATCCAGAAATGTAAACAAAGAAGTATCGAAACGTTACGTTTGACAGTTAATGGCTAAACAAGAAAAATTATATCTGTTTGTTGATGTTCTATTTGTGCAAATATCAGCGTGATTAAGTGCTAACAAGTTGGGAAAGTGAAGAGAAAAGATAGTATCGAAGTGACGGAATGCATTTCTTCCATAACCGCTGGCCTTATGGACCAAAAGAAGGTAATAAATTGACTTTGAAAGTTACATTCTCGTCCAAACTTCATGTAGGTTGTTTTAGTAGACAAAGTTAGCTAAATCTATAAAATCTAGACTAGAAAGTGTTACAGTACCGTTTTAGTTGGGTAAAATAATTTTATTTCAGAATTAACTAAATTCTGAAATAAAATTATTATAAGCCTCCTCGCTATGAGTAAAAATAAAAGGGGAGTAGTAGAGATAAATTATGTTATTTTTTTTTAGTATTTAAGACATGGTTTAACTGAACAGAAGAAAGAATATCAGAGACCTAAGTATGAGAAGCATGAAGCTAGAGGTAGCTAGTGAGCTTTGAGGTGAAATAAGCAAGTCACATTCTGACAACGTAGGGCAGAATGGCTTATCACCAAATAAGAAGAGTAAAGTAAGAAATATTTTCAGACCGTTTACACCCATGGTGTAAGCGACGGAATCTAGACTACTTAGTGGTCCTATAAACTTTACTAAATTAAACTATAAGAGGAGCATACTATACAGATACGTCTTGCACAACTGTAGAAAAGTAGAAAATGGTTTGTCTGTGCCAAGTGTGGGCAGACAAGTGAAATCATGTGTCGTGGAGTAGGCTTCCTAACGTTCCACGGATAACCTAAACCTCTTCACACTACTACTTAACTAATTTAACGAATATGCCTATGTCTATGTTCTGGACAGCAAAGAAAAGTCCAAACCAAAAAAAAAAAAAAATGTGTGTGCCAAGGGTGGGCAGACATGTGAAATCATGTGTCGGAGAGTAGGTATCCTAACGTTCCACGGATAACCTAAACCCCTTCACACTACAACTTAACTAATATGTGAGACCTAATGCTTACAACTAAGTTTTTGGACAATACAAAGAAAATCCAAAGAAAATTGGTTTATCTGTGCCAATTTTGGGCAGACATGTGAAATCATGTGTCGGAGAGTAGGTATCCTAACGTTCCACGGATAACCTAAACCCCTTCACACTACAACTTAACTAATATGTGAGACCTAATGCTTACAACTAAGTTTTTGGACAATACGAAGAAAATCCAAAGAAAATTGGTTTATCTGTGCCAATTTTGGGCAGACAAATGAAATCATGTGTCGGAGAGTAGGTATCCTAACGTTCCACGGATAACCTAAACCCCTTCACACTACGACTTAACTAATATGTGCGCGCACTAACCTAATAAAATTACACGGTACTTGCTAACTTACAATTTACTAGTAATGAATGAGTGAGTCGACTCAAATTCTCCTATTTCAAAATTATTAACTATGGCACTAGATGTTTACTTTATTAAATTTACTTTTTTCAGCATTTTATATATAATTAACTTCGAAAAGTATCATCTTCTGTAAGATTACAATATTTATAAGAGTGAGTAAAGGAGGCGAGACGCTTAGATGAGCGACACCAATGTTAAGTTAGTTTAGAGCCTTTAGCTTAGGCTACATACCTCAGGCGTGACACACGACCATTGAGCTATACACGAGAAAGTAGTCCCGTGGAATATGAAAGAATTTTATTAGATGAGGACGAGACACTCAGTCCTAACAAGCTATCCGTTGACAAAGCAGATACGATGTCTGCAGTAGAGACGTTGAAACAAAGAATCTGAGCAAAGACCGGTGATGTTAATTACAAACACTAAGCTTTACTCCAGTAAACGTCAATAATGAAATATGAATATAGTAATTCATAATAACTACCACCTTTATTCTTAGAGTAGGAAAGGTAGAGTTACACAATTAGGCTTAGATGTTTACCAGCGTAGGGGTGATGGTTGCAAGCCCATCGACCAACGGTATTGAAAGCCTTCATCTCCTTAGTCGGCTCTTACGACATCCACGGAAGAAATGGAGTGGCACGATTCGGACCCGGATACCACACAGGGAAATATCTAACATTAAGAAGTGGGCGCAGCTTCGCCAGGACGGACTAGATCTTTAATGTGAAAATTTCCTAGATTTTTACCAGATAGGGATTTCAAAGTATATACCAAGGGTCCGAGTTTCTTGTGAATAATACATTTCTCATAACGCGGTGCCAATTTGGCTGAGAAGTTTTTAGCCGCGTTAGATAAGTGATATGTTTTCTTGTATACTATTTGTCCTTCCTGAAGTACCATAGGCCGCTTGCGCAAGTTGTAATAGTGAGCGTTACGTATGTGGGCACTTCGTAGAGAGTTTTGCACCTTTTCAAAAATAGATTTTAATTCGTTAAGTTTATCAGAGAACGTGCAACCATCATCTACAGCAATCGCATCCCTGTCAATGGGAGATGTTGAATTATAGAAGGAACCATCAAATATCATTTCCCGACCATGATGAAGAAAGTATGGAGTAAATTTGGTAGCTTCATGAACGGCAGTGTTTAAAGCGCATTGAATTTCCGTCACGTTTTTATCCCAATTTTTATGATCTTTGCGTACGTAAGAGGCGATTGTTCTAACAATCTCGCGATTAGTTCTCTCAGTTTGATTGGTTTGTGGGTGATATCGGGGATTGTAGAATATGTGAGGTACGCCATATTTACTCAAAAGGCCTCTAAAATCCTTAGAGATGAATTGTGGTCCATTATCTACATATACAAATTTAGGGACTCCGTGTACAAGTAAAATACCCTTCTCCATGCATTTGACAATAGCCTTAGCGGTAACATTACGCATAGGAAAGATGGTTACGTATTTACTGAAATAATCTGTACAAACAAAAAGATACTGGTTCCTTAGGTAAGATTGTGGAAATGGACCGAGTATGTCACAAGATATCGCCTCTCCAGGCATTGTGATGCGTTTCGGATTTCCCATTAAACCAGGACGAGCTAAATTGACTGGCTTGTACATTTTGCAAGTCTCGCACAAATCGACGTGTTCCTTGACGTCTTGAAATAGAGTGGGCCAGTAGTAAAGATTTGAAATCCTGGAATGAGTTTTAGCAACTCCGAAATGACCAGAAGTGACGTCGTCGTGACATTTAGATAAAATTTCTTTACGGTCCTCATAAGGCACTACCACCTTCCAGTCAAACTGAGCTGTTAAGCGATATTTATTCTTTGAGTACCGAAAGAGTTTATCATTTTCAATTTTATAATTTGGAAACAGTGAAGGTTCATCAGTCACCTTTTTATATAACTCTAAATACCAAGGATCTTGGGTCTGGATAACATCAATGAGAGAAACCTGAATCCGTGATAAACAATCAGGAATAATATGTTCTTTACCTTTTCTATGTATTAGTTCAAATTCGAATTGACTTAGACGACACGCCCATCGGTTTAGACGACCTGATGGATTTTTCAAGTTAGAAAACCACTTAAGAGAAGCATGGTCCGTGACAATGAAACACCTCCTGCCCTCGACGTAGGCACGGTATTGCTCTAACGCGTATAGAACCGCGAGTAATTCTCTCTCCGTCGCAGAGTAGTTAGTTTCGGCCTTGTTGAGTGTGCGACTACAATACGCTATAGGATGGTCCATATCGTCATGTTTTTGTGTTAGCACGGCGCCTATGGCAAAAGACGAGGCGTCAGTGTGAATGTAAAAAGGTTTATCGAAATTAGGACACTTTAAAATGGGAGCAGAGACTAACTACTCTGCGACGGAGAGAGAATTACTCGCGGTTCTATACGCGTTAGAGCAATACCGTGCCTACGTCGAGGGCAGGAGGTGTTTCATTGTCACGGACCATGCTTCTCTTAAGTGGTTTTCTAACTTGAAAAATCCATGAAAAATCCAAAAAATAATGCACAGGAACTTCAGAAGCCTAATCATTTATCTTAATGAGAAATTAACCAGAATCAATTCTGTTAATCCCCTCTTTCACAATCTACATCCTTTGACTCTCCTCAACCACACAGTTCTTCACAATATGGCCTATCACATCCCCCAAAATGAAGAAAATTGGGACCTCGATGGCATAGGAGACCAATTTATATGTCAGGGATCCATCACCAATCGTCCTAATGTGGAGGCACCTATAGAACACCCAGAAGCAGGGCAAGCTGCAGACTCCCACAGCTCTCGACTCATCAGTCAGTTAAAAAATTATTGGCGTCAACTTGAGGACCCCACAGATCCCCGGATTTTGGATTTGCTAACAGAAATCTCTGTGATGACCTCCGACACCCGACAGGATCTCGTCAGCAAATATAAGACCCTGGTGGTAGTAAGTGGGGACGACATGGGCACCATTTTAGATGACTTGATGTCAGGACTAAAGCTCGGAGCTAAAGCCCTGATCTACCTCATCAAGATGGCCTTAACATCTTACTCCGCTGCAAAGGCTAGAACTGCCAATGCCTCTATTAAAGAAATAGTGGGGGTCGCAACCGATCTCACATCCATGACTAGGGATACTCTGAACCAGCACGAGTATTACAAGGAATCTCTGAATCATATAACCCTAGCCTGGAACTCTGTCTCAAAGAGCATGGCGAACTATATGGCCTCTGTGGACCAAAAAGTCCTTCAAGCCTCCCTTCCCACTAGGGCCACAAGATTTGTGCCGGCATCCCCATCTATAGACTCCAGAGGATCTCCCGATGTTCTTAGTGGAAATCATCTTAATCTGATCCCAGGCCATAGTTATGATTGCCATCATGGGAGGATGAGCTATTTAACTGAGAATGACATGGTGTTCACCGCCTCTTCCGCAGATGGTATGATTCTGGCTAGATTGATTAACAAAATAAAATCAAAGAGAGTCCTTCACAGTGTGTTGAACAAAGATTTAAATCTATTGACAGAAAGGGTCAGAAGCTTAAGCGATAGATTCGGACAATATGACGATCTAACCTCTGATGAAAAGTGCAAACTCATCAAAGACACAATAGCAGGCCTTCCCAGCTTGACCAATCAATGGGAATCAAAAATCCTGTTAGATCAGGCTACAGGACGTTCTTGATCTAATATTCACCTATCTAGATTAAGGTTACTGAAAAAAAAAAAAAAAAAAAAAAAAAAAAACTGTAATAAACCGAGCATGAGAACAGGCCGTGTGATTCGAAGGTGACCAGAGCGGTGGAGACTCATCAAATTTATACTTATGAGCGCCAGATGAGTTCACCGTCAAAATGAGAATAATGCTAAATAAAAGTCATAAATCAGTAACAAGTAAACATTTATTAATTAAATCCTCCCCTTACCCTCTTTACAGATTGCCAAGTTGGCACTAGAATATTAAGTTACTTAAGAGCGAGGCTTTCTCGGTTGCTTTGGTACCGTTATTTTACAAGGTTATTAAAGAGAAGGTTAGAATTTACCGGCTTTAGAAGTAAGAGTTTGAGGGTGTTGGTCGAAATGAAACACGGAGTTTGACCCGGAGAACATCACCCACAGGATCCCGTATGGGCAGAGGTCAGACACAGCTTGGCTACAGGTCAAACAGCGCCCGCCGTTACCATTGAATTGTAGCAGAATCTGACTTGTGGATCGCGGTACCCGATGTACACGCGGTTGGACTTCGTTTTCTCCCTCAATAGTAATGGTTTTGTTCTGGGATTAAATCGTCGGACATCAGCACACCCGTGTAGTTGCGGGGCCGCCGTAAAAGAGTGAAGTGACGTTGAAGTGTTATAAAAAAATTAAGGAATTTTCATCGGTGAATAACTGAAATTAAAACAAATGCTTTGAGAAACATTGTCAACAAAACAATGTCACCGCTTCCAACTAGATACGAATAAATAAGTTTAGAAACCTCACCTGAGTAGTGGATGGACAAAACGTGGACAGACACAGTAGTGATTCTCCTTAGTTAGGACATCATTTGAAGTTAAATTAAACAATCTGGGCCGAACGCTGAAAGTAATTGAACAGATTTATTAGAATGTCACCACATTAGGCAAATAAAAGACACCTTTTCGACTCAAAACTCACCCCGAAGCGAGAAATTGATCCAGCGACTTAAAATTGTGGGTGTTCACATGGTCGAGAAAAATCTGAATGCAGAGGTCAAAAAAGGTCGATAGAAAGATCGAGAACCAATAGTCATGTGTTCCGTTTCGTCGTTGAAGCTAGAGATTTATTTGGACGAAACCGACCGAAATCAAAGACATAATTTATTGAAAAACGAACACACATAAAGAATGGGGAATAGAAGGGAAACTTCAGACTTCATCCTATTTTTACCGAAAAGCATTACTAAAATAAAAAGCCAAAATGGGTGACGTTTATCCATACACTCGAACACAACTTGCCTGAAAAGAAACCAAAAATTACCGGGTTGCCAACTTACGGCTGCGTTTTGTTCGACACGGAAGACTAATAATGACCAGCCAAATTGTAAGTAAATGAATTATATATTTTAGTAATTAGTGAAGATCTATGATTAAATGTCCTACATGATGCTCAGGATTAGAATATATTCATGTGGAAGCTGAAACAAGTTCAATTGTAAGAAAAATATATGGACGACTGTCAAATGTGACAGCCGCGGATGAAATCCAGAAATGTAAACAAAGAAGTATCGAAACGTTACGTTTGACAGTTAATGGCTAAACAAGAAAAATTATATCTGTTTGTTGATGTTCTATTTGTGCAAATATCAGCGTGATTAAGTGCTAACAAGTTGGGAAAGTGAAGAGAAAAGATAGTATCGAAGTGACGGAATGCATTTCTTCCATAACCGCTGGCCTTATGGACCAAAAGAAGGTAATAAATTGACTTTGAAAGTTACATTCTCGTCCAAACTTCATGTAGGTTGTTTTAGTAGACAAAGTTAGCTAAATCTATAAAATCTAGACTAGAAAGTGTTACAGTACCGTTTTAGTTGGGTAAAATAATTTTATTTCAGAATTAACTAAATTCTGAAATAAAATTATTATAAGCCTCCTCGCTATGAGTAAAAATAAAAGGGGAGTAGTAGAGATAAATTATGTTATTTTTTTTTAGTATTTAAGACATGGTTTAACTGAACAGAAGAAAGAATATCAGAGACCTAAGTATGAGAAGCATGAAGCTAGAGGTAGCTAGTGAGCTTTGAGGTGAAATAAGCAAGTCACATTCTGACAACGTAGGGCAGAATGGCTTATCACCAAATAAGAAGAGTAAAGTAAGAAATATTTTCAGACCGTTTACACCCATGGTGTAAGCGACGGAATCTAGACTACTTAGTGGTCCTATAAACTTTACTAAATTAAACTATAAGAGGAGCATACTATACAGATACGTCTTGCACAACTGTAGAAAAGTAGAAAATGGTTTGTCTGTGCCAAGTGTGGGCAGACAAGTGAAATCATGTGTCGTGGAGTAGGCTTCCTAACGTTCCACGGATAACCTAAACCTCTTCACACTACTACTTAACTAATTTAACGAATATGCCTATGTCTATGTTCTGGACAGCAAAGAAAAGTCCAAACCAAAAAAAAAAAAAAATGTGTGTGCCAAGGGTGGGCAGACATGTGAAATCATGTGTCGGAGAGTAGGTATCCTAACGTTCCACGGATAACCTAAACCCCTTCACACTACAACTTAACTAATATGTGAGACCTAATGCTTACAACTAAGTTTTTGGACAATACAAAGAAAATCCAAAGAAAATTGGTTTATCTGTGCCAATTTTGGGCAGACATGTGAAATCATGTGTCGGAGAGTAGGTATCCTAACGTTCCACGGATAACCTAAACCCCTTCACACTACAACTTAACTAATATGTGAGACCTAATGCTTACAACTAAGTTTTTGGACAATACGAAGAAAATCCAAAGAAAATTGGTTTATCTGTGCCAATTTTGGGCAGACAAATGAAATCATGTGTCGGAGAGTAGGTATCCTAACGTTCCACGGATAACCTAAACCCCTTCACACTACGACTTAACTAATATGTGCGCGCACTAACCTAATAAAATTACACGGTACTTGCTAACTTACAATTTACTAGTAATGAATGAGTGAGTCGACTCAAATTCTCCTATTTCAAAATTATTAACTATGGCACTAGATGTTTACTTTATTAAATTTACTTTTTTCAGCATTTTATATATAATTAACTTCGAAAAGTATCATCTTCTGTAAGATTACAATATTTATAAGAGTGAGTAAAGGAGGCGAGACGCTTAGATGAGCGACACCAATGTTAAGTTAGTTTAGAGCCTTTAGCTTAGGCTACATACCTCAGGCGTGACACACGACCATTGAGCTATACACGAGAAAGTAGTCCCGTGGAATATGAAAGAATTTTATTAGATGAGGACGAGACACTCAGTCCTAACAAGCTATCCGTTGACAAAGCAGATACGATGTCTGCAGTAGAGACGTTGAAACAAAGAATCTGAGCAAAGACCGGTGATGTTAATTACAAACACTAAGCTTTACTCCAGTAAACGTCAATAATGAAATATGAATATAGTAATTCATAATAACTACCACCTTTATTCTTAGAGTAGGAAAGGTAGAGTTACACAATTAGGCTTAGATGTTTACCAGCGTAGGGGTGATGGTTGCAAGCCCATCGACCAACGGTATTGAAAGCCTTCATCTCCTTAGTCGGCTCTTACGACATCCACGGAAGAAATGGAGTGGCACGATTCGGACCCGGATACCACACAGGGAAATATCTAACATTAAGAAGTGGGCGCAGCTTCGCCAGGACGGACTAGATCTTTAATGTGAAAATTTCCTAGATTTTTACCAGATAGGGATTTCAAAGTATATACCAAGGGTCCGAGTTTCTTGTGAATAATACATTTCTCATAACGCGGTGCCAATTTGGCTGAGAAGTTTTTAGCCGCGTTAGATAAGTGATATGTTTTCTTGTATACTATTTGTCCTTCCTGAAGTACCATAGGCCGCTTGCGCAAGTTGTAATAGTGAGCGTTACGTATGTGGGCACTTCGTAGAGAGTTTTGCACCTTTTCAAAAATAGATTTTAATTCGTTAAGTTTATCAGAGAACGTGCAACCATCATCTACAGCAATCGCATCCCTGTCAATGGGAGATGTTGAATTATAGAAGGAACCATCAAATATCATTTCCCGACCATGATGAAGAAAGTATGGAGTAAATTTGGTAGCTTCATGAACGGCAGTGTTTAAAGCGCATTGAATTTCCGTCACGTTTTTATCCCAATTTTTATGATCTTTGCGTACGTAAGAGGCGATTGTTCTAACAATCTCGCGATTAGTTCTCTCAGTTTGATTGGTTTGTGGGTGATATCGGGGATTGTAGAATATGTGAGGTACGCCATATTTACTCAAAAGGCCTCTAAAATCCTTAGAGATGAATTGTGGTCCATTATCTACATATACAAATTTAGGGACTCCGTGTACAAGTAAAATACCCTTCTCCATGCATTTGACAATAGCCTTAGCGGTAACATTACGCATAGGAAAGATGGTTACGTATTTACTGAAATAATCTGTACAAACAAAAAGATACTGGTTCCTTAGGTAAGATTGTGGAAATGGACCGAGTATGTCACAAGATATCGCCTCTCCAGGCATTGTGATGCGTTTCGGATTTCCCATTAAACCAGGACGAGCTAAATTGACTGGCTTGTACATTTTGCAAGTCTCGCACAAATCGACGTGTTCCTTGACGTCTTGAAATAGAGTGGGCCAGTAGTAAAGATTTGAAATCCTGGAATGAGTTTTAGCAACTCCGAAATGACCAGAAGTGACGTCGTCGTGACATTTAGATAAAATTTCTTTACGGTCCTCATAAGGCACTACCACCTTCCAGTCAAACTGAGCTGTTAAGCGATATTTATTCTTTGAGTACCGAAAGAGTTTATCATTTTCAATTTTATAATTTGGAAACAGTGAAGGTTCATCAGTCACCTTTTTATATAACTCTAAATACCAAGGATCTTGGGTCTGGATAACATCAATGAGAGAAACCTGAATCCGTGATAAACAATCAGGAATAATATGTTCTTTACCTTTTCTATGTATTAGTTCAAATTCGAATTGACTTAGACGACACGCCCATCGGTTTAGACGACCTGATGGATTTTTCAAGTTAGAAAACCACTTAAGAGAAGCATGGTCCGTGACAATGAAACACCTCCTGCCCTCGACGTAGGCACGGTATTGCTCTAACGCGTATAGAACCGCGAGTAATTCTCTCTCCGTCGCAGAGTAGTTAGTTTCGGCCTTGTTGAGTGTGCGACTACAATACGCTATAGGATGGTCCATATCGTCATGTTTTTGTGTTAGCACGGCGCCTATGGCAAAAGACGAGGCGTCAGTGTGAATGTAAAAAGGTTTATCGAAATTAGGACACTTTAAAATGGGAGCAGAGACTAACTACTCTGCGACGGAGAGAGAATTACTCGCGGTTCTATACGCGTTAGAGCAATACCGTGCCTACGTCGAGGGCAGGAGGTGTTTCATTGTCACGGACCATGCTTCTCTTAAGTGGTTTTCTAACTTGAAAAATCCATGAAAAATCCAAAAAATAATGCACAGGAACTTCAGAAGCCTAATCATTTATCTTAATGAGAAATTAACCAGAATCAATTCTGTTAATCCCCTCTTTCACAATCTACATCCTTTGACTCTCCTCAACCACACAGTTCTTCACAATATGGCCTATCACATCCCCCAAAATGAAGAAAATTGGGACCTCGATGACATAGGAGACCAATTTATATGTCAGGGATCCATCACCAATCGTCCCAAAGTGGAGGCACCTATAGAACACCCAGAAGCAGGGCAAGCTGCAGACTCCCACAGCTCTCGACTCATCAGTCAGTTAAAAAATTATTGGCGTCAACTTGAGGACCCCACAGATCCCCGGATTTTGGATTTGCTAACAGAAATCTCTGTGATGACCTCCGACACCCGACAGGATCTCGTCAGCAAATATAAGACCCTGGTGGTAGTAAGTGGGGACGACATGGGCACCATTTTAGATGACTTGATGTCAGGACTAAAGCTCGGAGCTAAAGCCCTGATCTACCTCATCAAGATGGCCTTAACATCTTACTCCGCTGCAAAGGCTAGAACTGCCAATGCCTCTATTAAAGAAATAGTGGGGGTCGCAACCGATCTCACATCCATGACTAGGGATACTCTGAACCAGCACGAGTATTACAAGGAATCTCTGAATCATATAACCCTAGCCTGGAACTCTGTCTCAAAGAGCATGGCGAACTATATGGCCTCTGTGGACCAAAAAGTCCTTCAAGCCTCCCTTCCCACTAGGGCCACAAGATTTGTGCCGGCATCCCCATCTATAGACTCCAGAGGATCTCCCGATGTTCTTAGTGGAAATCATCTTAATCTGATCCCAGGCCATAGTTATGATTGCCATCATGGGAGGATGAGCTATTTAACTGAGAATGACATGGTGTTCACCGCCTCTTCCGCAGATGGTATGATTCTGGCTAGATTGATTAACAAAATAAAATCAAAGAGAGTCCTTCACAGTGTGTTGAACAAAGATTTAAATCTATTGACAGAAAGGGTCAGAAGCTTAAGCGATAGATTCGGACAATATGACGATCTAACCTCTGATGAAAAGTGCAAACTTATCAAAGACACAATAGCAGGCCTTCCCAGCTTGACCAATCAATGGGAATCAAAAATCCTGTTAGATCAGGCTACAGGACGTTCTTGATCTAATATTCACCTATCTAGATTAAGGTTACTGAAAAAAAAAAAAAAAAAAAAAAAAAAAAAAAAAAAACTGTAATAAACCGAGCATGAGAACAGGCCGTGTGATTCGAAGGTGACCAGAGCGGTGGAGACTCATCAAATTTATACTTATGAGCGCCAGATTAGTTCACCGTCAAAATGAGAATATGCTAAATAAAAGTCATAAATCAGTAACAAGTAAACATTTATTAATTAAATCCTCCCCTTACCCTCTTTACAGATTGCCAAGTTGGCACTAGAATATTAAGTTACTTAAGAGCGAGGCTTTCTCGGTTGCTTTGGTACCGTTATTTTACAAGGTTATTAAAGAGAAGGTTAGAATTTACCGGCTTTAGAAGTAAGAGTTTGAGGGTGTTGGTCGAAATGAAACACGGAGTTTTACCCGGAGAACATCACCCACAGGATCCCGTATGGGCAGAGGTCAGACACAGCTTGGCTACAGGTCAAACAGCGCCCGCCGTTACCATTGAATTGTAGCAGAATCTGACTTGTGGATCGCGGTACCCGATGTACACGCGGTTGGACTTCGTTTTCTCCCTCAATAGTAATGGTTTTGTTCTGGGATTAAATCGTCGGACATCAGCACACCCGTGTAGTTGCGGGGCCGCCGTAAAAGAGTGAAGTGACGTTGAAGTGTTATAAAAAAATTAAGGAATTTTCATCGGTGAATAACTGAAATTAAAACAAATGCTTTGAGAAACATTGTCAACAAAACAATGTCACCGCTTCCAACTAGATACGAATAAATAAGTTTAGAAACCTCACCTGAGTAGTGGATGGACAAAACGTGGACAGACACAGTAGTGATTCTCCTTAGTTAGGACATCATTTGAAGTTAAATTAAACAATCTGGGCCGAACGCTGAAAGTAATTGAACAGATTTATTAGAATGTCACCACATTAGGCAAATAAAAGACACCTTTTCGACTCAAAACTCACCCCGAAGCGAGAAATTGATCCAGCGACTTAAAATTGTGGGTGTTCACATGGTCGAGAAAAATCTGAATGCAGAGGTCAAAAAAGGTCGATAGAAAGATCGAGAACCAATAGTCATGTGTTCCGTTTCGTCGTTGAAGCTAGAGATTTATTTGGACGAAACCGACCGAAATCAAAGACATAATTTATTGAAAAACGAACACACATAAAGAATGGGGAATAGAAGGGAAACTTCAGACTTCATCCTATTTTTACCGAAAAGCATTACTAAAATAAAAAGCCAAAATGGGTGACGTTTATCCATACACTCGAACACAACTTGCCTGAAAAGAAACCAAAAATTACCGGGTTGCCAACTTACGGCTGCGTTTTGTTCGACACGGAAGACTAATAATGACCAGCCAAATTGTAAGTAAATGAATTATATATTTTAGTAATTAGTGAAGATCTATGATTAAATGTCCTACATGATGCTCAGGATTAGAATATATTCATGTGGAAGCTGAAACAAGTTCAATTGTAAGAAAAATATATGGACGACTGTCAAATGTGACAGCCGCGGATGAAATCCAGAAATGTAAACAAAGAAGTATCGAAACGTTACGTTTGACAGTTAATGGCTAAACAAGAAAAATTATATCTGTTTGTTGATGTTCTATTTGTGCAAATATCAGCGTGATTAAGTGCTAACAAGTTGGGAAAGTGAAGAGAAAAGATAGTATCGAAGTGACGGAATGCATTTCTTCCATAACCGCTGGCCTTATGGACCAAAAGAAGGTAATAAATTGACTTTGAAAGTTACATTCTCGTCCAAACTTCATGTAGGTTGTTTTAGTAGACAAAGTTAGCTAAATCTATAAAATCTAGACTAGAAAGTGTTACAGTACCGTTTTAGTTGGGTAAAATAATTTTATTTCAGAATTAACTAAATTCTGAAATAAAATTATTATAAGCCTCCTCGCTATGAGTAAAAATAAAAGGGGAGTAGTAGAGATAAATTATGTTATTTTTTTTTAGTATTTAAGACATGGTTTAACTGAACAGAAGAAAGAATATCAGAGACCTAAGTATGAGAAGCATGAAGCTAGAGGTAGCTAGTGAGCTTTGAGGTGAAATAAGCAAGTCACATTCTGACAACGTAGGGCAGAATGGCTTATCACCAAATAAGAAGAGTAAAGTAAGAAATATTTTCAGACCGTTTACACCCATGGTGTAAGCGACGGAATCTAGACTACTTAGTGGTCCTATAAACTTTACTAAATTAAACTATAAGAGGAGCATACTATACAGATACGTCTTGCACAACTGTAGAAAAGTAGAAAATGGTTTGTCTGTGCCAAGTGTGGGCAGACAGTGAAATCATGTGTCGTGGAGTAGGCTTCCTAACGTTCCACGGAGAACCTAAACCTCTTCACACTACTACTTAACTAATTTAACAAATATGCCTATGTCTATGTTCTGGACAGCAAAGAAAAGTCCAAACATAAAAAAAAAATGTCTGTGCCAAGTGTGGGCAGACATGTGAAATCATGTGTCGGAGAGTAGGTATCCCAACGTTCCACGGATAACCTAAACCCCTTCACACTACAACTTAACTAATATGTGAGACCTAATGCTTACAACTAAGTTTTCGGACAATACAAAGAAAATCCAAAGAAAATTGGTTTATCTGTGCCAATTTTGGGCAGACATGTGAAATCATGTGTCGGAGAGTAGGTATCCTAACGTTCCACGGATAACCTAAACCCCTTCACACTACAACTTAACTAATATGTGAGACCTAATGCTTACAACTAAGTTTTTGGACAATACGAAGAAAATCCAAAGAAAATTGGTTTATCTGTGCCAATTTTGGGCAGACAAATGAAATCATGTGTCGGAGAGTAGGTATCCTAACGTTCCACGGATAACCTAAACCCCTTCACACTACAACTTAACTAATATGTGCGCGCACTAACCTAATAAAATTACACGGTACTTGCTAACTTACAATTTACTAGTAATGAATGAGTGAGTCGACTCAAATTCTCCTATTTCAAAATTATTAACTATGGCACTAGATGTTTACTTTATTAACAATGCACTTTGGAATAGGATCGGAAAGGCAGACTATGCTGACCATTTCTCAAATACCTAGAATCCAACAAAAAAATGAGGCTGGAAAACAGTTTTGCAAATATTTACTTTTTTCAGCATTTTATATATAATTAACTTCGAAAAGTATCATCTTCTGTAAGATTACAATATTTATAAGAGTGAGTAAAGGAGGCGAGACGCTTAGATGAGCGACACCAATGTTAAGTTAGTTTAGAGCCTTTAGCTTAGGCTACATACCTCAGGCGTGACACACGACCAATGAGCTATACACGAGAAAGTAGTCCCGTGGAATATGAAAGAATTTTATTAGATGAGGACGAGACACTCAGTCCTAACAAGCTATCCGTTGACAAAGCAGATACGATGTCTGCAGTAGAGACGTTGAAACAAAGAATCTGAGCAAAGACCGGTGATGTTAATTACAAACACTAAGCTTTACTCCAGTAAACGTCAATAATGAAATATGAATATAGTAACTCATAATAAATACCACCTTTATTCTTAGAGTAGGAAAGGTAGAGTTACACAATTAGGCTTAGATGTTTACCAGCGTAGGGGTGATGGTTGCAAGCCCATCGCCCAACGGTATTGGAAGCCTTCATCTCCTTTGTCGGCTCTTACGACATCCACGGAAGAAATGGAGTGGCACTATTCGGACCCGGATACCACACAGGGATATATCTAACATTAAGAAGTGGGCGCAGCTTCGCCAGGACGGACTAGATCTTTAATGTGAAAATTTCCTAGATTTTTACCAGATAGGGATTTCAAAGTATATACCAAGGGTCCGAGTTTCTTGTGAATAATACATTTCTCATAACGCGGTGCCAAATTGGCTGAGAAGTTTTTAGCCGCGTTAGATAAGTGATATGTTTTCTTGTATACTATTTGTCCTTCCTGAAGTACCATAGGCCGCTTGCGCAAGTTGTAATAGTGAGCGTTACGTATGTGGGCACTTCGTAGAGAGTTTTGCACCTTTTCAAAAATAGATTTTAATTCGTTAAGTTTATCAGAGAACGTGCAACCATCATCTACAGTAATCGCATCCCTGTCAATGGGAGATGTTGAATTATAGAAGGAACCATCAAATATCATTTCCCGACCATGATGAAGAAAATATGGAGTAAACTTTTAACTACCTGAGAAGGGACGGCCTCAGAACCAGAGTCACTGTCGACACCATTAGATTCGGAATCGCTACCCACCTGTAGACGATCCAGTATAGCAGTTAAAGTAGTGTGAAGCAGCTGAACGTCCTCGTTGTCTTGTGTCAAACGGGAAATGCGACAAAGGAGGTATTTGCAGCGCGATAATAGTCGAGATCGAGAAGAAGAAGTAAGATCTGAACGCGAAGCAATCTCAATTTCCTCCACCTTATATTGTAGGACTGATACTTCCATCGACACGTCTGAACTTCCAGAAAGATTAAAATTCACACCACCTTTATTAGCTAGTTCGGCTGTCTGTGCAAGCACCTGTTGTAAACTATGACGACGAGATACTGGATTTACCTTACAACCTCTAATAACTAGTTCAATGACTGATTTCGTCTTTTTTCAGATGTGCAATACTGCAATCGGCTAATAAAAAGTCCATCTTGTTTTGTACTAAAATTATGGAAATAAATAGTAGACCGTTAAGAATAAAGCCGAAGTCCAACACAATAAAAAAAACAACTCTTATTTCGCTGGTATAAGAGAATTAAGGTTAAATTAATAGCAACCCAAAGCGTCCGAAAAAAAATAATTACAAGTCTAATAATATTAAAATATTACAAGTTAGTTCTAACTGTTCATAGTATAAAATTACAGTAAATTTGAACAACAGACATTCTCAATAAAAACAGCTTAAAACACTGATACTAAACCAGAAAAAAGAATAATTTGTAAATAAGTTGTATCACAGTAAACTAGTTAAATCAAACCACGAAGTTAAGGATTATCAGCAAATTCGAGTTTAAAAACAAGTTTAACTTCAAGTTTCAATGCAAATTTCTAATAAAGTTAAGATGAGAAAATTTCTTAAAACTTCAAGTAAGGTTTTAAATTTCTAAGTTCAAACCTTTAAAGATTCAGATTTATAGTTTAAATCCCGATAACAATAAACATTTTCCCTTATTGGGTTATGTTTCTTAATAATAAAACACCAAAGAAATATCTTATACACTACTCAGTTATAATAAAAATACTTATTCCAAAGCAACCTGTTAATTAAAAACTCAATTTACTTAGCAAATTCTCAAACTGGCCCCACGTTGGGCGCCACTGAAATAAACCGAGCATGAGAACAGGCCGTGTGATTCGAAGGTGACCAGAGCAGTGGAGACTCATCAAATTTATACTTATGAGCGCCAGATGAGTTCACCGTCAAAATGAGAACATGCTAAATAAAAGTCATAAATCAGTAACAAGTAAACATTTATTAATTAAGTCCTCCCCTTACCCTCTTTACAGATTGCCAAGTTGGCACTAGGATTATCTTATAAGTAGTTACTTAAGAGCGAGGCTTTCTCGGTTGCTTTGGTACCGTTATTCTATAGTTATTCAAGAAAAGGTTAGAATTTACCGGCTTTAGAAGTACGAGTTTGAGGGTGTTGGTCGAAATGAAACACGGAGTTTTACCCGGAGAACATCACCCGCAGGATCCCGTATGAACAGAGGTCAGACACAGCTTGGCTACAGGTCAAACAGCGCCCGCCGTTACCATTGAATTGTAGCAGAATCTGACTTGTGGATCGCGGTACCCGATGTACACGCGGTTGGACTTCGTTTTCTCCCTCAATAGTGATAGTTTTGTTCTGGGACCAAATCGTCGGACATCAGCACACCCGTGTAGTTGCGGGGCCGCCGTAAAAGAGTGAAGCGACGTTGAAGTATCATAATAAATTAAGGAATTTTCATTGGTGAATAACTGAAATTAAAACAAATGCTTTGAGAAACATTGTCAACAAAACAATGTCACCGCTTCCAACTAGATACGAATAAATAAGTTTAGAAACCTCACCTGAGTAGTGGATGGACAAAACGTGGACAGACACAGTAGTGATTCTCCTTAGTTAGGACATCATTTGAAGTTAAATTAAACAATCTGGGCCGAACGCTGAAAGTAATTGAACAGATTTATTAGAATGCCACCACATTAGGCAAATAAAAGACACCTTTTCGACTCAAAACTCACCCCGAAGCGAGAAATTGATCCAGCGACTTAAAATTGTGTGTGTTCACATGGTCGAGAAAAATCTGAATGCAGAGGTCAAAAAAGGTCGATAGAAAGATCGAGAACCAATAGTCATGTGTTCCGTTTCGTCGTTGAAGCTAGAGATTTATTTGGATGAAACCGACCGAAATCAAAGACATAATTTATTGAAAAACGAACACACATAAAGAATGGGGAATAGAGGGGAAACTTCAGACTTCATCCTATTTTTACCGAAAAGCATTACTAAAATAAAAAGCCAAAATGGGTGACATTTATCCATACACTCGAACACAACTTGCCTGAAACGAAACCAAAAATTACCGGGTTGCCAACTTACGGCTGCGTTTTGTTCGACACGGAAGACTAATAATGACCAGCCAAATTGTAAGTAAATGAATTATATATTTTAGTAATTAGTGAAGATCTATGATTAAATGTCCTACATGATGCTCAGGATTAGAATATATTCATGTGGAAGCTGAAACAAGTTCAATTGTAAGAAAAATATATGGACGACTGTCAAATGTGACAGCCGCGGATGAAATCCAGAAATGTAAACAAAGAAGTATCGAAACGTTACGTTTGACAGTTAATGGCTAAACAAGAAAAATTATATCTGTTTGTTGATGTTCTATTTGTGCAAATATCAGCGTGATTAAGTGCTAACAAGTTGGGAAAGTGAAGAGAAAAGATAGTATCGAAGTGACGGAATGCATTTCTTCCATAACCGCTGGCCTTATGGACCAAAAGAAGGTAATAAATTGACTTTGAAAGTTACATTCTCGTCCAAACTTCATGTAGATTGTTTTAGTAGACAAAGTTAGCTAAATCTATAAAATCTAGACTAGAAAGTGTTACAACATGACGGTTTTTCCCGTTCCACAATTGACGGATTTGTCTGCTCGATCATTTCGTTAATACCAATATTTAACTACCCATAGTTTCTCACCAACAGGTTATAATTGAAAATTAATAAAACTACCATCAAACATGCATATCGAACTATATAAAAAACATACTTACCAAGGCGTAAACTTATATTTTCACATCGCACCGACACGAAACACAGCAGCACACTACACTCGCGTTCGAGTTCGGAGCGCAACTAAACTTTGATTTCGGGTTTTTTCCGTTCACTGGCTAGACAGCGCTATCTATTTTTGACTGCGGGTATAAAATTTTCCCTCTGCTTTAACGATCGAGTCAGTAAGCGTGTACTGTTGTTTGAATAGCCGCAAACGCCGTTTGACGGAAATGCCCCGCTGACGGGTTTGGCCACCCTGACCTTATAGTGTTTTAGGTTTTGGTAATAACCATCTCATTTGCTTTGAACGCGTTAAGTAGGTTCTTGTTGACACCAATTGGGTTAGGTATTTTATTGAGGGATAAATGCAAATAGGTAGGTACCTATAGATATTAAAAGCACAAAGAACAATCACTGGGTGAATGTTACAACTGTTACAAGTAGGTTACTGATGTTTTACAATAGGTAGGTACCTACTGGTGTAGGATTCTTTACTTTCAGAACCTGGTAAGTAGTTAAGTAGGTAAGTACCTACGTTTTTTTTTATTGCATAGGTACCTATTAGGTGTAGGTATGCACCTAGAATTAGCAAAATGGAATTGATGGAACGGACGCCAGGTCCAAACTGAAAAAAACAGTAGACATATGCCCTAAAAAACAGGAGATTTGGAAAAAAAACAGTAGACGAAATTGATTCCATAAAACTCAGCTAAATATAACATGTCTTTCTCATGTTTTTTCCTCGGTTTATTCATTTTCTGATTTATAATCTTCATTTTCATTTACTACAAAGGATGAATATTATGTTTTATGTTGTAGGTATTTATT